>BDMV01000003.1:25814451-25860459 GCA_008326285.1 Oryza officinalis | reverse complement strand
AGAAGATATGGGCCGTTGGACTTTATGATAGATGAATATGGACCGTTAGATTTGTAATACGTAAGAATGTAAGAGTGTAAAAATGAGAGATGAGTAAAATGAGTTGGTGAAGAATAGATACTACCTCTATCCCAAAATATAACAATATAGAATTGAATAAAACTTAACCTAACACAACGAATCTAGACAGACACCCTGTCTAGATTTACAGTACTAGGTTGAGTCACATCCAATTCTAGATTACTATATTCTGAAACGGAAAGAGTAGGTAGCAAATTTTAAATGTTATTCCCGTTGGAAGAGCTTGGAAAAATAGCTAGTGAATAGTCCGTTGGTAGGAGTTTAGAAAAACTTCTGATTTATTTTTTGGATTTTATAGATACTAAAATTCTCATAATTTTGAACGAGAATTAGAAAGCTACAGATTTTGAGAGAGGACGCTGCTGCCAGAAACCCTAGCAGCTATTTTGTCATAATTTTGTGACAACATTCGTTGGGAGTGGTAGGTTTGGTACATAGAGTTGAAGTCCAAAATGAACTAAATTGCATTCTAATATCTACTATGTTTTTAATAGATGGCTTCGTTAACTTTTGGACACAATGTTTGATTATTCGTCTTATTTAAAAAGATTACGTAATTATGAATTATTTTATTGTGAGTTGTTTTATCACTAAAAATACCTTAATCATGACTTATATCTGCACAAATTTTTTAATAGGACGAATGATTAAATATGTATCTAAAAGTTTTAACGTCGTCTATTAAACAATGGAGTAGTTTATTTTTTGAATGGTCGTCGACCTGGAGCTTGTAATTCAGTTCAACTTCCGTTTAGCTGCAACTCACAAATTGAATTGCCAATTTAGTCTGCTTGGCTCAGCTCTGGTTTAAAAGTTGACCCTAATTTCGAATTCTTAAAATTTGATTTTCATTTAAAGAATCAGAAAATCAAAAATCAAATTTGTACTTTAAGACAAAAATTAATATTATTAATACTAATTTTGTGTTCTTTTCTCCCCTTTTCTAACTTTTACTCACTCGTTTTTGCATTCATGCTTCTGTATTATGTGTGCGGGGAGAAGTTCTCAACCTTTCCTTCTGAATGTGGCTTAAGGTTACGTTCATTATTAGTGGATTGAGAGAAAAAAAATTTCTTTTTTTTGCGTGCACGCTTCTCGAACCACTAAACAGTGTTTTTTTAAAAAAATTATGAAAAAGTTGTTTTAAAAATTATACTAATCCATTTTTCAAGTTAAAAATAATTAATACTCAATTAATCACGTTAATGACTCACTTCGTTTTGCACATCTTCTCATTCTTCTTATTTTCTCTCCTACCAAGCACACCCTAAACAGTGTTAGTTAGGAAAACTAACGAAGAAGAAATCTCTCATTTTACGCTCGCACTCTTTCCGAAATGCTAAACGGTGAGGTTTTACAAAAAAAATTTATAAAAAAGTTGCTTTAAAAATTCATATTAATATATTTTTCAAGTATAAAATAACTAATACTTAACTAATCATTAGGCTAATGACTCAACTCGTTTTATATATTTTCTCAATCTTCTCGTTTCCTCTCAACTGAAACATACCCTTAGAAGCCCTTAAAATTTGATTTTCGTTCTTAAAATTTGTCTTATAAATAGAGAGTTAGCCAACGTAAATTATGAAGAACCGAAGAAGCCCTCAAATTTAATCCTAAAATCGAAATCAAGCATAAGCTAAGCCAAACACCTATATAAGGGCGGCGCGAGAGTCAATGATAACAAGGGTGGGTGATTGTGCACACATTTAATTTAAAAAGAAACCTTCAAACTTAATTCCTATGGACCAATTTGCAGTCCAAACGCATGCTTTTGTTTGTTTAGACTCGAATGGATATTTATATAGTTTATTTCATGGAATGGTGAGACTCGAATAGCAGGCGGAAAATAAAGAATTGGCAAAAAAAATCATGCGCTGCACATGCAACTCTAGCGCCTATTAACTCAAGAACAAAATACTATAATCCCAACCATATAAATTTGCCCTTAAAGAAACAGGGGAAATGTAATGTGGTCAATTTATGCTACAGGGGTCACCTTTTCCTGGTCATCGCTTGCGGTCCGAGTGCATTTATGTGTTATTTACGGCTTTACCCCCATCGACATTATGCTTCCCCAGGCTGATGACAACAAGCTCTTGCTGTTTTGCTCTCAGCTTTTTTAAAAGAAAAGTTGTAGGGAAGGCCTTAATTATCTTTTTCTATCAAATCTTTCAAACACAGCAAAATCAATTTAATTTGCAGTATCACCTCAATGAAATATATTCCAAAACCATGACAAAAAAATATATACCTTTGTGCATTGCTAGTTTCACTAGTACTATATGTACCCCTGTGATATTTTTACATAGCGTTTCGACTCTTCATGTATAAAACTTTCAAAACTTTAACTATTGATTTTTTTAAAAAAAACAGATTTGTTGGGAGGAAGTAGTACAAGTTAGGCTTGTCTTGTCATTTTAAAAAGAAACTAAAACCATAATTTCTTAGAATATAATAAATGAGAAGAATAAGATTGCACACGAGAACCGCCCATTTCACAATGGTTGCCCGCCGTTTTTTAAGTCAATATTAATTAAGAGTGCGATCGTTATAATTTTCGTATTTATTGTGCCATTTAAGTTCTCCGGTACCAAGTGAATATATAATGTTCGTCGTTTTTTTCGCGTCAGTGTGTGGTGGTGTGTTGTAGGACAAGAAAGAGGTACACATGTAGTAACATTTTTTTTATATCCAGTGCTTTATTAGTTTATGTATATAATGATCTCAAAATGGTCAGGGTAACGTACTACTCCAACTATATTAATTTTTTCTTGGTATCCACTCAACCATGATGTGCTAAACATGTGCTTTTGTGTGGCATGGAAGAATTTGAAGCAACTAATTCGTTGTTCCTTACGAATATCGCAAAATATATTGATGATGTAGGGACTAGTGAGACGTGGGGGCTGCCGGTTGAGCACTTTGGCAACGAGTGGAAGGCCGTGGCATCATTCCATGAAACAATGACAACCATGAACTGACCTCCTAACAAATATATAGAGTGTGTTTGATTTGCTACCATGTCAAAATGTTGGTACTACCAAAACCTAGGCAAGTTTTGATAGTGTCAAAATTTTGGTAACTTTTTGTGTGCTATTGACATATTTTGATAGCAAATCAAACACTAACAAAATACTATTCAAAGTGCCAAACAATTTGGTAGGATATATTTTGGCTTCAAACCAAAATGGCCTGTTGTAGTAAGACAAGCCCCTTAAAACAAAAGTTTAATGTTAGTACTAGGAATTTTAAAATTTGAGTTGCTTAGAAAAAGAGATCAATGATACTCTCTTTATGTTAAAATATAAATGATTTTGAATAAATTTTAGGACGGAGTAACAACAACAATAAAGAAAACTGTCCATGCAAAAGGCTAACTTGGACCCACTCATTGAGTTAAATTGCAAGAGATCACCTCACCTACCCCTCCTCGGCCACACACAGTAGCCGTACCATAATCCTTATTCATCGCCCATTTGAGTGCTTGTTTGAACGTAAACGGTAGTTTAAAATTGTTATAGTTTGGTAGTGGTTGTGTCAGCGATCCCAACCGATTAAGGTCTCACTGCACTTCCTCTGTCCTCTGTTCATTGGAACACTTATAGGGTCTGTTCGGCACCTGAGATCCAAACGCGTACAGTAAACACGGAAAACGGAGTGGTCATTAGCGCGTGATTAATTAAGTATTAGCTAAATTTTTTTTCAAAAATAGATTAATTTGATTTTTTTAAGTAACTTTTGTATAGAAACTTTTTGCAAAAAAGTTCACCGTGTACTAGTTTGAAAAGCGTGCGCGGGAGGAAAAACACTGTGCGGCACGGTGCGCGTTCGGAACTTACTCTGCCGAACAAAGCCTTAGGGTGTGTTCGGGAGGAGGGGTTCTAAGGGTTGGGCACCCCTCCTCCTCGCCACGCAAACCGAAACACGTATTATTGCATGATTAATTAAGTATTAGCTATTTTTTAAAAATGAATTAATATGGTTTTTAAAAACAACTTTTGTATAGAAAATTTTTGTAAAAAATATACCGTTTAGTAGTTTGAAAAGCGTGCACGCGAAAAACGAGAGAGATGAGTTGGGAAAGTTAGGAGAAAAACACACCTTAGCTCCCTTCCCTCCCTATCTTTTATCTTCACTTCATAGCCTAATTTGTCATATGTTCCTTTTTCCAACTAAGGGAACCATGATCCTTTTAAGCAAAGTAAGAACACGAATATTATAGGGTCTAAATGGACATAACTACACATTGAACGATAGACAAATGTTTTGCTAGTATAGAGTTTAGTTCTATCTTACAGCCCCGTGTTTCTTTCTCAACTCCAAATATAACTTTCTTGTTTTTGTTAGCACATTTTTCAATGGTGTATTTTTTATAAAAATATTTTTGCATATAACTTTCTAAAAAATTAAATAATCCTATTTTTAAAAGTTATAATAATTAATACTTAATTATTTATGTACTAATGACTTATCTCATTTTGTGTTCAAAAAGACAAACCATGTTAGATATTCAAACAGGCCCTTAGACATAAAAGTCAAAGTAATTATGTGACAGCAAAAAGGGCCCATATGCAAAGCCCCTAAATATTTAAAACAAGTTATTTCCCCGTAGAATGCAAGTAAACAAAATTTTTGAAGTAAAATTTTTTAAAATATCAACTCTTTTTTTAAACTTTCAATCCAAATTATGAACTTTTTAACTCAATTTAGAACTTTCAACTCTAAAGCCGAAACTTTCACCTCATATTTTAAAACATTTCAACTCTAAATTTAAAACTTTCGACTCAACTTTCAAAACTTTCAATTCGTATTTTAAAATTTTCAACCCAACTATTTATTTACCATTTTATCTAAAAAAAATAAATTAGTGCTATCCAACTAAGCAGCAAACATAGAGATTACCGGCAACGCTATGCTCGGAAGGTGCGTCGGGAGGCGAGCCGCGGGGAAGCAGGTGCGCGACTTTGCGTAGCAGCGCATATGCGCCAATTAGACGTGCCCAAAATATTAAGCCATTATTTTGTTTTTATGGTCTATTAATCGAATCCAGCCAATCTTTTTTACGTACTTATGTAGTAGTATCATTTTATTCTTGAAAAACTAGTAACGAGAAAAAAAAGAAGTCCATCACTGCCCACACAGGGTATATTCCATTCCACCATGTGGGCAAGAAGTCCAAGCGTCCAAAAGCTAGCGACGACAAAAAGGCACACACGAGTCGAGTCGACTCACCCACCTCGTCCCTTCCTGCGTAGTACAGTACAGGGGCATTCTCGTCCATTCGCACCACCCGTCACTTTTTTCCTCGCTTTCACACTCGCTTCGTCTAGCTCAGCTCAGCAGCTCGGCCAAAAGCTTTAGAAATAAATTTCTTTGTCCATCTCGACGGCGCGCGCCCTCCTTTCGCCTTCGCCGAAGCTTCGCGTCGCCGTCGCTCCGCGCTTGCTCCTCCTCCTCCGGTTGGTTTAAATCCCCACCCGATTCCCCTCGCGGATCCCTCCTTCCCCTCGGTTCAATCCGCGCCCCCTCCGACGACGACGACGGACCCGGGTGGTGTGGTCGCATGGCGGAGACGCGCAAGTTCTTGATGCCCAACCAGCCCCCAGGTAGGTTGGTTCTGGTGATTAATCCTGGTCGTCGTGGGGGTTAGGGTTTTGCGCGGTGAGATTACGGGATTTTGCTGGTGTCACCGCGATTACGGGATTTTGCTGGTGTCTTTTGGGGTTATGGGTGCGTGCGTTGTTTTTAGATTCCTGATGCTGTTCGAAGAATTTTGGATTTTTTTGACGGCGTGACGAAATCCCGTCCCGCAATTTGCTACCCATCTGAAAAGAAAATTCGGAATTTTGTTTGGTTTTTGTTGCTGGATTTTTCGCTCACTCTGCAGAAGCTTGAATTCGACTGGGCGCCTCCTCGTTAGAATTTTCTAGGTTTTGATGTCTTTTCTGTCCAATTATTGAAACAGACAAAAAAAATTGTAAGACGGCATTGCAGGGTGTGGACAGCAGTAGGGTGGGAGTGGTTGTCGACGTTGACTAACTGATGACTAATTCTCGATTATTATTATTATTATTTTGCAGATATTTCGCAGATGGTGCTGGAGGCTAAGAAGCGATGGTTGCGACCCACTGAAATATGCGAAATACTCTCAAACTACAGAAGTTTCTCTCTCTCGGCTGAGCCACCAAACAGGCCCGGAAGTATGGATCATTTTCCATTTTGTTTTAATTAGTTTCTTCCTCTGGTCTGTTAGACATCAGTGGACTAAATCTTTTGCGTAATCAGACAATTGCTTCACTTTTGGATAAACTCCTAAGCGAAGTGCCAGGGCGTAAATAGCGTGGCAGAGCTTTCCTGCGCCTCCCTGGCAAGGGCGCGCTGCGCCGTGGGGATTATATGGTGGTATGGTGGGGATTGAGTCGATGAGAGTGGGCGGATTAGTCGTGTAGATGGGGAGAATGACACTCATTGGATCTTAATCCACCATCTTCAGGTTCAACTGATATGGGGAGAAGAAACACTGAATTGTCATGGTACAGTCACTCTGAATTGTATTCTATCCATATTTTTAGCCGGTAGCTGTGGACAATTGATGTCACTTGAAGTTCTTCGCATTGGGAATTTGACTGTTTACTACTTGATGGAAATGGTAGTATGTTGTTTGCACATCTTATGGCAACCTCCTCACTCCTTCCCTTTTCCACCGTGTCAGCGATGACCACCATTGGCCTCCTATTTGGTTAGGTCCTGTTTGAACTTTGGAACACAGATAGAAAACGTAGGAATGGTGAAAACACTTGAATAATGCAGTTATGCAGAGCACAGGAGAATCTGTCTGGAACACAGGAACTGAAAGCAACATGATTAGGAATCAGGGTCACTTGTTAAGTATGTGAAAGTTTTTCATGAGGGTTGAGCTAATTTTCCCCCACAAATATGGAAAGTGAACAAGGCTTTGTTCCTCTAATCCAAACAGGGCTTAGTGGCAACAGCTTGGGTTCCTCTTCCCCCACCTTATCTCTAGGAGGCAAGCCAGCCCGGTGGCTGCAACTGCAACTATGATGGTTAGTTCATGGGCGGGGCTAGGGTGGAGGTCATGAGCCCTATCAGTTATGTTAGGTAGGGAAGAGGCAGAGAGGGCACTGCCAAGTGTGAATGGTGACAGCACATCAGGCACCACGCAGCTATGGTAGGTGAGAGTACTATGGTTAAGGGGCTGGGTTGGTGGTGGAGGGTGTGGTGCTCGCTGTTGCAGTTGATTGGCAGGGCAATGCTTGGTTAATCAAGGCCAGTTGTTGTATACCTGTTAGCTCTCGAACATAATATAAAGGGAACTTATATTCAAAATACACTACATCAATTAAGATACACATACCGACTAATGTGCCATCTTACCTATTTGATATCTGGACACTTCAACTAAGCATATGATCCCAGCTCTCCAAATACGTTCTTGTTTTAGCGTTTCACTAATAAATTTTTTCAGTCCCTCATCCTTTCTGAGGAGTGAGGGCACTAGCTCAATAGTTAAATAGCAACCAGATTCAGTACAATTGGTTCTCCTGCCCATTGTTTCACAAGAGGAATGCCTTCTCACAAGCGATTGCCTCTGCCTCCTGAGAGCTGAAATATATACCCAAAACGTTAGATGTGATTGCCCATCCACTAATCCTGGAACTAATTTGACCCCAAAAAACCTGGAACAGACAATCCAAGGGTGGTTTGCTTTGAAGTTGTTATCTGTGTGACTTTTCCTAGCCGTTTATTCTCTCTAGATGTTTGCTGCTTAAGGTTGTTGGTTTGTTTTGTTGTTGTTTGAACCTTTTCATTCAATTTCATTAACATTTAGCACTGATTCATTTGCATACTTAATTTGCATATTGTTGCTGTAGGTGGCTCTCTTTTTCTATTTGACCGCAAAACATTAAGATACTTCAGAAAGGATGGGCATAACTGGAGGAAGAAAAAGGATGGGAAGACCGTTAAAGAAGCTCACGAGAAACTAAAAGTAAGCAAATACGAGTTTTTCAGTTATGGGAAACCAATCTTTGGAAGTTTATCTATATATGGTTGTTTTGTGCTTAAGGGTGTATTATATCATCACTGTTACTTCCTAATTTCCAAGGATGTGGTCGTATATCCTTTTACCCTCTGTCCTGTCCATCATAAACTTACGTAAGCCACCATGTTGGCCGTACTTATACCCCTGCCATACTAATGCACCAAAATGTACTCAGAATGTGCTTCATAAGTTTGGTTGCAACTTTGATCTGGAAATATAGAAATGAAAATTTTGGCTTCACTTTTACTGATAACAGATGATTTTTTGTTTCTTGTGCTGGAATCTACCTCAAGCTATTTGTTTGTTCATTGGTGCCCACATATTTTTGTTTTAACTCCCTTTTGGGTGTTGTTTGCACTAGTTTGCTAATTTGAAGCTTCTTACTTTAGGCTGGCAGCATTGATGTTCTACACTGCTACTATGCTCATGGGGAGGAAAATGAGAACTTTCAAAGAAGGACCTATTGGCTGTTGGAAGAGTAAGTGCAGAATATTGTGCTATGATTTCGTAATTCAACTGTAGACTCATTTGGATGGTACTGATAGTTGACCTGATATCCAAAGGAAAGCATGCACCGTGTAATAAAATGAATTATCTTTACTTTTCAGGGATTTCACGCACATTGTTCTCGTACACTATCTTGAAGTCAAGGTATGGTTTATTTCTTACTGTGTACACCATTTATCTTCGCTCTCATTTGTTCCTTTTTTTTTCCTTTTTGCTTATCTTCTTTTTTTGAACAAAGGAAGTATGACTTCCGGCCTCTGCATCAACTAAGGATGCACACAACCATATTTGTGGACGCCAGGATTGACCCCTGGTGGGTGGAGTCATGCACTTACAAGTCCACCACACCAATGATGCTTCCCTTGCTGTATCATGGGAAACTAAAAAAGTGGCTAGTGGGGCTATTAGGCACACTCTTGCTACATGTGCAGTGCACCGAAACACTCTTGGCTATCTATGACATAAACTTCAGCTTTCCTTCTGTCTCATGCTACTCACTTATCCTCCTCTGCATCTGCCCCTTCCTCTAGATACTTCATTGTCAGACACCTTTCTATAGAGCATACATAAAGATATTATGTATTAAGTCATTTGTTTTTGAGATAATGAATTATTTTGTTCCATTGAGTTCTTTTTACCCATATTTTCAAATATTTTTTGTGTGCATACAGTACCTTTATAACCATAATTTTTTCTGATGTATAAATAGTATGATTTATGTTTCTTGTTTATCTATGATTAACTTTCCAGGGTGTAAAGCAAAGTTTTAGTCGTGCTAAAGAAGAGATTCTGCAGTTGTCTGGTGCTGATAGTCCATCGTGTTCAAATTCTATTACTAGTCAGAACCAGATGGCCCCACAAATAATGGATGCAGCTGAAAGTCCAATTAGTGGGCAGATTTCAGAGTATGAAGGTGCTGAACCAGGTATTGCCATTTCTCTTACTTTGTTCAGCACCATCGACTCTAAGTATAGATTTACTGATGCATATTCAATTATGCACCTTCTTTCAGTGTATCTAAAGCGAAATTCGGTGCAGCAGATAATTGCCGAGCAAGCTCCAGATACAACCCTCTCATTGAGATGCAGCAGCCTCTGGATGGAATCGTGATGGATAACATTTTATACCCTTCTGCTTCAGCCATCTGTAACCAAGGTAAGATTCTCGCCTCTACATTCTAATTTTCATGCTAATACTGGCTTTTAATTCACCTTTTCTTTTTGCAAACAGTTTCAGGTTATCATGGTGAATTGCTGCCAGGAACTTCTAATCTAAATGGTCATACATTTTCTCACAGTGACATAGCTAGAATGTTTGATGATTCCAGCTCTGGGCTTAGAGACATTTCCAGAACGCTGTTTGATTCAATGCCTTACGATGAGCATTTCTCAGGATGTGCAAATGGATTCATGGAGCCAACTCTTCATTCTTCATTTTCCATGATAGAGGCTAACAATCTGGAGGATAGCTCTTTTCTGGAGACATTTACATCTGAAGCTCTTTACACTAACAACCTAAGCCAGAAGGAAGCTGATGCACTAAGTTCTGCAGGCATATCATCGTCAGAGGTACTTCATTACTGACTTGTTAACTTTCTTGATATGTTAGATGGAGATGGGGATTTGCTTAGCATGTTAGTCAACCCATTGAATGTAACCACTTCAAAATAGTCTATATAGACAACCTCAGAGCGCTTCTGCATCTTTCCCTTGTAACCTCTTTGGGTATCTAGTTTTTCCTAGTCGAATTCTCAATTCAAATCTTGAACAACTGTTGTGTTGACTGCAAAATAACACATTCATTCAATGTAACTCTTGAATTGACAACAATATGTATTAAAACAAAAGAAAACTGGCAATGTAACAGCATGCTATGGAAGCTAATGCATGTCTAATGTTATGGCAAAAAGAAAAATCATTTTTCCAGATAAAAGAAGTATCAAAATATTGTACTTAGCTATATACTGAATTTCAGGTGAATGGTAATAAATATACTGAAGGAAGCACCAAGCATCCACTCCTGAAGCAATTGTCATTGGATCTATTTAAGATTGAGTCTTCTGGTTTAAAGAAACATGACAGCTTTTCAAGGTGGATGAGTAAAGAACTTGGAGAGGTGGTTGATTTGGATATCAAATCAAGTTCTGATGCTCTCTGGAGTAGCATTGAGATTGTGAATGCTGCTGATGGTCCTAGTGCACCAACTAATGAACAGTTAGATGCTTATGCAGTGAGCCCTTCACTTGCGCAAGACCAACTATTCAGCATTCTTGACATTTCACCAAGCTGCTCATATATTGGTTCGAAGACAAAGGTATGCAATTTGTTTTACATTTCTAATTATTGTCAATCTTAGGATATGCACAGTTTTGAGTCTGTTGAGGCCTTGTAAGTTGACAATATTATGGTTACTTAATTAGCAATCTGCAGTAACCACTTATCCTTTTGCAAGTTATTAAATTATGTTATCTACGCAGGTTTTGGTAACTGGTACATTCTTAGCAAGTAAAGAGAATGTGGAAAATTGCAAGTGGTCATGCATGTTTGGGGATGTTGAAGTACCAGCTGAGGTTTTAGCTGATGGTGCCCTACGCTGCTATGCACCAGAACATCAATCTGGAAGAGTTCCCTTTTATGTGACATGCTCAAACAGGATCGCTTGTAGTGAAGTGAGGGAATTTGAGTACAGGGATTCTGATGCTCAGTACATGGAGACATCACATTCTCAAGCCAATGGTATAAATGAAATGCATCTACAAATTCGTCTTGAGAAGCTACTCTCTTTGGGGCCAGATGATAATCAACTGTTTGTTTGTGGAAATGAAAAACTTGAGTTAATCGATGCTATAAACTCCCTGATGCTCGATGAGAAATGGTCAGATCAGGGATCACCATCCGGTTCTAAAGATGTTGTCACCCCAAGGAGTCAAAGTTTAAAGAAATTGATGAAAGAAAAGCTTCATTGTTGGCTTATCTATAAAATAAATGATTGCGAGAAGGGCCCAAATATACTGGGAAAGGAAGGACAGGGTGTAATTCATTTGGCGGCTGCACTGGGCTTCGATTGGGCTATAAGACCAATACTAGTTGCTGGTGTCAATGTGAACTTTCGGGATGCTCATGGATGGACTGCACTTCATTGGGCTGCGTCTTGTGGAAGGTATTTTCAGACAACTAGAGATTTTTCAAATAAATAATGGGTATGGTGTACAAACACTTAATGTAAAAAGATCCACCTTGCTCTTCATCCCTAGCCACTTGTGCCTTGTTCCTACTTAGATTAGGAGAGGGGCATGCAGAATATTTCTAAATTGCATGAAACCAAATCTCTCGCAGCTATTTCTTTTTCTATTACATTGAACTTGTGTTTTTGTATGCTTTGTAGAGAGCGAACAGTAGGCGTCCTTATAGCAAATGGAGCTGCAGCAGGTGCATTGACAGATCCTACTTCTGAATTTCCTTCTGGAAGAACTCCAGCCGATTTAGCCTCTACAAATGGACACAAGGGAATTGCTGGTTTTCTTGCGGAATCTGCTTTGACAAGCCATCTATCAGCACTTACTTTAAAGGATTCAAAAGATAGCAATGTGGAAGAAGCATGTGGATTAACAATTCCTGAAGATCTCCCTGAAATGAATTCTGGTCAGCTTGCTGTAGAGGATTCTCATGCTGAATCATTAAAGGATTCGTTAAGTGCTGTTCGTAAATCCGCTCAAGCTGCAGCTAGGATATTCCAAGCTTTCAGGGTGGAATCATTCCACAGAAAGAAGGTCGTGGAATATGGGGATGATGATTGTGGATTATCTGATGAACACACATTTTCACTTATTTCTCTTCAAAAGGTCAAACAAGGGCAGCATGATACACGTTTGCATTCTGCTGCTGTACGTATCCAAAATAAGTTCCGAGGATGGAAGGGAAGAAAGGAGTTTATGATCATTCGCCAGAGAATTGTGAAGTTACAGGTACTCTTATAACCTTTTTTTCTTCTAATCTTCCTTAAGAGTACATCTACTGAATTCCCATGATAATATAGGATTGCAACTAGTTCCTTGTAGTTGATATACAATTTTCCTATAATTAATCTGGTAGCTAATAACAACAGGAAACCTTGTGCTGTAGTTCCTTACAAGTCTCTGCTTTTCAGTTTGAGAATAGATCATTTACATTGAATACCATATCAATGTTGCCAACAAATCATAGTGCATATCGCAGACACCATTCTTTTATCAACTTTATATTTATTTGAAAAGGTCCTGCACACTGCACAAATAAAGGAATTTGTTCTTTTATTGCATTTGGCCAATCGGCCCAGCTGCAACCTTGACGCTAAATGTCAGTTCTCCTATTCTGTTTAGTTCATTCAGTCAAGGTGGCATATATCCTGATTTAAAGTCAGTAATTTTGATATGCATTACTTGTAGATATTACATGCGTGATGCATTCAGGAGACATTAGTTATGCAAGTAGTCAGTACTTATTGTACTGACAAGTTGTTAACTTTCTTTTTTGATTCAATGTAATGCCATATTAGATGAGTTGTCAATAGTCCTGTTCAATTATGATATTAATCTTGTAAACATTTTTTTTATCATTAGGCTCATGTACGAGGACATCAAGTGAGGAAAAACTATAAAAAAGTAGTTTGGTCAGTAGGTATTGTGGAGAAAGTTATACTGAGATGGAGGAGAAAGGGACGCGGTTTGCGTGGCTTTCGACCTGAGAAACAATTAGAAAGCCAGACACAAATCCAACCTGCAAAAACAGAGGATGAATACGATTACTTGCAGGATGGCAGAAGACAGGCTGAAGCCAGACTACAGAGGGCGCTGGACCGGGTTCGCTCTATGACACAATACCCAGAAGCAAGAGAACAGTACCGTAGGCTTACAACTTGTGTTGCCGAAATGCAACAATCCAGGGTATGATTAATACTACTCATCTCTTACCAGATAATCACTATTCTAGGTCATGCATTAGTGAAGGAAAAAGGTCTAATTTACCACTGCTCTATCTTGCTTTTAACGTTTGCTCCCCTTTTTTTTTAATAATGACAAACTGATCATCTTCCCTCCGCTAGACAAAACTGAAATCCGAAAATGCTTCATTTGCTAAAGACCATTAATTAGTAAATCATTTGATTTCCGAGCCTAGTTGTTTATAATCATCTTATATTCTTCATCTCTGTTAAGGCCTAGTCTTCTAGTGTACTCTGATAACCAGGTACTACACTAACAAGCACTAATTCACAATAAGAGGTCCATTCAGAGGTGTTTGAAAAATAAAATCAAACCGAAGAAAGACTTCCACCACTTTTGGTAGCCTTTTTCTTGTTTTTTCTCCCAAAAAACAGCCTATATACCTGTTTGAATCTTGCTTAGCCTCTGGTGATTTTGGGCAGATGATGCAGGACGAGATGCTAAGTGAGGCAGCTGGTGCTGATGGAAGTGATTTCATGAATGGACTGGAGGACTTGATATGCAGAGACGACCCCCAAATGTCTGCCATTTGGTGAAGTCGAAGTTGTTACATCAGTTAGGCTGATCATTGTCCTTTTCATTGCCATACTAGCCTTGTAAATTCTTCCGCTAGTAGTTCACTCACTGCTTAATGTCTAGCTCTCATGCTGTTAGTAGTATGTAACTCTGTGCACTGATCATAAATAGAATATATCCCTCCTGTATGTTACAGGTATATTATGCCCCAGCTTTCATTTTACTTGCGATGCACCGATCTGGGCAATCGAATATATAGTGAGTATTTGTTTTTCTTGGCTATGTAAATGATACTTTTATGGTATAAAAGTATTTTAGACAGCTGTTATTTATATAGTTTTTTCACGTCATATCTAGATACACATATACAACTCACAAAATGTCCGTTTAGTTATCTATAATAAATTGATATCAACAATTTGATTATATAGAGAATTATATACAACGATGGTATTAAGCTGTTTAGACTGATGACTGATCAGTGATCAATAGACGACACTATTTTCTCTTCACCTCAACGGGAAAATGGGCTCGTGCAAACGATTTGACTGTAATATCGAGCCATACAAGTTTCCATTTTTTCTATGTTAATTCAAAAATG
Source organism: Oryza officinalis (assembly GCA_008326285.1). Lineage (NCBI taxonomy): Eukaryota > Viridiplantae > Streptophyta > Magnoliopsida > Poales > Poaceae > Oryza > Oryza officinalis. The sequence continues at coordinate 25,845,711 of BDMV01000003.1, read as the reverse complement.
TAAAGTACTCTCTTCCAAAAAAAAATATTAATTTAGTATAAGATGTGACGTATTTTAATATTATGAGATTTGTCTAGATTTATAATATTAGAATATGTCACATCATATATTAAATTAATAGATTAATTTATTTTAGGGCTGATGGTGCAGTTAGCAGCGGTTCTGCACCGGTTTCTATCTTCATCAATTGGAGTTGTTACTTCAGTTTGTTTTTTTTCTTAGTTAGCGTTCAAATTCAAGTTGTTCATGTGTCATCACAAAATACTGATTACAAAATGGAGGCAGAAGTACAGGTGGGGGAAGAATATCGGACGAGACAATCGCACATTCGCGCCCACGTTACCGTAGATCTATTGGATTCCTGTCGATGAAAAATCTATCGAATTGCATATATATTGCTTTTGCATGAATTGTTTATCTGCATATGGCTTAATTTACAGGCGTGTCATGACTCGATCATGACGACGTTTTGCTGATGCAAAATGTGAACTTAAAACATATCTAGTAGCACTATTACTAGCTCCCGAAGACAGGAGCTCTCTTGGGCAGGAAACATATCTCAGGGTGTGTTCTTTTGGTGGGTTGGAAGAAATTCCCTCCGCACGAAAAACGAAACGGCTCATTAGCACATGATTAATTAAGTATTTGCTAATTTTTTTTAAAAATAGATTAATATGATTTTTTAAAGCAACTTTCGTATAGAAACTTTTTTTAAAAAAATACACCGTTTAACTGTTTGAAAAGCGTGCACGCAAAAAAAGAGAAATGTAAGTTAAGAAAGTAAGGGGAAGAACTCACCCAGCTCTCTCTTTTTTCGCGCGCATGTTTTTCAAATCGTTAAACGGTGTGTTTTTTTTAAAAAAAGTTTCTATACGAAAGTTGCTTTAAAAAATCATATTGATCCATTTTTTTAAAAAAAATTTAGCAAATACTTAATTAATCATGTGCTAATGAATCGCTCTGTTTTTCGTGCGGAGGGAATAAATTTCTAACCCACACTGCCGAACACACCCCTAGTAGTACTACTAGCTCCCGAAGATAGGAAGTCCTCGACCACGTAGGATTTTTAATTTTGGCCAGTTATGGTGACTATGAAAAATGTTCCTACTATCGAATTGCAAGCCATAGTTTATCTAAGTCCTCAAAACATTTTATATTTTTACTGGCCACACTTCTCATGGCAAGCCATAATTTTTCTATGTTATGGTTTACCAAACTTAGCTATGTACCCTCCCATTTCAAATCATTGGTCGTTTTAGGTTTGTCTTAAACCAAACATTTTAATCTTAGACTGAATTTCTAAGATTTAATGTTTTCAAATTCGTCATGAGAAATACTTTCATTATATTATAATTCATTCATATATTGTTAAACTGTGTATATTTTTAAAAATAAATATGTTCACTTATGACAAACATAAAACGATAAGTAATTTAAAGTGGGGGAGTGCCAAACACCCTCTTAACCACTTCACGATTTTGGCCCAAATATTTGCAACCTCTTAGGCCTTTTTCTTTTTTTCCTAATAGAGGCTTTCTTGTTTTTGCCACTGAACCGCTCTCTACTGTGGTTGGTGCCGTCGATTTCACATGATTTATTAGTATTTTTCTCACTATATCTTTTGGGTATTTCCGTCTTCTAGATAGCCATGAATGCATGCATTTTTATCCTGCAAAACCTAGGCCTCCATCAACGAATGCGGACCTCCCAATACACCATGGTCTCAAACTCTTCCATGCCATAGGCTCATCGTGTTCGCTCTGATCGGGAACGAGGGGATGACTCACCTACACAGGGCCGTCTCCAGAAATTGGGGGCTCCGGTTCGAAATGCAAATTGGGGCCCTTTAACGAATGACTAGTAAAACTAATATACATTTTTACTCATCAAATATATAACTTAAATATGTATTCCTCAATACAATATTCAGAAATATAACAAATATTAACTCTNGCTGGGTCTCATGTTTAAGATAAATGAATGCTCAAAGAAAAGAGAGAAAAGAGAGAATGAGAGAGAAGAGAGTTTTAATATTTGTTTATTTCTTATTGCTTGATAGCAATGCTGCTACCCAAATGATACTACTACCCACCTTACTACTTACCCCCACAATGATGAACTAGGTAATAGGGCTCCTTACTACCTATTTTTTAGCACATTGTGAATGCCCTTATTATTAGTGCGGTTGATTGACCAAAATCCTCCATCCTTCTTTAGTTACCATACTTATCTTAAAAACATTTTTTACACCGAACTTTTTTTCCTTAAAGACTGCATAAACTCTTCATGGTCCCTCTTCCCTCACCATAACTTATCGAAGACCCTCTAACTTCTCTTCTACCTTTGTGAACACGGCACATCTAAGGGTGTGTTTGGCTGGAAGCGTTCACAACTCTACTCTCTCGTGTTCCGCGCGCTCATATTTTAAACTGTTAAATGATGTGTTTTTTACAAAAGTTTCTATACGAAAGTTGTTTTAAAAAATCATATTAATTTATTTTTTAAAAATAATTTAATAAATACTTAATTAATGATGTGCTAATAAGTTATTTTATTTTTTATGTGAAAAGAATTTCTTTTTGACACGATGCCGAACATAGCCTCAGCCATCGTCTCCTCGAAGCCCAGCACCACTTTCCTCCCGTTATCTCGAGAAGTCGCGTGTGGCGTCCCATCCCCGCCCTTCGCCGTTTCAGCACTCGGTGAAATCCCCATCTCGACCGTCGTGGCCACCTATATGTGGCGTCTTGCGTGGCCCCTCATCTCGGGATTGATCCTGGCTGTCTGATCTTGATGGGTCAATCCTAGGCGCACATTCCCGTGGACTATCGGTGAATAGTAAGTAGTGCATCCCTCTCGCTGACGCATGACGCCATAATCCTTCTTTTCCAGCACAGATATGAAACGTGATGATGCAACAAATTGAATTAAATTTCTGAAAATGGTTTAAACAAATTAAACTTCAAAAAATATATGACTAATTCATACGAACTCCTAATTAAACCATTTAACTTATAAAATTCATCTAAACTCAATCTCTACATTTTTTAATGTACTGTTTATGTGGTTTTATTTTTTTTCTTGTTTTACTTGTCAACGTGTAGTTTGTGACGTTTCTAACAAAAAAATAATTTGCAATATAATGCTATTATTCTGAAATTATTAGACTATAAACACTGGACACTCCGACTCGGATTAGATTGAAGGAGTTCGTCTCAATGTCGGGCTCGGACTGACGGCATGGCTCGTCTATAAGTTGTATGCAGGCGGCGTGCCCGAGCTGAGACCATCCACGCGTCGCCCGCCCCTGATACATACACACGTACTATAGCTGCTTGCTCCCGTACTCCCTCTCCGACGACTAGCCGACGCCCGACGACGGTGCTCGCCGGCAGCAGCATGGTGCCCGTGGTCTCCCTCTCCGTCCCGGTGGCCGCCTGCTCCACATGGCCGTCTCCAGAAATTGGGGGCTCCGGTTCGAAATATAAATTGGGGCCCTTTAACGAATGACTAGTAAAACTAATATACATTTTTACTCATCAAATATATAACTTAAATATGTATTCCTCAATACAATATTCAGAAATATAACAAATATTAACTCTAAAATAGGAAACGTACTACTAACCTCAAGTTCTACTAAAAAGCATCATTCGTCTGGTATTTCTTGAAATGAAATCTTCAATAATAGCTTCATAATTAATCTTCTCAAAGACATCATTTTCAAGTGCTATTAGTGCCAATCCATTCAGTCGTTCTTGTGTCATAGTAGAACGTAAGTAGGATTTCAATAACTTGAGTTTGGAAAAGCTTCGTTCCGCAGATGCAACAGTCACAAGAATGGTTAACAAAATCCTATATGCAATAATAGCATTAGGATAAAAGGGATGCTTTTTCAAGAACTTTAGAATATCAAGGGCACTCATAGATTCCTTAAGTATATCCTGGAGAAAAAGTAACTCCCCATACAATTCCAGTCCATCAATATTTTTCTGTTCTCCACTTTGAAGTGCCTTTTCAAGATTAACACAAGCAGCCATCAAACTCTTATCATCTAGAGATCGCAATCTATCTGATGTAAACAAGAAACCAAAATTTTTTTTCATACCCTTGATATTGTTCAAATCGCTTGATGATCAAAGCTATAGCTTGATCAACAATAGATATGAAATACTCCCTCCTAAATAAGTCCTCTGGAGATTGTGAACTAGTAGATGCATCATCCGCGACCTCATCAAGTTAACTTTTGACTGTAGCTGCTTGCCGATCAAGTTAACTTCAAATAATATTTCGTACCAGATGATTATTGACACTAAAAAGTCAAAGCCACCGAGTTCATTTTCCGCCAATGATTTAGCTTCACTAAAATGCAATGGATCCCTATCAGTTTCAACCACTTGAAGTAAAACCTCTCTTATTTCTGGGATTTGAAACCTTATAGCCTTAACACTATCAACACGACTCTCCCAACGAGTAGATGACAATGACTTGGGAGTCAACCCCTATATGTTATCTTTCAGAAATTTGCCACCTTTTGGTAGAATTAGCAAATATTGTATAGATGCGCTGAATAACTCCAAAAAATTCTGTTGCCTTACGGCAAGAACTTGCCATATCACATAGTACTAAATTCAGACTATGACAACCACAAGCTGAATAAAAAGCTCTTCGATTTATATCCAAAAATTTTGCTTGCACCCGTTGATGTTTTCCTTTCATATTTGACCCATTATCATATCCCTGTCCTCTCACGTTGTCTATATCAAGGTCCAGATTTTTCAACTCCTCTTGTAGAACATCAAACAATCCTTGCCCAGATGTATCATTCACATTTAAAAAACCTAAAAAGGATTCTTGGATGCAAACTGAATCGGATGTTGCATCCACATACCTTATTATCAAAGACATCTGTTCTTGGTGGCTTGCATCAGGAGTACAATTAAGTATAACTAAGAAATATTTTGTTTCTTTTACCTTTTCAATGATTGCAGACTTTATTGCAGTAGCTAGACAATTTATTAATTCATTCTGGATGGAAGGACCAAGATAGTGATCACGAATTATGTCATTAGTGATATGATCAACATGCTCTTTAATACCCGGGTCAAATTCTGCTAACATCTCAACCAAGCCTAAAAAATTCCCATTGTTCCCTTGGTACAGCTTGTTATTAGTGCCACAGAATGCTATATTATGTTCTGTAAGAAATTTTACAATCAAAAAAATCCTGAATAAAACTCTTCTCCAATGTTCCTTTTTCTTCTCAAGTTCTCGCTGAGCAACACTATCAATTGTTTGATTATTCTGAAATCTAAGACGCAAGTCATACCATGTAGCCATATTTGTGACATGTTCTCTACTAGTCTCATGTTCTTTAAGTCGAGTTCCAAGATGAGCCCAATCATTGAAACCATCATTTGCTAACTGGCCTCTCACCAGCCCCTTTCTCAACAATTTGCAACAAAAACAGAATACCTTATCAAGTTCTTTGCTATACACAAGCCATTCTCTATCACAGTTTTCTCCATTTGCAAGAACTCTGGTGTATGATAATGCAGAAAACCTTCTACAGAATCTGTCCCTAGGACCATGCTCAATAGACAAGTCTCTTTTAGGGCTCTTTTGCACTAAAATATCAACCATTCTAGAATCAAGTGCATTCCAAGTTCTTGGATCAAATATATCAGGCTGAAAAGAATTATCCATCTCATTGGCAATAGGAGCCTGAGCCTCTTCTGCAATTTCTGCAGCCTGAGCCTCTTGTTCAATTTCTGTAGTAGGATCTTGATCTCCAAGCTCTACTGTATCGTCACCATGACCTTCAATTTCTACAGTAGTAGCTGGAGCCCCTTTTTCACCATGACCGTCATCAACATCAACATTAGCATTTGGACTTTCTCTGACAAGAAATCTTTCAAGGGCACCCTGCTGAGATTGAGCTGCTGCTTCTAATCTTTGTCTCTTCTTACGCTTCTCAGCACCAGAATCATACTTTCTATATGTACTTGACATATTGAGGATCAACCCTGTTTACAAATACATAAAAAAATATCTAAGGTACATACATCCTACAGGCTGCATCACAATTTGCCAATATTTTCAGAAGATTAAAACTCAATTCAATTAATCAAATCCAAAATCACCTGAGGTAGTTCGGTCCCTGCTGGCTACTTCTATTTGCTCCGGCGACCAGCCGCCGCCGACGATGCACGCAAGAGGCGAGACGAAGAGATCACGATCGCGAGGACGGGAGTCGAGCGGACGCCTGCTCGTGTTTGCCAGTTGCCGCCGGGTGCCGTGATTAGGTTTTAGACTTCTAATTACCCCTAAGTATTGGGCTGAGGGATGCCAGGTGGAGGCCCATGAAATTTGGGGGCCCTGTTCGGTCGCCCATGTCGCACCTGCCCAGCAACGGGCCTGCACCTACATGCATGACCTTAGCTATGAAAATTTATAGCTTTATCACTTCACGTCCTTATTTATTGGACTATTATAACCCTGTTTACTTCTACCATTACTAATTGAATCGATAGTATAAACATCTAAACCCCTTTGGATCAATCAATTAGATGAAGGGTTTAGATCGTTTTTCTACAGTCAGTAAATAGCACCGTAAAGAAATTTTCTTGAAAATAATTCTAAGCAAAGCTCTTTGAAAAATGTGAGGTGTATGGATATTTTTATTTTATTGGCGGCAGAGGGTGCTTTGGCCCTTTGGAACATTAAGCATTGATGGTTTGGTCGGTATATATAGCACTAGTCGGTGTTGTACTTTTTTTTTTTTTGAGAAACGTTGGTGTTGTAACTTATGAAAATGGGCTAAGTCTAATGAACCATTTGGGCTCCCCTTGTCAATGGAGATGCCAGTTGCCATATTTACCTTTTACTTTTATGTTTTCTTCTACCTTACCAAACTATCATCTTTCTTTTTGTGTTTCAATCCATTTGAAAATATTTTTCAAATATTTACTTCTAAATTGTAAACCAAAATCCATATATCAAGTAACAGAAATACAGCTATAGGCCCAACTTAACGTATCCATAAATTGTAAGCAAAGGAGGCAAGATGCATGCATGTCGTTGGATGTAATTAGGGGTGAAAACGGTCGGAAACAATCCGAATCGGTAATCGGTAAAATCTCTTCAGAAACGACGCTTGATCGGCCGGTAATTGACTATATTTATCATTTAAACTACTCAGTATCGACATTAATACGATGTAGAAAGAAATTAGAAAGAACAAAATTTATAAATATGGTCGAAAACGATACCCCTTATACGAAAATGACGCTCAATCGATTGAAAATTTTCGTGACCGGATGTAATGGTATGTAGAGATGAAGCTAACTCCAACACTGTAATTTTGTAGCCAAAGTCAGAGGATCTGGTTCCATAAAGATTACACACACACACACACACACACACATATATATATATATATATATATATATATATATATATATATATATATATATATATATATATATATATATATATATATATATATATATATATATATATATATAATCTTCATTTGTTTTTGTTATATTTTTTTAATATTCAACGGTAACGGTGGAGGCCAATTATATAAACCATTGATTTCGATCACTGGAAAAAATGACGATTGCATTACATATCCACAAAACACGAACTTCATCGGATAGCGAGACACAGTACATGCCTGTGATCGATTTTATAATTTTATATGCCTTAGTTTCTACCAAATTAAAATATCAACAATGCTTTTCATGTACAGCCCAGCCAGTCACCATCGCTGCATGCCACGGAACAATTAACACGTCGACCTGATCAATGTCTGATGATTACGATACCCTTAATCTTCTATACTCACTCTAATTACATCAGAAATCTAGATTACTGGATTGCAAATCAGCGATGGCGTTTGCATTGCACAGCAACGCCGTCAGCTCAGAGGGCAGGAACTCGCCGCCGCCGCAGAGGCTGAGTGGAGTACTATCGCCGCCGCCGTCTCCATGGTGGCCGGCCACCGTCCCCGTGCCGGCGAAAGGCGACACGGCGCCAACATGGTCGCCGCCGCCGCCGTTCCCGATATGATCTTGCCACCGTTTCAGCTCGTGAGGCTGGCTACTGGGTATCACGAGAGAAGGGAGAGGAGTTGCAGCGGCCGCGGCCGCGGCGTAGGACGCGACGGCCTGGGTTAGAAAGCTGCTCGCCGTGTTCATCAGGTCGGTCGGGTGGCCGCCGCCGCCGCTCGTCGCCGAGGTGGCTGCCGTCTTTGGTGGCGGTGGCTGGAGGAGGAGGTGCTGGAGGCACTGCAGCTGCGCCGCCGCCGCCCCGTCGGCCTGCTGGTAGTCGACGTTGCCGCCCCACGCACTGCCGGCGGCGTGGCCGACGGCGAGGTCGACGGCCAGGCTCGCTAGCGCCACCAGCTGCGGGAGCGCGGTGGCGAGGTCCCCCGCCGCCGTTGGCCGTGGCCGCGCGCGGTGCGTGGCCGGGTCGATGCCGGCGCCGATGAGCCTCTTCTTGAGGCGCGTGTTCCAGTAGTTCTTGATCTCGTTGTCCGTGCGCCCAGGAAGGCGGGTCGCAATGGTCGACCACCTGTGCACGGACATACATGGGTTACTTATTGGTCGATGCATGAAACTCAATGTATATCCATTGTTTTGTACGTAGTTTCGACGTACAGATATGTACTGACATACTTCTACATTTGAATTCGTAATCAGATGTTGTCGTTGTTTTAGGAGGAAGCTAAGTATATATTACTATTATTAGGATGAGAAATTTTTATGTACATACTTGTTGCCGAGGACGGAGTGGAGGGTAATGATGGCCTGTTCTTCCTCAGGAGTGAAGTTGCCTCTCTTGATGTCTGGCCTGAGGTAGTTAATCCATCGCAGCCGGCAGCTCTTGCAGCACCTGTTCAGCCCTGCATATATANAATATATATATATATATATATATATATATATATATATATATATATATATATTGTATAAATTCATGAGTTATATTCTGCATGTTGTTAATTACAAAAAGAACAATAATTAAGCAGCCAGTTAGAGCCAAGATATGTATATGTTGATGGATGGATGTACCGGCTCGCTTGGGGAGAGACCTCCAGCTGCCATGGCCGCCGTGCTGGTCGACGTAGGCGACGAGCTTCTCGTCCTCCTCGCGTGTCCACGGCCCCTTCTTCACGCTGCTCTCGTCGCAGCACGGCGGCCTCAGTCTTCCCATCGAGCCTGCAATCTCTGACGAACGTACACTGCTTGCTTGCTCTCCCAGCTGCTGATCTCGATATGCTCGATCGGTTAATTAATTCGTTGCTGTGCTGTGCTCTGCTAAGCTATATCTCGATCAGTAGTTTTATCCGCTGATGATTTCTATCGATCTCGTTTGAATGTTTGATGCATCTGTTGTTTGTACGTGTGTGTGTGTGTATATATATATACACACACACAGCAAGCAAGGCAGACGATCGACTGGCAGTGGTCACGCCCCAGCCCTAATTTTAATGCAAGTACCGATCGACCTACTCTTCAAAATTTTAACACGTCCATCTCATTAGCGTATTAATTAAATGAACACTAGTACGACGATGATGCTGATACACATGTGATTCATACTTGCATGCATGCTGGATATACATGTAGACGTGTAGTACAGGTCTATGGATATATGTACTGTAAGCTGTAATGCACCGTGCTACCTAGCTAGAGATTAATTAAACAAGGTAATTAACAGCTGTTCATTATCTAAAAAAGGTGATTAACAGATAACAGATCTCCGAAAAGTAATTAGCCTGAGACTGAGAGCTAGGTTTCCTAGGCTAGCTACCGCCAACTAACATCTCGATCTCTTTCATAACTTAAAAAAAAACCCATCTCGGTCACGCCCTCCAATATTCTCTGGCTGCTATGAGTCTCATATTGGATATATAGCCCGCCTACAAATCTAAAATAAAATCGACTCATGTTCTGAATGCAATATATCTGGAAAAAAAAGACTCTTTCTATTATTTCTTTTTGTTCTTTCAATGTAATGCAACTTATATGTCTCACAATCACAAATCCCTTCGTTACAACCAGCTAGGTACGTAATAACTCTCCTGCATATGGTCATCCACTTACTTATTAGTTAGCTAGGGACGCACTTAATTACCTAGCTAGCTACGATTAATTGTCAGCTGCCTGTTTGATGTACATGCTTACTACACCATGACACACAGACATGCATTTTCTTTGGTCCAATATAAATAAATATATACCTGTACTATACGTAGAAAATAGGTGACCTTGCTTGCTTCGATGGAGAACGAGAATCTCTCCCTTAATTTTCTTTTCACAAAGCTGTCACTTTGATTAGAGTTGGTCAGTTGTTTAGAGTAATTCTCTAAATGGTATGCATGCAGTTATCACAACTAGCAAGGGTTTGGTCCTATTAATCATAATATACATGGTCCATCGATCGGTGGCGAAGTGAAACATGGTCGAGATGCATGCATGATAGAACGTGTTAGAGTTTGCTATGTGACAATAGGATGGTATATATTATTTTTCCTACTAATCAAAATAAAAATGTTCCAATCATGAAACTGTAAGAATCCCAGAAAAAAGAAACTACTATACGATATATGTTGAGTAATTGTTCTAGCTAGGTTTTTAATTTGCAAGGGAATAAGGGGCTGTTGATGCAAAATTTGTCGTGATACACGAAGGTCTGGGAGATTTGCTTAACTCCAGTGCAGGTCTTAAAATATCAGGTTCGGGTGTGCCAGTTAGTTTGATCCTGTAACTGACAATATAAATAAATTGATGATCAAAAAACCGATCGACCAATAAGCCGATGTAGAGATACTAACCGATGTCAATAGGGATTTTGAATAATCGACTATATATCCGATGTAGATTTTAACACTTAGATAAGGACAATGGAAGAACTTAAAACAAATATTTCAGTCGGCCGATGATAATATGATGAAGTGGATGTCCAATGAACCAATCGGTCGATATTGATTCAGAATATTAAATATAGGCTCGATGGTTAAAGCATACATTAGCTAGAAATTCGATGTAAAGATAATTTATCGGCTAGCATTCTGATAAAATGTAACACCAATCTATAAACTTAGCAAGACTTAGATTATAAGCAGTAAAATAGAAGATCGGACCCAATCGAGATAGTTCTAGATTATGTCTGATCAAATAAACTAGGTAAGCTGATAGATCTATGCTAACGTGATGAATATACAAATCTATTTAAAACAACATTGTGATTATAGAGATATATCGACTAAGACAGAAGATCGGACCTAACCGAGACAATCCTAACTAAACCGATGTGTCTCTAAACACAATGCAATTAAAGATAGAATTGAAATATCAGGTAGGCAATGCTTGCGTTGACCCAGATAGAATATCGAACTTAACCAAGAAAGTTCTAGCCACGCCGATACAAGCGAAGTTGACGGAACTTACTTCTCGTCGGAGATCGAATTCAACCGATGCAACCCAACTCGAAACTAAGAACTCACCGAAATAAAAAGATGACGATGCACCGAAAATAATTGTATTGATCTACGGAGATAAATTATAGGGACCCTAGGTATACATATTTATATCCATGGGTATATAATAGTCCTTATTGGACATGACACAGACTTTCCTAAAGATAAAGTAAAAGATACAAGTTATGATCAAACTCTAAACAATCTTTCTTAAAAATAAAAAGAAGACTAACTGACTCTGTCTAATTAATAGATAAATTGTCATGCCGCATCCTTTTTAAACTCAGCCTCTTTTGGATAAACTTATTTTAATTAATTAATTTCTTTAACCGAATCCACTAAGAATCTGACTGCTGGCGACTGATAATTTTCATGTGCCAATTCCTGGACTGTGAGACTGATACTGACTCTAGACCGATGATGACTTCGGGGCTTATCAAATTTTGGTGTTAACAAGAGCCATCTTAAAAAAAAACTACATTATATATTAGGGTTAAATCTGATTTACATCCCTCAAATACGAAATCAGACAAATTTTACACCCCTCATCTATTAATCTGGACACTTAACCCCCCACACCCTGACGTGGCATTTTTCATGACAGAACATGTACCTAGCAGCAAAATGAAGCCCACATGTTAGTTTCTATTTGTTTCCCCTCTCTCCCCCTCCCCCTCATCTCTCTCTCACATACACAGATCTACAGGACAACACTGCCATCCACCACCTCATTGCTTTGGCCGTGGGACAAAGCCACCACCATGGCATCCAGCCCACTACCTCCATGTTGCATGAGCTAGCTCATGGAGGACGGTGACATGAGCTCGTGGCAGATGGCAGCGAGAGAGCTAACTCATCCTGGAGTACACTGGTGAATCTGACAACATTGGGCTTTCTGCGGTCCGATCTGATAAGGTAAACAAGAGAGTGGATGGGAGTAGGAGCTTGAGGATGTCGCCAGATCGACCACCGTAGAAGAAGATGGTGGAGGCGGTGGAGGTTGACCACCTGATTCTTCTAATGAAGCTAGGTGGGCAAACAATGTGGGCAGCAGAGAGTTGCCGGAGGGTGGCGGTCGCACCACCCCTCTCCTCCCATCTTCTTCCTTCCCCTTCACTGTTGCAATCTCCTCCCTGATCTCCAGCTCCACTCTGTTGTCACGTGGCCCTAGAGTGTCACCGCCTCGTCGAGCTCTACTTTTGTTGGTGTCTCTGTTGGGTGTCATCATTACTGAGGAGGTTGGAGGAGAGGAGGACGGTGTTATCGTGGATCAGCAGAAAAAGTCAAAAAAAAAAGGAGAGAAGAAAATTAGAAGAAATGACTGCCAATAGCCTTGATGCCATGTAAAGTATAAAACTACTCCTAGGGGGTTTAAATAATCCGGTCTGAATAGATTGGGGTGTATTTTGTCTAGTTTTATAGTTGGGTGGGGTAAATCATACTTTTATAATAATTGAGGGATAATTCGAACTTAACACTATATATTATTGAAACTTCTAGCGATGAATTACTTGCACCAAGCTAGTCAATTTGGATACATAGTATATTGTTTTTTCACGGTGGTAGATAGTACAGTGCTTAGACCAATACATGCACTTTGAAGCACGCATCCATTTATTAATTAATTAAGAGTAAATCTGATAAATGCTCTATAGCATACAAGCAAGAGCATGACTTGGAAAATACCATTGCAATGAAACGTCATAGAAAAATTGCATTATAGATGTAAATAAATCTGGACAATACCGTTTAGGTCGTTTTCCATGCATCCCCCTAACATCCATTCAAGTGAAAGGAAAAAAAATCACAAATAACAAATTTGCACTTGTTTATATATTTCCCAACTTAGGCATGCCTATATATATATATATGTATGTATGTATGTATGTATGTATGTATGTATGTATGTATGTATGTATGATACATGAAAAATATCAAAATGAAATCCAAAAACTCCATCACAAATTTCGGGATGCATGGACTTTTAAATATCTGTCTAGCTAGGACAGCTAGCATAGAAATGTTAATTTATAGCTAGATATGTACTATTTAATTAATCTAGTTCTGATATTTAATTTGTTTTGCTTGCTACGTTCTACGAAATTTTATACGTACTCATTAATTAACCCTTCTTATTTTTACCAACGGCATACAAAATTTCCCACATAATTCGTCTACATCGATCTGCATGCGTGCCAATTTTCCTAGATCTTGCTTGCATGAGCGGTAGAACTATATATGCGTGCATATGCCCCGTGTGATGCATGCACTTGTTCCAACTTGCCTTAAAACTAATGTTGGACTGGCAGCTGCAGCTGCATGCTAAGGTGATTGACTACGTCACTATGCTTGCATCTAATTAATCAATGTTTAATTTCTATGTGCCCCAGCTTCTTATCATCGTGGACATATCTTGTTTCTACTCACAATGATTGGTTCCTCCATTATTTTGGTGCCAATTAATTAAAACTGACCTGACTAACCTTGTCGCTTGCTGCGACCAGCAAGCAAACAATCAAAACCTTGATGTTCGATAGATCGAGGCAGAAAGTTGTGATTAAAGAAATTGTCGATCAGTTTGAGTTTTTTTTCCTGGTATATATAGTTCAACTTGCAATAACTATCAATGAGTGTATCTCAGATGTTGATTCTTTTGACTTTGACAGCAAATGCATTGCAGGTGTAGCTAGCACAAGTCTACGGCCGGTTCAAATTAATCTGCTTAATACTGGTCTCTCGCACCATTGAAAGTTGCACACTACATGCATATATATTTTGGAAGGAATTTGGAAGGGGGATGAATTGAAGTGGAAGGTTCTAAACTATTTTAGTACTGCAAATATTTTGTGCACAGATTGTCCAAATTAATTTTTTTATGTTATATATGTCGTGTCTTAACGACCTCCCAGAGTTATGACTTGTGCACTTACATCGTCTCTTCATGATCAACGTATTCTCTGGGACAGGAGCAACGTGTGTTACCACTGTTTCGAAATTTTTGAAAAATATTATAGTAATTCAAGATAGGGGTAAAAACAGGAGGCGGAAATTCCCAACAGTATGGAGAACAAATTTTTTTATTATTTTTAAATCTAAAACTTATTTTTTAAATTTAAACTTGTTGGCCATGCCACCCGCTTAGCATGTTGAAACAACACTGTCACATAACACGTGGTGAGTATTATAGTATTATCTTGCCACACCAATCTATATCTAATGTGGTAAAACTCTGATCACGCTAACCATATTGACATGATGAAAAAGATTCAGATTTGAAAATAAGATTTAGGAGAGTTCATCTTAAAATTTTAAAAGGTCCAAAAAATAAAATAACATTTCTATAACCATCTCTATATAAATGATTTCGTTTCCAACCGTTTTAATCCCTACTTCAAGATATGACATACATGACGTGAAAAATAATTACAGGTATGGTCTTGAATGTACATATATAGATTCTATCTTTATAATAAACTATATATTTTTTTCTAAACTGTAATATTATTATAGTTTTGTATATGTAATAAAAATATAATCATATCATGCCATGAAAAAATAAATCATTTTAAATATATTATTGACCAAAATTTCGAAAAATTGCATGCTTGTATTTTAGCATGAGTAAACATCAGTACCTAATAACTATATATATGGCTGAAAAACGAAACCAATGGATATACAGATAACTAACTTAAACTTTGCATTTCCTGGACTTTTTCGCCAGACATTTCCAGGGTTTAACAACTCCTTAAAAAAATCCATGTTACACACAGAATTTTCAGAAAGATAAGCAACGGCATGTTTAGTTTCTTGGCGAATACTCCTAAATATAAATTAATAAGATGCAAAAATGAATTCCAACGTACGAAGACTTCACCGAGAAACATGTACTACAGACGTACATATGTCATATGCATGCATATGATGTAATTCAACAGAAAAAAAAAGTTGGTCATTAGAGAGAGATCGATCGATCTGTCCAAATTATCTGCCGACGTTTGGAGATCGACCTGCAAAGAAAAATTTGCACATCTTCCTTCGATTAACGCCTACAAATTAAATTGAACTGATCAACGTCGACAAGTATGTATATGCATTTTTCGACTTTTTAGTGACGTATCGAGAGTGACAGTTGTTCGTTGACCGTATGAACTCTTCTTCTACAAAGTAATGAAACCCGTACACTGTCATACATCATGTACGCAAATAACGTGTACAGAGAGATATCCCCACATACAATACACACTCATCTTGGCCTTAATTATGTCTCTGCAACGCCGTTTAACAAATAGTTATATTTCTAATTAAGCAGACACGGTGACATCAAAGGAGAATGGAAATAAAATCTGGATTTAATTAGTGAGAGTCAGTTAGTAGTTAATTAGGCAGTCATACGTAAGAATGAGATGTACACTTAGTTTTGACCAGAAATGATCGGTGTGTATACTTTGGGACTGAGATACTTACTTATTAAATTTGCAGAGACAACAGTCATATCATGCACCTTAATTATGAGTCTTATGAATATTTGCAGTTTGCAGAGGAAAGAAGTTGGAAACCGTCGAAATCTGCCTCTATGGGGTGGTTTCAGAGCCCCTAGATTTCAAACTTCACACGAGAATTATGTAACGGTATCTACTGTGTAACCTATTGCAAATGCAAGGTCATCTGAAAATAATGACCATTATTATACATCATCATTTGCCAAACAAGTTGTGAAAAATGAGAAAGGCAGGTTAACTCATGACCTTAACAGTTAACAACTATAGCCAGCTTGGTGTAAGCATGGCCTCATGTATGCAAGATCGATTTAATTTCGAAGTAGTTAGGGAGTCTGATTGAACTAGCTTTGTCATGCAGATAACTAATTGATCTCCATTTTCACAAGCTTGTCTCTTTTAGCTAGTATTACAGAAATACAGCATGTATAATGAAAATATTAATGTGCTGTGCAACATCCCACATATTGTAGGCTCACAGTTTTTTTCACTTCCATTATCTGAAAATGTTCACATATTGATCAAGTTTCGATTTCGCTATAAAATTATGGCGACATATTTTTTTCATTGAATTGCAGCTACAGTTTAATTAGGCTGTTTTCAAACTCAGCTCGAGCTCTAAACGAGCCGAGCCCAAGTTAAAAGCTCACGACCGTTACCAAACGGAACTCAAGCTTCTAACAGGCTTGATTATATCTGACTTTTCTTCTGTATTTACCTTGTTTATTTAATTAAAATAATAAATCAAATATAAATTAGTACCATATCTACATAATAAATTGGTAACATATTTTTCCCCTTTTATTAGTATGATTAGCTAAAAATTAATTATTTTATCAAAAGATATCCCTAAAGTACATGTTATACTACTAACAGCCGTGCTCGGTAGCTGAGCTCGAGTTTGATCGACCTTGAACCAAGCTTGCTTAGAAGCTCAAAGGCGGAATAGGCTTAACTCAAGCTTATGTCAAGCTCGAGCCTAGACAGACTCGTTGATAACCCTACATAGGAGCAACCTTGCTCTCCTTAACAGTCATAACCAACTTGATTACTGAGATGATGCAATTGTTTTGAATTATGTGGTTTTTTTAAAAAATAATTATTGTTTTCAGCTCAATTTTATGACGTGTTTCATATAGAGTTAAACCCTTCAGGTTAATTTAATGAGAAAGAAACAATATTGACACACAACCGTGCCAATGTCAGTCTATATTACATGCATACCCTCCAGCCAAAAAGAGAAAAATAAAACACTTCTAACATTAAAGTGCTACAAGTGTTTTTTTGAGCGATGGGTAACACAAAGGAGATAAAGTAGCATCAAGTCTATATCATTGTGAAAGGACATGTAGGTTAGTGGTTGCAATGACCTGAGTAATACCCCAAGGTTTTGAGTTTAAATTTTCATACGAGCGAATTTTAGATTGGGTTATTTGAGAGACTAAGTTCTTAATTTAAAATTTTAAAAATGCTGCATATATCCGGTTGGATAAAGAGACCGGATAAAAAATATCTTTCTCTAAAAAAATTAAAAAAATCAAGTCTATATCACTGAACCACAAAAAATTAAGGTCCCAAATTTCAAACCTTAAACTACGAGACCAAAAGGATGAGTATCAAGATCAATGTTTGAGAGTAGTAGCACTGAATGAAAAGATGGGCAGTACAAGTTGGGTTTCTCAACACATGTCATGGTGGCTGACCTTGAGCTTGTCGTACGAATCATGGCCGTTTAGGCCGAAGAGTAGTGTTGGCAACCTAGTCTGTTTTTCTATTTACATAAGGAGAAGACCAATTTACAATCTTAGACTTTCATTAAGGTCTAACAATTACGTACTCTAAACAGAAACATTGATCACCTGTACGTCACTACTAGAAAACTCATTTTCGACGTCGTAGGGGTTAAATTTTCGCTGGCGGGTATGGTCTTCGGTGCCAAAATCCCGCCGGCGAAGACGATACCCGGGGTGAAGGGGGCAGTCCGCTTGCGAAGATCGATCTTTGCAGGTAGACCATATAAGCGACGCTTGCGAAGATCTATCTTCGCAAGCGCTGCTTATATGGCCCGCCTGCAAAGATATATATGAGAGAGAATAAAATTTTTAATGTCTATTTATTTGGTGCAATCAAAAAAATAATTATATTAGTTTGTAATATGTCGATGATAAGATTTTGTTAGATTTTCCTAATATACTAATTTGGCATGTCTGTGTAAAAAAAATGAAATAAACTTTTTTTATTAATTTACAATTAACCTTCAGTTAGTTTTGAATAGCGAAGGGTTTTTTCAATAAACCCTACAAATTTGGTATTAATAGTGCAAATATTTTATGTTCATTTTTTTAGAGATATGGAAAGTCGAGAATGGATGTATTATTGGCCGAGGTTTTTGTCTTCATATAGAGATGAATTGTCCAACTTGAGATGTGTTTCCCTCCATCATTTTTTGATATGATGGAGCACCTCATTGTTCACATAGTGCCACAGATGGTTGCACTTGGTCCATTGTACCTCCATCAAATGTGGTCATACGAGCGTAAAACCCTGTTTTGAAGGATTACGTCCGAAATCGTGCACATGCAGAGGGATCATTAGTTGAGGGTTATAGTACTGAAGAGGTTGTCGAGTGCTGTATCAATTACCTCAAAGATGGATATGCAATTGGAGTACCTGTGCCCCGACACGAGAGCAGATTGAGTGGCAGGGGAACCATAGTAAAGAAGAGATTCGTCACCCATTAATGTTGTATTACTGTAGCAATGGAGCCCACTGCGCTGACACTTGCTACACCGGAGGCCTGTAGTTTTTAAATCTTAATTATTTATATTGGACTTTGCAGTCAGGATGACTCCAATTTTTCAAATAAGCAAGTTTCCAATTTTCATTCAAGCAAAAGAACACCATTGTTTGAAAATTTTTAAAAAATTTAAAGTAGTCATATTAATGTTTGAAAAGTAATAATATTAAGGTTTGTATATTTGTATGTACAATTACCATTTTTATTACCACTACTGTAGACATTTACAAATTACAAAAATAAATTAAAAAATAGTTTGAAATAAATTTATTCACTTTTGTAACAATCTTCGCAGGCGGACGGACCGCTTGCGAAGCCTGTTATGCCGATTAGGGTTTACATCTTCGCAGGCGGACGGTCCGCCTGCAAAGATAGTAAAAACGATCTTCGCAAGCGGGCGGTCCGCCTGTGAAGACTATCTTCGCAGGCGGACCGCCCGCTTGCGAAGATCAATTCCCTATATAAGGTCTCGCCCGCCGCGCCAAAACTTTTAAGTCCAGGCGGGAACCCTAGAATTTTTGGCGCCATCAGGCTGCCAAATTTTTTCGCCGCCGCACGCCGCCGCCGTCCTCCGCCGCCGCTCGCCTGTGACCAACGCCCTCCGACCGTCGTCCTCCGCCGCCGCCGACCGTCGTCCTCCTCGCGCCGCCGACCTTGGAGCTCGCCCCGGCCGTCGTCCTCCGCTCGATCCACCGCAGCCGACCGTCGTCCTCTGCTCCACCGCCGCCGGCCGCATCGCCGCCGCCGTTCGCTCCACCGCTGAGCTCCACTGATCGCCTCCGCCGCTCCACGTACGTACCGCTCCGCCGCCGCCACCGCCGACCGTCCACCGCGTGCGAGCTCCACCACCGCGCGCGCGAGCTCCACTTAACGCCTCTAGAGCTCCACCGCCACCGGCCCCTCCACTGCCGTCGACCGTCGTGCCGCCGGCAGCTCCACCGCGCCGTCGGCCCCTCCACAGCTGCCGCCACCTCTCTCTCGCGCTCGCAGTCGCGGTCTCGCGGCCGAACGGCTTCATCGGCCGGTCGTCGTCCACGAGCTAAGACGTCCTCGGCCGAACGACTTCTTCGGCCGGTCGTCGTCCACGGCCGAACCTCGTCGTCGGCCCGTCCTTCGTCGTCCATGGCCGAACCTCGTCGTTGGCCGTTCGTCGTTCACGGACGTGTGCATGTGGGTGTTTGTTTTTTATATGTGTGTGCATGTGGCTGTGAGGGGGTTTATATGTGTGTGCATGTGGGTGTGAATGGGAATGAGGGGTGGGTGATATGTGAATGAGTGGTTATATGTTGATTGTGAATGTAAATTTGGGAATGTGGGTGATATGTGAATGAAATTGGGAGGGTATGTTCAATTTTGCAGGATATGTGAATTTGTCAAAAAAAATTTAATAACATTTGGGAAGGTATGTTCGATTTTTTTTTATAACATGTGGAGGATATGGTCACCTTATTAATTTTTTAGCAAATTAGTTTGTACTAATTTAGCAAATTAGTTGGTACTAATTTTAGTTTGTACTAAATTAGAAAATTAGTTTGTACTAATTAATAACATTTTACAATTATGTACTCAAGTTTTTATTATAACCTTATGCAATTATGTACACAAGTTTTTAATACACAGTTTCGCAGAGTGTTCATATACAGTTTATTTTTTATGTTAGAAGTTTGAAACGATGGCCGATAGTACTAAAGGGACTGAAGAGAAGGGTTTAGGGGAGGAAGAGCCGTCCCTTGCAATTATGGTTCCTTCGGAACCAACGGTCCCACCGGAAGATAGTTCCGACAGCGACGATGAGTACTCGTTGCCAAGCGATCCATGCCCAAGCCCGAAGAGAAGGAGAAAGGGCGCGGGTGAAAAAGGTGACAAGGACTACATACCCCCTAAAGAAGGGGTAAGTAAACTCAATATGTAAACTGTTGACCATGATAACTATTAGCCCGAGCTAATTCAAAACTTTGATATATACCTTCTCGTAGGAAACGGCGCCACGGCGATCACAACGGGAGCCGAAGAATAAAGATCCGTCGAAAGACGACGAGGCCCCAGCTAACACAACCGGCTCAAAGAAAAGTGAACGGTCAGCAAAGGCGAAGTAAAGAAGGGGCGAGAGAAGCGTGAATAGAAAGGATGAGGGGTTCCATGTTGTTACCCATGTTTCGCCAAAAGGAGAGCCGCTCGCCCCTAAGACGTCACGTGCGAAATTCAGTTCACAGTGTGGCATAATAGTAAGGGAAAAGATCCCCATCACGGTCAAGGACTGGGATCATGTATCGAATGGGGATAAGGAAGTCCTATGGAATGACTTGAAGAAAATCTTCCAGTTCCCGGATGGATCAGAGGCAGCAGTGAGGAATTGTGCACTGCAAACAATGGCCAAGTCTTGGCGTGGTTGGAAAACCACCTTGAACAAGAAATTTGTGAAGACGGGACGTACACTGTTTTCGACGTATGTCAACATAACCCCGAATCAGTGGAGCGACTTTCTGAGGTTGAAGAAATCCCCGGAAGAAATTGAAAGAAGCCATAAGTTTTCAGAGTTGGCCAAGAAGAACAAATTTCCTCATCGCTTAGGCTCCGCGGCATACGCACCAAAGGTGGAGCAGTGGACAAAAGAGGAGGAGGACATGAGGAAGGCGGGGCTTCCGGTACCAATGGAGGAATGGACACAGAGATCAAGGAACTGGGTAAGAGCTAGAACTCCGAAGATCACGGATGAAGGCAAAGTATCGTTTGAAGATCCGGAGCTGCAGGGCGTTGCCGATAAAATAGAGAATTTATCTAGTTCACAGAAGAAAGGATTGTTCAAGCCTAAGAGGGAGAAAGATGTGCTAACTACGACGCTGGGTAATCCTGAGCATGGGGGTAGGGTTCGAGGTATGTCGTCCAAGATGAGTTGGAAGGAAGGGTTCAAACATGACCCCCACAAGAAGCGTGAAGAGTACAAGGATAAACTTAGAGACGAAGGGGCTGCGGATTTTGAAAGGCAAATGATGGATTTCTGTGTCAAGCACATGCTTTTGCCTCCCCCCGAAACCAAAGAACCTGAGCTAGATTACCCCTTTGATGACCTCAAGGAGAATACACCCTGCAGATTGCACGTTCCCATTGGACGCTCCGGGAAAACTCTTGAGGCCGCTACCGCCATTGCTATCCCTAGGAGAACATATAATGAAGAGTTCATACCCGATGCGTATGCCAAAGTGTAGCCGCAAGTGGTCCAAGAAGGGTTTGAATCCTACGACATAGACTTCCCTACTGCAGATGGTGTATCCGTACTTGGGGAAGCGGTCGATCTTGTAATTCTCTGGCACAAGAACGACATATCCTTTGGATTGGGCACCGACGCCACGCGAAAACCTAAGAGGAAGGTGGCTGATAAGGCGGAGGAACCCAAGATGCATAAGGAAAATCCAGTGCCGGAAGTGCCACCGGAAATTGAAGTGTCGAAGGTGCCCATGGAGATTACAGTGGCAGAACCAGAGGTACAAATAGTGGCATCAGTCGGGACAGATATAGAAGAAGTCCTAGGATTGGAATGGGACGGTACAGAGCCTGAAATATTTGAAGACCCTTCTCCTGCGAAAGACGCCGAGGTACCTAGAGTGCTTAGGAGCCACGACTCCAAGTCCAAAGATGAGAACAAGGAGAAGTTCATGGTAACCGTCTTCAGAGGGGGTAAGGAACGTGCCAAACTCAGAGATGATGACCCCCAGAAGGCCGCTGAACTAGCCGGGCCAACATACTGGCCAACTGATGATTGCCCGGAAAAGTACGAACACGGGAAAGCACTCTTGCCGGACTGGGCACTAAACGAAGGACCATGGGAGATGAGAAGATTACATACCTTCTACATGGAAGCCAGCAAGAAAGGCTTGGGCAATATAACAGCTCGATCACCGGCAGATTGTTTCGGCGCCGAAGGTTACGTATGGCTAGATTTCTCAGATCTCCACGCCGTATATTATCGGGATAAGATGGACGTCAACTATGTCGCTGTTTGGTGCATGTGAGTATGAGTTTTAATTAATTACATGAAAAATATGTACAATACAAATCCATGTGATTGTTACTAACAAACTTTTTCTGTAGGATGCAATACATGGATGCTAAGAAGAGAAAAGAACCTATCGGCTTCTTGGATCCAACTCAGATATATCAAACACAGTATACCGTCAGGCTAGCACCAGGGTCAGACCAGCTGAAGGGCAAGACTCCAGAAGAGATAGCTGAATACAAAAAGGGCTTGCACAAGGAGAAATTGATTACTGTCGCATAGTACATTGGACGAGCCTTCTTGCACTTTCAAAACAAGAGAGTCATCATGGCCGCTTATAATTTTAAGTAAGTCCGGTACATTTATCTTCTACACATATGTCTTATTTTAGCTGGTACTAACTAACTATACTGTTGTTAATATGTAGCGATCATTATATCTGTCTACTCATCCACCCTAAAGACGGAACCATGGTAGTATTGGACCCTCTCAATTACAGACACCAGCAATACAAAGAATTTCTAACAATCTTACAGTAGTAAGTGATTATGACTCTTGCATTTTTATATGAATGTATTATAAATAAATATCCTCCTTAATGTGAAACGGTACGACATCCATACAGTGCGTACCAATACTACAAGTTCAAGGGTGGAGAACAGACCCGAACAAGGGAGAAGCTGCTAGTACGCACCTATTGGCCGGTAATACTACACTCACTTAATGTATTTCAATTATTTCACTAATTGAAAATTTTAACTATTTTTTTCTATGATATGTCCTGAAGTGTCACAAGCAACCTAGAGGAACTGTCCTTTGCGGGTATTACGCGTGCGAATTCCTTAGGGTTAATGGGAGGTACAGGACTAACGCAGAGGATGTAAGTCTCTATACTATGTACTAGACAGCTTCACATATTTATGGTACTAATATATTGTTTATCTTTAATGCATGCAGTTGCCAAGATTAGAACGTCGAACAAGCTTTGACGATACAGGCATCACAAATGTCCAGCGTGACCTGTGCCACTTCATCCACCGTGAGTGCTGCCATGTGAAAGGAGATTTCTTCAACCCAGAGGGTGCTCTAGCGACAAGTGATGAATTCAAAAAACTTCGAGAGTGGAACACTGCTATGCCATAACGTAACTACATGGCATATTTGAAGTCACAATGTAAAAAAATATTGTAACATATATATTTTGGCAACACTTTTGAGTTATGCAATATATATAAATTTCTCAGTACCAAATGCTTGATAATCTTCCAATATAGGTACATAATAATCTACCTGCAAGAATTTCTATTAACGGGCAAATTATTATTAAAATTACGGGCAAATTATTATTAAATTTTAAAAATTTCTATCTATCTTCACAGGCGGACATTTGTTTTTTTCAGGCGGCATATTCATATTTTCGCAGGCGGACAGCCAACGTCCGCCTACGAAAATCATCTTCATAGGCGGACGGCCTCCCCGCCTGCGAAGATAGGCGATCTTCACAGTCGTTTTCTTTGAGGCGGACGACCTCCCCGCCTGCGAAGACCATTTTCGGTCGCTTGCGATAATGCTTTTTCTAGTAGTGCGTATTAGAACTCTGTATAAAACAGATTACTTCTATACGTGACACAAAATCAGGTAGATTTTGCATAACCTATGTCGTTGACATAGCAATAAAAATCAAAGTATATAAAACATTTTTTTATACTTTGGCAATAAAAACCTAAGTCTCTACCACTTTTTTCGCAGCTCAAGGCAGTTTATTACCTCGCTGCCACCTTGGATGGCCTTAGAGCATGGTCAATATTTAATTCATGAAAAAATCCTATGGATATGTCTTACTGTAAAAATAGCAATTAGTAAAAAAATCTGTAATTTATAGAACTAATAAATAAGCTATGGGTGAGACCTACCGTTATTAAAGAAATCTGATAGACGAGCCCAAAAATACTCTTACCTTTGAAATCCGTTGCTATGGCTAGCATCTGCTATTACCTTGAACCCATGAAGAAAAAAAACCTTCGATATATAAGGTCGGCTATATCTACCTATCTCTCCAATAAAGTCCCCTAGAAAACAATATTGTGCATGTTCTTATAGGTTTATTTAGCAATGCTTAATAATCCTACTGGCATATATACAAGCAGCACCTGATCCTTTTGTTCAATGCGTCCACCCAGGAGCCAACGTCAATGGTCCTCCGTATGTTGGCCAAGTTGGCCAGGACACTGACGCCACAAGATCTAGAAGCTGGGATTTGGAGGCCGTTGAGGTTCTACAAGTTGCGTGAGAATGCTGCCGTCAAGATAAGAGTCCTATACTAAACTACCAGAGATTTCTTTTCTCTATATATCCTTCAACTAATTTTCGTTTAGATTCAACTCCATGTTGACAACCTGCGGCAACTGCAAGTGTATATATAATCAATATAACATCTTTCACTGCAGTATTCCAATGCTATTGTCAGAATGCTGGTCTCATTGAGTTGCATGCGACATCTAATTTGTCTAAAAGTTTAGACTGACGAGGAAAGCTCGCTTATATATACTTTAATAGTTATGTCGAAGTAAATTTATTTGGGTAATGGATTATTCATTAATCCTATCTCTATATTCGCAAAGAATATACATAGCCAAAACATATATGAGTTATTAGACTCAAAACCTCACACGGAGAAATAAAAAAACATAAAAAAGAAAGCTAGAAGACTTAGCTTCAACTTTCATCGACGACTTATTCTTTTCGTCGTAGCGTGAGATGGCGGAAGGGGAGACTAGTCCATGCTGCTCGTCATCACACCATCTCCATCTCTACGGATGACAACCACCATCTACTGCCAATTGTTGTGGCTGTTGTCCGCCGTCGCCATCCAAATCCCTTTATGCCGTCGCCACATTCTGAATGCCCCTAGTGCACCACGAAGCCCCTCCATCATGCCACCATAGTCTTCTACAGACCGTCGAATTCCCAGGTGCTCCTAGAGCATCGCGGAGACGTCCAGCACGACATGCACTTGCCTTTATTCTCGCCGGAGATGCTCCACTGCCTTCCACACCTATCCGCAAGTAGGCCTTGGTGCCGACACTCCCTTCGCAGCTACCATCTCTAGGACGCCGCCGCCAAGAGCCTTTGTTGTCGTTGTCCTCATCTGCACCAAGCGAGCCGACGATCATCGGACTATCAGCTAGCCTCGTCACAAACGACCATAGTCCTGCCGTCCTGACCTGGCCATGCCTAGATCTAGGCGCCGGAGCTCGTCTAGCCATCGTGACCCTTGACGCTGCCACTAGGAGTCTTCGCCACCGCCGTCTTCATCCGCTATGACCGAATCGACCATCCACCACTGTTGCCATACGCATCAACTACCCCGCCATCACGGAGGAAGGGCTAGCTCCCGCCGCTATCCGTTGCCGCCAACCTATGCCACTGATGATAAAGGAAGGGACAAAGGGCTAGCCCCTATCTCCGTCCAATGTTGTCTCTGCCGACCACCGGTCCGCGCCGCCATAACATCCATGGCCGCACATCACCGGATCGTCTGGTCGACCAACGACCGCTTCCACTTCCAACTCCCTTGGCCACTACTGTCACGCCGCGCCTCCCATGAACGCCTAGACGAAAATCGAGCGAGCCGCCAACTAGGGCGCCTCACCGGATTTAAGGGTCGTCGCCGCATTCCGCGTGCGGCGACCAAGACCTCGTTGGATCCGAGGAATTGTTACCCATGTGCCTCCCGTAAATGTCATGTTGGAAACTAGGCGAGCCACCAACTACGGCGCCACTCCGGATCCCAGCATCATCGTCACCTTCTACGTCTGGCGACTAGGACCTCGCCGGATCCAGCCACCGCCGCCTCCATCTCGCCTTGTTCCGTGCCACTTGGACCGTCGCCATCGTTCGTCCCCGTGTCAGACCACCGAAAAAATAAAAGTTGGATACACTTACACTTTGGTCATAGCTTAGATGATCTATTACTAAATAAACTAATGGTTGTAGCTTAGATGATCTATTACTAAATAAACTAATGATTAAAATGATGGTACCAATAAAATTGTTGCTTGCTACAATTGCATAGCGCGATCTGCTTCTGGCAAACTGTGACTTTAAATTTGCCAGGCTTTATTTTGTGAACAAAAGAGATGAAGGCTGTGCACTTTTTTATCTAACTAATTTTTTCAACAGTTTTTGGGCTGTTTTTTCTTCCCTCTGAGTCACATCAGGAAAATTAGCATCCATAGAGTATCTGGGTGTAGTAATATCAATTGAGGCCAAAAAGACATGATAGTTTAGTCGCGATGCTACTCGAAAATATGAAATAAAAACTCCTTCTAAGAAGACCAGTTTTAGACTTTGTTTAGATGGGCCTCAATTTCAGCCTATTCAAACAATCCTACTAAGAAGACCATTTTTAGACTTTGTTTAGATGGGCCTCAATTTCAGCCTATTCAAACAAGGCCTAATAGTGGCTCATAATTTTCCTACCGGGCCGTCAGAGACCAATATGGCGTTTAGGGGTTATATGGACACTGCTAATTAGATAGGAGTATTACACACATATAAAGGTGTGTTTAGGAGGAGGGCTTCTTTGGCAAACAAAACGAAACATATATTATTAGCTAATATTTTTTAAAAAATGAATCAATATGATATTTTTAAAACAACTTTCATATAGAAAATTTTTTGTAAAAAATACTCCGTTTAGCAGTTTAAAAAATATACGCGTAAAAAACAAGAAAGATAAATTGAAAAAGTTAGAGGAAGATCACTGTCTAAAAGAGATTGACAAAGATAAATCCTTGTATGCTTGGTCATTAATTAATAGCACCCACCTTGATATTGTAACAAGTCGTATATAATTATTTTCCTACCTGTCCACCTGTGCTAACTCTTGTAGTTACTATTAATAAGAGTCTCAATGCACAATTGATTTTTTTTCCCCAATTGTATATCAGCGACAAACCTGGGTAGGAGTAGGCAGGTAGCAATAAGATTAGAGATGCAAGCGGATCGAACCCGCGAACCCGTTTATAAATAAAATTAATAAGTAACCTTACCTATTAATTTGACTTATAAATTGGTTTATGGATCGACCCACTTAGATCATAGTACGACAAGTCAGGTCACGTCGTAAAAACCTACGAGTTACTATTTATTTGATCTATTTGATCTATAAGTAGGCTTATGGGTCGATCCGTTTGTATCCTAAATAAGATGAACAAAATCGGATGCATTTTTCTTTAAATAAAAACAATTCAAATTATTCCCGCCTTAGAATCGGATGCATATACCTTTCCAAAATGTTCAAAGTGTTCCCTGCACAAAAAAGAAATTAAAAGTATTAGAGGTCGCAACAATAGAGGAGTGCTCTCTACCAGCGAAGCATAGAATCTGACATTCTTGTCACCGACAGCCGACGTAATCATGTTAATTAATTAGCACGACTAACTAAGCTGTTCTTTATCACCAGCAAAATGGACGTGGCAAGCGAAGCTTGCAAGTACTTTTGCCACAAGCTGCAAGGGCAAGCAGACATCTCTCTTTGAAAATTAATACTGGCAATAATAATTATCTTTGTCAATCTCACCTTCGCAACGCTGCATCTTTCTACATCCATCCTGTTTGCCACGCCACCTTCCAATCATCACGTAAGCATGAATACCTCATTACAAATTTACAAATGCATCAATAAATTAAATTGAAAAAATATAACCAAATTAATTTGACTCTTATTTTGCCATAGAGACTTTAATGGAACACAACCCCATCCTGCATTTGTCTGATTTTATAGGATTTTCACACAAGCTAGTTCGACACTCGCAAAATAAAATCCTTTGGAGTGCCATGTGTTCATACTTTTCCTCGAATTCGAATGATATGCTTTGCTTCGATTGGAGGGGGGGGGGGGGGGGGTAATTTTCCAAAGTGCTCATGACCATCGAAAATCACACGATTTACGTCTAAATTTAGTTTTCCACGTGTCGCCGTTTAACAAGGCTACGGGCCCAATAAAGGCCCACCAAAAATAGCAAAAAGGCCCCCATTTGAACCCCCTCCCCCCGCCATTAATCCTCGCCGCGCGCCGCCCATCCCCACGCCGTGCTGCCGCTGCCGCCGCGATCGCCGGAGCCCGGAGTCACCCAACTCCGCCGGCGATCGCGTCGCGCGCCCAATCAAATGGCCTCCGAAACCACCGCGGCGCCGGGGGCTCCGGCTTCACAGCCCGCCGTGCCGCGGAGGCGGCCGCCGTGCGTCCTCAGCTTCTCCCTGGCGCGCGACCGCTTCCTTCGCCGCCGCTTCCTCTCGGCGGGGCTCCGACCCTTCTCCGTCCGCCTCCCGTCCCCCACCGGCACCGGAACCACCGTCCACGTCTGGGCACCGCCGCGGCCGGCGCGCCGCCCCGTCCTCCTCCTCCACGGCTTCGGCGCCTCCGCCACGTGGCAGTGGGCGTCCTACCTCCGCCCGCTCCTCGCCGCCGGCTTCGACCCCATCGTCCCCGACCTCCTCTTCTTCGGCGCCTCATGCACGCCCGCCACGGACCGCTCCGAGGTGTTCCAGGCGACGGCCATCAAGGCCGCCATGGACGCCATCGGCGTGAGGCGGTTCGACGTGGTCGGCGTCAGCTACGGCGGGTTCGTGGGCTACCGGATGGCCGCCATGTACCCGGAGGCGGTGGAGCGGGCGGTGATGGTGTGCGCTGGGGTGTGCCTGGAGGAGAGCGACCTCGCCGCGGGCCTCTTCCCCGTCGCCGGCGTCGCCGAGGCAGCCGAGCTTCTGGTCCCAAGCCGGCCGGCCGACGTGCGCCGCCTCGTCCACCTCACCTTCGTCCGGCCGCCGCCCATCATGCCCTCCTGCTTCCTGAGGGACTACATTAACGTCAGCCATTTAATCTCTTCTTCTTTTGTTAATTCCTTTGTTAATCCCCTTTTTTCTTGAATTATATCTCTCTAATTATATGTTGTTAATTGGGACGGATGAACGCATCAGGTGATGGGCTCAGATCACAACCAGGAGAAGACAGAGCTGTTGCACACTCTCATCAATGGCAGGAAACTCTCAGATCTTCCAAAAATCAGCCAGGTAATTAGTTTTCTCATTGCAAACTGACAATCATCAGTGATGTGTCTCCAACTCTCCAACCATATAAAATGTTCACTGATTGTGTGTTCCTCAACCTAACTGTGCAGCCAACTCTGATAATTTGGGGGGAGCAAGATCAGGTGTTTCCAATGGAGCTTGCTCATAGATTGGAGAGGTTTGTTTGATTGATGCTTTCACTCTGAATTTTTGTACAAACATGTACCGATTGCCAAACAGAGTTACTGAATATTGATAGATCCAGAAACATGTATACCAAACAGAGTTCCTTATACTGACAAAATTAACAATGCCATCGATGAACAGGCATCTCGGAGAGAAATCTCGATTGTTGGTTATCAAGAACGCTGGGCATGCAGTCAATCTAGAGAAGGACAAAGAGGTGTGCAAGAATATCGTCGAGTATCTGCGAGAACCGATTTTGAATGCTCCGAATGGTGAAAAGGTATGAACCTCTGTTCTTCTGCTTCCAGATTTTCCTTTTCTGTTCCAAAGGAATGACAGTTATTGAGACTTTGTATATCATGTTCAGTAGATTTGTTTCAGATCTTCAATTTCAGTAATTGGTAAACCAAATCAATCTGTCATCTCATTTTGTGAAGATAAAACTGTTGTTTCATACAATTCACATTCCTGTTACATACTGTGTTATCTGAAATTCTGACATGGTATTGGCAATGGTTAAAAGCATTAACAAACCTTATTAACTGAATCAGGAGGTGCAGCTGC
Source organism: Oryza officinalis (assembly GCA_008326285.1). Classification (NCBI taxonomy): domain Eukaryota; kingdom Viridiplantae; phylum Streptophyta; class Magnoliopsida; order Poales; family Poaceae; genus Oryza; species Oryza officinalis. The sequence continues at coordinate 25,815,106 of BDMV01000003.1, read as the reverse complement.
ATTAAAGATGGATATTACTGAACTTGGGGAATCACCATGAAGAGACTGTTTAATAGGATTACAGATGTATGACGTCTTCTTCAGTTTGTAGAGCGGCTGGTGTAACAAAAGAAATTATGTAACCACGTGGACTGGATTTGGGGAAGGCAGCTTGTGTTTTGTAAAGGATGGGTTCAGAGAAGGGGAAATTTAAGCTGGTTTAGCTCTGTTCTTACCGAGTCATGTCAGGATCTGAGTTTCTAAACATGGCCATGCCGAAAATCATCGGTTTCAGATGGCCTTCTTATTTTTTTCTAATTACATGTAAGACGAACACTTATAAAAACCACTACGCATACACACCACAAGCACACATATGGGTAGTATTTGTGCGCGCTAGGATTTGAACCACTAATCTACCACCACACCGCTGTTTGCTTCCGTTCGGTTTCAGACTTTCAGTTTCATCTTACCATGTCTGCACAGCATAATATGCACTAGTGCTATTCAGGGTTTGCAATTTCGTTTTCGACATTTCTATCAAGGGCACCGAAGTTTCTGAAACCTCTGGAATTTTGGAACAAAATTATTTGAAATTCAAACACATTTTGACTGAATTTGAATAAATTTCGACCAAATTTAATAAACATCTGAAAATTTTGGAAGAAATAGTTGC
>BDMV01000003.1:25730470-25814439 GCA_008326285.1 Oryza officinalis | reverse complement strand
AATTCCCGAAATGTCAAACCCTGGAGCTATTTCATCATCATTTGATCGCGTCACAATTCAAATTTCGTCGAGATGAAGCAGCACAAACACTCTTTCATTACTCCAAATAGACATTAGACACAAGACGCAATCACACAACAGCCTTATTACAACAGTGAGCTACAGCAGGCTCAAGGAAGGCATAATCCATGGATGAAAACCAAGTATAGCCTTCTTCTAGAGCTCTAGGACCTGTCTGTGTGAGCCAGACTCAGCTGAGATACATGACGATTTCTCACACGATGACACAAACTATATGTAACACATACTAGTTAATTAATTAGCCGACCGATTCGATCGATTTGCAAGTTATTTCGGTACAATAATAATAATAATGTTATTGTACATGGTGTTGGGTCTAGCGGTTTTACAGGACGAACGGCTTGCGGTAGATGTCGAACATCTCAGAGCAAGACAGGTTAGGCTCCTGCGTGCAGAAATGGACAGACAGTTGAGAGATCAGTGATGGATAGATTGGGCTGCAAGAGGAGGAGGAGGAGGAAGAAGAAGAGGACGTACCTGGACGCCGCTGAAGTTGGCCACCTTGCGGATGGGCGCGCCGATGGGGCCCTGCAGGTTGCAGCTGACGCCGCCGTCGCGCATGATGCACCTCATGGCGGTGAGCAGTCGGCCGTAGGTGGCGCGCGGCTCGCACTCCACCGCCTTGATGAAGCTGTGCGTCATGGCTCCCACCGTCGGCGCCTCGGGCAGCTGCACGCGCGGCGGCAATGGAATGGATCGTGTCAGGCAAGATTAAGAGGTTGAAGAGAAAGATGAATGGTGGAGGTGGGATCGAGATCGATGGTGGCTGACCAGGCTACCCTTGTTGTTGCCGTCGCTGCAGCCGCTGAAGAGCATGGCCTGGCCGCCGCTGGTGCCCTTGTAGGCGCCGGTGGGCGGGCGGTGGTCCTCCCACTGCCAGTTGCCGGACCTGGAGAGGCAGCAGAGGAAGGGGAGGTCGAGGACGGTTGAGCTGTGCTCGGCGTCGACGACGGCGTGGAGCTTGGCGCCGTGGACGAGCGGGCGGACGATGGCCTCGTTGATCTCGTCGTCCAGGATGGGACCCTGGCTGAACGAGTCCATGGGGCAGATGGCCTCGTCGTACCCGTCCACCTCGTCGCCGTCGTCGTCCGCCACCTGCACGCCGATCCCGGAGAAGTGGAACACAAGCGAGTCGCCCGAGCTGCACCCCTGCACCAGCCAGTGCATCGCCATCCTGATGTTCTCCTTCGTCGCCAACCTGCACGGGTCCTTCTCCTCATCTACATAGTATACAACAATCCAGTGATTCAGACCAAAACCATACAATCCACCATGGCCGACGACGAAACCGACGAGAAGAAGGCGAGGCGAGAGTTGCTCTCACCGGTGAGGATGAGGATGCAGTCGTTGGGGAAGCCGAAGCGCTCGCAGAGAGGTACCTCATGCACTTGACGTCGTTGACGGGGCCCCTCATGAGCTGGCTGCCGCGGCGCCGCATGCCGGCGTACGTGATGCCGATCAGGACGGCGCGCTTCTTTCCGCGGGCGCTCGGGAAGAAGCCTCCGCCGGCCACGGACATCGGCACAGGGCGCCACGGCTCGACCGGGCGGCGCCGGCGGCCGCCGCCGACGCGCGTCACGCCGTAGCACTGCGCGCACTGGATGGCGCGGGCGCCCGGCATCACCGGGAGGGACGCGCTGCAGTACCTGCACCGCACCGCGCCGCGGCCGCCGAGAGCCTGTCCGCCGAAGTGATCCATTGTTACCGCTAGCTGCCGAGATAGCTAGAGCTAGCAACTACGTTAGTTTGCTTCTTAGTCTCTAGCGATCTCACTCAGGCTGCACGGCTGCACCTCCTCTCCTCCCCCTTTATATAGCACAGATGATGATTCCTTTGCTACCAGATCTTTTCTCCAAAGATACATCACTTTATATTGTGTATAAATAAAATAAGAAAAATATATTTTATTCCTTCATACTATAACCCAGTGAATTTAGTTTTGGCTCATGTTCATGTAATTATTATATACATAAAACCTACTCCACAGTATCCCATGAAGACGGGATAAGTAGATAACGGTTCAGACATTCAATTTTATCAATTTCTTTCTCTCTCGAGTCTTCGTCATCCTCCTCCTTCTCCCCACAGAGAGCTTTTCTGTGTAGGTCTGGTGACGATGGAGCAGGCTCCCCGAAAATAGATCTAGAGGCCTAGGCCCTCCTAATTGCTGGATCCAGCTTGAGTACACGCTAACAACAAGGATGGTGGGTGGCAGCAGTCTCGTGGCCTCTTCCTCCGTCTCATGCTTTTGAGGTATGGCAACACCCACTGGATCTAGCTTCCATGATGGCCGGGGGCAACCAAGAAGAAGTGAGGCCGTCGGGAAGGATGTTGATCGGCGTGGGCTCCTCGGCCTCCTCTTTCTAGGCGCGTTGTCGACAGTGATGGAGAGGCGCGACCACTGAAGCTTCTGGATCTGGAGCTTTCATTTGCATCGATGTGATGGTGAGCCATCATGCTCCTCGCCGGAGTGTGTGCATGTATGTCATGCAATATATCATCTGTTGACGAAAAATCCGCGCTCGACCGATGGTGTCAAATCTGTGTTGGCGCGAACCAAGTCAACGAACACACGAAGGCTTGGGAGATCTGCTTAGCTTCAGTGCAAGTCCTAAAATTGATGAGATGCGGGCGTGCCAGTTAGTTTGATCCTACAATTGACAAGATATATAAACAGTAGATCAAAGAGCTGATCGGCTGACAAGCCTATGGAGTTATTCCAGCCGATACCAATACTAGGCGATGTCGATAGGGTTTTAAACAATCGGCTATATATCGAATATAGATTCTGACACTTAATATAAATAACGATATAAAGACAATCGGCTGATCATAATGCAATAAAACAATAATATAATCCAATAGAAATCAATCGGCTAATAGTGATATGATAGAATAAGTGCTGATCCGAAGGTTAAAGCATACATCGGCTGGAGGTCTGATGTCATTAAATCCAAACGATTAGATAATCAATGAAACCTTTGTTGTCGTCGGCTACATCCAACTTGTATGTAATCCTTGTGAGCCGATGCAACGTCCAAATAACTCATCGGCTAAAACCCCGATAAAAAACCCTTATTGGCAATCAAAAAGTAGGCTAGAGATTATAGTTCTAAGCATGACTAGGGCTGATGCAGTGCAAAGTATAAAAAGAAACATAATATCTAGACAATCAAGTCTTCGACTGATTTTTAGGGTGATAGATACCTTAACTAATCTAGATCGATAAAACAATTTAGCTGATGCTAGCAAAACTCTAGAAAAGATCTGACCGATACAAGTAAATTGAATAATCGACTTAGACTAACTAAGGTATATGATAAATAGGTAGGCAAATATATCAACCGAACCAGAGCGATCCAAGAGTTCGAAGTGATGCAGTCTTGAACAACACCAATGTGGCCGATACAATTGCCAGGGCCGGCGGAACGTAGGACTTACCCTTTCGCCGGAGATCGAAAGCCAATGCAGCCTTGTGTCAGGTGCCAAGTTTCGCCGGTTGATTAAAACCTCGGGAAAAAGGGTGGCGATGCGCTGAGAATAGTTGTATTGATCGAGAGATTGATTACAAAAACCCCGGGTGTACATATTTATACCTATGGGTAGATACTAGTCCTTATTGGACAAGACACAAATTTTTCTAAAGATATAGTAAAAGATACAAGTCCTGTTCGGACTCTAAACAATCTTTCCTAAAAGTAAAAGGAAACTAACTGACTGTACCTAATTAATAGATAACTTGTCATGCTGCCTCCTCCTCGAACTTGGTCTCTTCTGGATAAGCATCCTTTAATTGATTAATTTATTTAACCGAATCCATCAAAAATCCAACTGCTGGCGACTGATGATTTTCATCGGCCGATTTCAGGACTCTGAAGCCGATACTGACTCTAGGCCAATGATGACTTCAGGGCTTACCAAATTTTGGTGTTAATATCATCCTCAGCCAGTACCCATAAGTATACCATGCCTGATACCTGTGGTATCACAGCTAATACCTAGATATCAAACCTAGTACAGGTATGTAGCAAGATGGTACCTATGGTATCATGGCTGGTACTCATATTTATCACACTTAATACCTGGTATTTGCGAGGTACGCCTCTTCTCTTCTTCTCCTTTCTCCTCAGCTCAACCCTCGTTTCCTTGTTGTTGCCGTCATGAACAACGTCATTGTGGAGATTATGGTACCATATACCCACACGGCTAGCTTATCCGACTGACTATAGGGGATAGGCTATGAGTCATGATTATGTAATAGGCTTAGGACTTAAGTATTACGTTACCTTGTTTATTAAGAAACGGCTTATAGTCCTAAGTCGAGAATACTATGGAGTCTTATACAGTATGTAGTTAGGTCTCCGATTTGTGAGCCTACCCTCTAGACGTATATAAGGAGGGTAGGACGTCCCTTGAGGGGCATAGAGACAATAGCAATAAGCTAGGTTTTTCTTCATACACAACTTGATCAAAAGATCAATAAACCACTCGGCGGATCAAATCCCCGAAACAGGAGTAGGGTGTTACTTCTTTATAGAAAGCCTGAACCTGTCTAAATTCCTTTGTCTACTAACCCATCGTGCTTGGCACTTGTGCGCTACCCCCTGTTTCTTATTGCCGAAATTAGGTTTCGACAGTTGGCACGCCAGGTAGGGGCGCGTCAAGTTTTCTTCTTTATCTCGCCGACTAGCGCGATGGGATCTGCATCAGGCATCGACGACTTCACCTTCCCTCTAGGGCAGATGTTCCGCTTCGGCAGCCTCGACTTCATCATTGACAACTTCGGCAAGATTTCTCTCCTTGACTCGGATCCGAACCAGTCGGGAGGGGAAAACCACTCGGCGTCGTTCGGGTTACCAAATAACGCTGAGATCTACTTCAACTTCTATCTTCTGAGATGGGATCAAACCACTCGGGAGAATCTTTCACATCACCGTTAAGCTGTGGTCCGAGCTCCAGGGAGATCGCCATCATGATTCAACCCCTCGGATCGTGCTCATCTACCGAGATCGCTGATTACCTTAGCTCTTCCGACTTCGACGATCTCTATGACATCTCCACGGAGGATCTTAACGACTCCGAGTTCAACAACGACTACGCTCCGCTATTCTTCAATGTCCTCATGGCCGAAGTAGGGGAGACCGACTCAGCCGTGGCCCGTAGGGTTGCGGAGGAAGAACGAGCCAAGTTCGAGGAGGAGCGCAAACGTAAGGAGGAAGAACTCAAGCACAAGGAGGAGGAGCTCAAGCGAAAATAAGGCAATGACAAGAGGAAGTGAGACCTAAGGGCAGCTGGGCACTCCGCTCATAAGGCCATACTTCAAACCCGAGTCAACAACACTAACGTCTTTCTCACGCCCCAACAGAACGTGGTCGCCGCCCTCACCCTCATCGACACTGTCATCGAGATGGCACCCCCGGCGTAACTCCAATCCTAGATAAAGTCAAGACTATCGTCGCTGCTACAGCATTACCCGGTGCTCCCGTGGGCTCTGCTCGGAGAGTTACCCAGTCCGTCGTCGCAGAGACACCCGATGGTAACCGACTACCACCAATGCGATCCAAGGACTATCGGAGACCCAAACTCAGCAAAACGCTCACCAAGTCCAATGACCCTCGTCATTACGCAATCTGGAAACGTCGAGACCAGTCGGCCGACTCTCGTGAGAGAGGTCATGGCCGGCCACCCCTTCATAATCAGATTTGCTATGGCAATAGCTCAAACCATCGTAGTGGCTCTCGAAGGCCCACGCCCAGCGACTTGAGGGAAGTACTTGACTGGCATCATCACGAGCATAACAAGGCCTATCATGAAGACCGAAGAAGTTCCCCTGACAACTACGACGATGGAGTACACGCGTTCACTCGGGACCTGCGTCGAGTGAATTGGCCGAGTGGATTCAAGCCCACTGGAATTGACAAGTATGACGGCAAAATCGACCTCGAGTCATGGTTAACAGTCTACACCCTCGCCATTCGCGTAGCAAGAGGAGACAGCAAGGTCATGGCAAACTACCTGCCCGTCGCTCTCGTCGACTCAGCCAAGAATTAGCTCACAAGCTTACCAAGAGGTTCGATCGATTCATGGAGCGAGCTTCGAGACCACTTCATCGCCAATTTCCAGGGTACTTTTGAAAGACCCGGGACCCACTTCGATCTCTACAATGTTATCCAGAAGCCCGACGAGTCACTGAAGGACCACATTCGGTGTTTTTCGAAAAAACGAAACAAGATCCCCGACATCACCGATGACGTCATCATAGCCGTGTTCCAAAAGGGTGTTCGTAATGAGTTGTTGATCGGCAAGTTCGGGTGCAAGCCTCCCAAGACGGTCAAGAAGATGTTCGAGACAGCAAACTCCTATGCCAAGTCGGACGATGCCATCAAAGCTTCACGGCAGGACGAGCAATCCGGGAGTAGCTGGCGCCCTAAGAAGGCCAGTGGCAATGGCAACGGCAACGATGGCCAAAAAGATCTCAAGCGTAAGCCCGAGGATCTGGTCGCCGCAACTTCAAACTACTAGCAACAGCGTCCACAAGTCATCACCTACGACAGGATTATGAACGCCCAATGCACTCATCACCCGAATCACAAACACGCGGCCAAAGATTGCTTCATTTACAAACAGTTCGCCGAGCAATATGCCACTCAACTTCACCAGAAGCCGTTGGATGGAGCTGGCACCTCAGGAACCAAGAAGGACGATGCAGCTGGTGGATTAGAACCCTTCCAAGATCACAGGACCGAGTTAAACCATATCTTTGGAGGGCCACTAGCATATGAGTCGAAGAGTAAGCAGAAGCTAACTAATAGGAAAATCAACACAGTGCAGTTGGGAAATCAACGCAGTGCAGCCTGAAGTCCCACGTTACCTACGATGGTCGGAGCTGGCTATCACATTCAACCGCTCGGATCATCCCGACCGAGTGGTTCACCTGGGACGGTATCCCCTGGTACTAGACCCGGTGGTTCGCAACGTCAAACTCAAGCGTGTTCTCATCGATGGCGGTAGCGCCCTCAACATCCTCTTCGCCAAGACATTGGACGAGATGCAAATCCTGAGATCCGAATTAAAGCCGAGTTCAACCCCTTTTCATGGAGTCATCCTAGGGCTGTCTTCTACTCCACTCGGGTAAATCATCCTTCCGGTCACCTTCGGCACTCAGGAAAACTTCAGAACAGAGAACGTTAGCTTTGAAGTTGCCGACTTCGAAGCCGCTTATCATGCAATCATCGAAAGACCTGCGCTTACCAAGTTTATGGCGGTCCCGGACTACACCTACCTCATGATGAAGATGCCCGGTCCTAATGGAGTCATCTCCCTCCGCAGCGACGTCAAGCAAGCCTTCACTTGCGACAAGGAAACCTGCGACATGGCCCAAACTCGTGAGAGATTACTCGGCCAACAGGAGGTCTGACTGGCTGCATCAACGTTAGGAGAAGGCGAGATTTCAGTAAAGAAGATAGCCAAGTCGGGAGAAAGTGACGCCAAGACAAAGAAGATTCCACTTGATCCCTCTGATCCCTCCAAAACTGCTGTAATAGGCGCCAAGTTAGATCTCAAATAGCAAAGTGTGCTCATCACCTTTCTACAAAATAATAAAGATATATTTGCTTGGAAACCATCTGATATGCTTGGTATTCCTAGAGAGGTGATTGAGCACTCATTAAATGTTAAAGAAGACGCGAAACCTATTAAACAACGACTCCGCCGCTTTGCTCAAGATCGAAGGGATGCTATCAAGGAGGAACTCGCCAAACTTTTGGTGGCCGGATTCATCAAAGAAGTTTACCACCCCGACTGGTTGGCCAACCCGGTTCTGGTTCAAAAAAAGACAGGGCAAAGGCGCATGTGTGTAGACTACACCAACCTCAACAAGTCCTGTCCCAAGGATCCCTTTGGCTTACCCCGCATTGATTAGGTCGTCGACTCGACCGCCGGCTGCGAGCTTATGAGCTTTTTGGATTATTACTCGGGGTACCATCAAATTAGCTTGAAGGAGTCCGACTGCTTGGATACATCATTTATCACCCCATTCGGAGCTTATTGTTACATAACGATGCCCTTTGGCCTCAAGAACGCTGGAGCTACTTATCATCGCATGATCCAGAGATGCCTTCAGACCCAGCTCGGGAGGAACGTAGAAGCTTACATCGACGACGTCATCATCAAAACCAAGCAAAAACAAGATCTGATCGTCGACTTAGAAGAAACTTTCTCAAACATTCGAGCTTTCAGGATAAAGTTGAATCCAGAAAAGTGCACTTTTGTGGTGCCGTTAGGCAAGCTACTCGGCTTTATGGTGTCTCATCGCGGCATTGAAGCTAATCCAGAGAAGATCAATGCAATTTGGAACATGAAGCCGCCGAGTACCCAGAAGGATGTCCAGAAGCTTACTGGCTGCATGGCAGCACTAAGCCGTTTCGTTTCTAAACTTGGTGAACGAGGCATGCCCTTTTTGAAGCTGCTCAAGAAGATAGACGAGTTCCAGTGGACCCTAGAGGCTCAGAAAGCTTTTGAAGACTTCAAGGACTTCCTCACCACGCCACCCGTGTTAGCTTCACCTTATCCTCAAGAGCCTTTGTTACTCTATGTTTCCGCAACCTTCCAGGTGGTCAGCACGGTTTTGGTCATTGAACGAGAAGAGGAAGGACGAGCTCAAAAAGTTCAAAGGCTGATCTACTTCTTAGCGAAGTGTTGGCCGGATCTAAAACACGTTACCCCTAGGTACAGAAATTACTATATGGAGTTTTAATTACCGTCAGGAAGTTAACTCATTAGTTTCAAAGTCATTCGGTTACTGTGGTCACATCTTTTCCACTCGGCGATGTCGTCCATAATCGGGAGGTCATCGGGCGCATCGCAAAGTGGGCTCTGGAATTGATGCCATTGGATATTACCTTCAAGGCTAGAACATCTATACAATCCCAAATTTTGGTTGACTTTGTGGCCGAGTGGACCGAGCGTCAAGAAGATGTACCTAGAGAGGAGTTGCAATATTGGACCATGCATTTTGATGGATCCAAACGAGTCACTGGTATAGGAGCCAGAGTTGTCTTGGTTTCCCCGATTGGGGAGAGGCTACGATACGTTCTTCATATACATTTTCCTGCTTCACACAATGTAGCCGAGTATGAAGCTTTACTTCATGGGCTACGACTTGCTGTGTTCCTCGGCATACGTCGAATGATTGTATGTCCCAGTTGGTGGTAAATCAGGTGATGAAGGATTGGTCTTGTTTAAACGACAATATGGCAGCTTATCGTCAAGAAGTTCGCAAGTTAGAGGACAATTTTGATGGCCTGGAGTTATCTCATGTTTTAAGATACAACAATGAGGCGGCAGATCAATTGGCCCAGTTTGGTTCTAAGTGAGAAGCAACCCCGACTGATGTTTTTGTAGAACATCTCTATGAGCCGACTGTTGCTAAAAAAATCAACCACCAACGAAGAAGTTACAGACCAGGTTGCCATGCTTGATGCCGACTGGAGAACGCCCTTTATCAACTTCCTGACTTGGCAGGAGCTGCTCGAAGACCGAGATGATGCAAAGCGAGTCCGATGTCGTAGTCAGAATTATGTCATGGTTGATTCGGAGTTGTACCGGAGAAGCCCATCCGGTGTTTTGTTAAGGTGCGTCATGCCTGAGGAAGGACGACAATTGTTGCAAGATATTCACTCGGGAATTTGCGGCAGTCATGCTGTAGTACATACTTTTGTGGGCAAGGCTTATAGGCAAGGTTTCTTCTGGCTCACGGTAGTCTCCGACGCAAACAAGGTGGTTCAAACTTGTGAAGGTTGTCAATTCTTTGCTCGGCAAAGTCATGTTCCAGCCTAGGAATTATAAACAATCCCGCTGTCATGGCCTTTTGCAGTATGGGGCTTGGACATGGTTGGTCCTTTCAAAAAGGCTCCAGGAGGATTTACGCATTTGTTTGTTGCAATTGACAAGTTTTCTAAGTGGATTGAGGCTAGGTTGGTTGTTACAATAACCGCGGACAAGGCGCGAGACTTTATCTTAAATATTGTGCACCGGTTCGGTGTTCCAATCAGGATTATTACTAACAATGGGACTCAGTTCACTGGAGGCGTCTTTAAGGAATTCTGTGAAGATTTTGAAATCAAGATTTGCTATGCATCGGTGGCGCACCCCAGAAGCAATGGACAGGTTGAGCGTGCTAATGGTATGATTTTTCAAGGCATTAAGGCCCGAGTATTTGATAGGCTAAGCCGTTACGCCGGAAGATGGGTTCAAGAGCTACCTTCAGTATTATAGTCATTGCGGACTACGCCCAGTCGGGCTACCGGTCAATCACCTTTCTTTTAGTCTATGGGGCTGAAGCCATGTTGCCGAGTGAGATGGAGTTTGAATCTCTTCGAGTTCGCAGTTTCAACAATGAGCGTTATGATCAACACCGAGTTGATGATTTGACCCGACTGGAAGAACCTCGTGAAGCTGCATTGGTTCAGTCGGCAAGGTATCTTCAAGGACTTCGATGTTATCATAATCGTAATGTTCGGTCACGAGCTTTTATCGTTGGCGATATGGTTCTGTGGAAGATCCAGACGACGAAGAATAGACATAAGTTATCTCCACCATGGGAAGGACCTTATATAATTGCTGAAGTCACTCGTCTAGGAGCATATTGTTTGAAGCGTGAAGATGGGACTATGGTGGAGAATTCATGGAACATTGAACACCTTCGTCGATATTATACCTAAATTTTTTGTATCATGTCCTGCTCGACTGCCGACTTCAAGTAAGTTGCTTTCTTGAGTTGTCAGTCGAGGGCTATGCGTATCAATAAAGTATGATGTTTTTTTATCAATAATGACTTATTTATATTTGATTTATCATTGTTTGTTGCTCTGGTTTGAGTTGAGTAAATAAGGACCGAAAATTTTTTAATGACTTAATCAAGTTTAGGCTTGGTGACAGTCGGACGAAAATTTTTAAGAAATTAAATGCGAAGACTCAAATTAGGGCATAAAAATAAATAAATTGAGTATTTATAAGTTAGATTACAAGAGTTATCTACATCGAAAAAGTTATCCCTGAAAGTTTTTAGCCACATCAGCAACAATTTTCTTGGCCAACTCCAGTGTTTCATTGATCAGCTCCAAGGCTTGTTCGTCAGAAGTGCCGTCTGCAAAGCCATCTCCTATGGAGTTTATGTCTACTCGGGGATAGAGTGACTTTGTCATCGCCAGGGCTTGACTTGCACTCATGACAGCAGCATCAGTAATGTTCTCTATGTATTTTTTTGGAGCCGTTCTGAGTTTGTCAAAAATTTCTAGAGCATCCAAGGCACTTGTTCCAAGGCCATTTTCATATATCACTGACAGGATTGGCGTTGCAGCATTGGCAATGTCATCTTTGATACTTTCAGCCTTTCGGACTTTCTCAGCAAAAACTTCAAATTGAGCACGGGATTTGACTTTGTTGGCTACAAGGTCGATATGATTCAGATTAAGCTGATGATCAAGAGGAATTAAATCAAGTAGTATGAGTTTCAAGGGTTACCTTCAACTTCTTCTAAAGCTTTATCTCTGTCAGACTCAAGCTTGGTTGTTAGTCTCTGCTTTCTTTAACTGAGCCTTGAGGGATTCAATCTCGGATAAATTGGCTACAGCATGAAGATTCGGAGTTATTGGAGTCGAACAGATTAAACGAGAACAGATGAATTGATTTGTCTTAGCTCCGATTGAACCACGAAGTTCTAGGTTCATATCTCGAAGCTTGTTAATTTCCTCCCGCAGGACAACTTCTCTAGCTGTAGCTTCTTCTTTAACTTCCTTGAGGTCTTGCTGGATGTTCTCTAGAGAGTTGACATGGGGTACAAGCTTCTCTAGAGTATCTGTCTTATGAAGACCGAGTAAGTTGATTACAAAAGATTATGCAATTAGGATATGGGAGATTTGTTCTTACGTTCATCAGTCGAGTTGCTTCATTGAGGCTGGCGACAAGCATATCGCGTTCTTTGGCTTCTTTTTGCTTGTTTAAAATGATGCCTTGTTTTTTGCCTTCGGCATCTCGCCACTCAATCTTGATTGGAGGCATTGAGTCCTCTGTGGATTTCAGTCGGGTAATTTCCTCTTCTTCAGTTGTTTGCTCTAAAGATGATGAATAAAGATGGAAATCAAAAGATATGTTCGAGACAAGAATTTGATGACTATTGAAGGTTACCTGTTGTAGCTTTGGGCTGGTTTTCTTGAGTGGTAGTATCCTTGGCTGATTGATCCTTGCTGATTTCCTCGGTTCCTGGAGCTGGATCTTCAACTGGTGCTTCTTGATTGACTCGGATTTGTTCCTCCTTGTCCGGTTGGTTCTTAGTCGGGGATCCTTGAGCTGATGCTTTATTAGTAGAGTCCGACTGGTTTCTAGTCGGGGTAGCTTGACTGGCAGTTGGGGGGCTCTTGATCGGGGAAGGCTTCACTTGGGAGAGGGTTCTGGGACCCTTGTTCTGCAAATTTTGGTTTTTCTGGTGTTGCAGATGGAATTGTTCTTTCTGTCTGCCCAGTGGGATCTATGTCTTGAGGTTTTCTGCAGAAGAAGATAAAAATGACTAAGGTGGAATCAAGCAGGTTTTTCAATAACAAGATAAATCCGGTTGTGTGAAGAATACCTGTTGGATTTTTTGATCTTTGGAGCAGATCTGGTGGATGGCCTCGGAGAGCTTATGTTGGCTTTGGGAGTTCGGATTTCTTCAGATTCTTCATCCGAGTCATCCACGACTAGCTTTCTTTGTTTACTAGCACACTTGCTAGTTTCTTCGATTGCAGCAGCAGCTCTCTTGCTTTTAGCTTGAGGTTTGATCTTCGGGCCACCAATTGATTTCTTGGTAGTCGGCTGAGCTGATATGTCTTCGTGGTACACTTTGTATGGTCGAGAGATAATTAGAGCATTTGCCTGCAAGCAATATTCTTAAGAAACATTGAAGAACATGGACAGATTGAACAATGGTTCAAGATGCGGAGTCTACTCACCAGAGGAGGTGGTCGATGAATATGGAAGGGAGCAACTGGCAGTTTATTGTTGTAGTCCACTGCAATTCTAGAAGAGAAGATCTTGTACATGCGAGCGCACAAGACTTGGAAATTCAGGGATTCCCGGTCTTCCTGATTGGGATCACTTTGCCCTTCGTATTCAAATGTTGGCTTGGATCTTTCTTTGATTGGTGCCAGTCGACATTTAATGAAGTGCCGAGTGATCTGTTCTCCCTGGAGGCCATTATTCTTCATTTCAAGAATTTTAGCCAGAAGATTGTTAGCTTCTATCCAATCTTGGTTTTCTGACAGAGCATTCCAATTGGCTCGTTGGATTGGTGGGAGACCAATGAAGTCGAGCAAGCTGGGGGCTGGGTTTGAGATATAGAACCAGTTTGCATGCCAGCCCTTGTTAGAAGATTTCAGAGGAAATGGAAAGTAGTCTCTACGGAGAGTACCACGGAGTTGAAACCCGGCACCGCCGACAACGCAAGGGTTATCCTTGGTTAGGTGGGCCTTAAGAAAGAACATGTGGTGGAAAAGGTTGAAAGAACATGTGGTGGAAAAGGTTGAAATGGGGATAGATTCCTAAGAAGGTTTCACATACATGGATAAAAATGGCAATGTGCAGTATGGAGTTCGGATTTAAATGGTAAATTTTGAGACCATAGTAATCAAGGATACCACGAAAGAATTCGGAAGTGGGCAGACCAAATCCGCAATAGAAAAAATGGGTAAAAACGACGATGTCACCGGTGTTTGGAGTTGGGAACTCTTCGCCGTACGCTAGGCGCCAGCCGATGATCTCCTTGGCAGGAAGAACTCCGTTCTTCACCATCTCTCGCAGAGTTGATTCTTTCACATCTGAGGTTGTCCATTGGTTGAAGGGAATTTATCTCTCTTCCACCATGGATGAGGTTTGTGGGGGATCGAATCAGGTGCTGGAAGTAGGGATTTTTGGAGGAGATGTTGGAAGCTGGGTGCACATGGTGGATTTTGATGGAGTTTTGAGTATCTGGAAGAATGGATTTGGATGAGCTCGTGTTCTAGGTTTTCTTTGGAAGTGCTTGTGAACAGGAGCGCGAAAGGAGAAATTTTTAGAAGATGAAGCGGCGGGGAAGACGACGATGCTTCAGTGGTTTTTAGGGTATCAGTAGGTTTCTTTTTGGGCCGAGGCCTACGGGAAGCTTACAACCCAAAATCCTGGTATGGCTTGGCACGTGTCTTTAGGGACTTAAGCTAAATTGCCTTGGCAATATGCACGTGTTCAATTGCTTAGTGCTTTTCAAATCCTTCCATATGATGATTAATCAACTTTTTAGGAGTTGGTGTGATGCAACTTGGAAGGTGACAAACAGTGCAGTTTTTAAGGCTGTTTGGATTATTCAAAAGCAATTGATTTTATATCAACACTATTTTGCCACTTTGGTGTGCTTTTCTGATTAAAGACCAATATTATGGCTTAGGCTAATTATATTTTGGTCATATTTTTTGGATGATTGGTAAATCTATTGTGGGTTTATTAAACTTGTATTTTCTATTGTCTATACAATATATTCCTGAGGATGGAGGAGTTGTGTGTCTTGAGGGGACTCGGGCAGAATAACTCGGATAGCATGAGCTTGCCAATACTCGAGGTCATTATACATTAAGCCTTGCTTATGAGGTTATGTGTTATATGATTTTTTATGATTGCTTTTGGCTTTGGCTAAGCATTTATATTACTCGGATGAGTATGATTATTATAGTTCTTGATTATATGCTTAGTTTGTTCAACTAAACACATAGTTGGGGGCTACACCTAATTAGGTGCATCTAGTCGATGCACCTAGGTATATTTTTATTGAATTTTTTCAGCCCTTCCCAGCCTTCTTATTTGATGGTAAAGCACTCGGGAGGCTTAGGCAGAGATGATAAAGCACTCGGGAGGCTTAGGCAGAGATGATGTAAGCACTCAGCGATGGAGGCACTCGGCTATGTGTTATTCCGGTTCGGGGCAAAATTATCTCGTCGACTGTGAAGGTCTCAAGGGCTACTGTGGAGATTATGGTACCATATACCCACACGGCTAGCTTATCCGACTGACTATAGGAGATAGGCTATGAGTCATGATTATGTAATAGGCTTAGGACTTAAGTATTACGTTACCTTGTTTATTAAGGAACGGCTTATAGTCCTAAGTCGGGAATACTTTGGAGTCTTATACAGTATGTAGTTAGGTCTTCGATTTGTGAGCCTACCCTCTAGACGTATATAAGGACGGTAGGACGTCCCTTGAGGGGCATAGAGACAATAGTAATAAGCTAGGTTTTTCTTCATACACAACTTGATCAAGAGATCAATAAACCACTCGGCAAATCAAATCCCCGAAACAGAGTAGGGTGTTACTTCTTTATAGAAGGCCTGAACCTGTCTAAATCACTTTGTCTACTAACCCTTTGTGCTTGGCACTTGTGCGCTACCCCCTGTTTCTTATTGCCGAAATCAGATTTCGACAGTCATTGCCTATGCCACTGCAGGTGGGGACGCGAGCGTGTGGAGTGGGGGTGGGATGACGCTAGACTTGCAAGGAGGAAGTAGATGCATGGGATGACGCCAGCCTCCATAAAGTATCTGTCCGGACAGTATCCCATGCTCTAGCAATCCTCAATTATATATCGGGATGGATAAATGGCTGGCGACAGATATTTTTGGCCAAATCATGCAGATTACTTACCTTGGGATTTGCTTCGCAATTCGTTCTTCGGTGACCCTAGCTTTTCTCTTGCATTCGACAACACTGATGAAGGCGGCGGAGTTAGGGTTTAGGGTCCCAGGTTGGGGTACTGGTGGGAGGGTTGTGGAGGGAGGAGGAAGAAGGGTGAGATGAGATCGCCAGGCTTAGAGGGATGGCCATGGGGGACGGCGACCTGGTGGTGGGCAGTGGACACGGGCAAGTGGCGAGACACCAGATGCGGCACCAAAGCCGCGGAGATGGAGGAGGCCGGTGGGCCAGCGGTGGCCGCAGGGGCAAATCGGAGCTTGTGATTAGGAGGCGGTGGGAGATGGTGATGGATCTAGTGGCGAGGAGCTACCGAAGATGGGGAAGACGACAGGACGAGGCACTCGCACCGCTGTTTTGGGTAAGAGAGGAGGGAGGGGTATGGGGATGGGAGGAGGAAGGGGGATGGGGATGGGAAGGAGGCCGCCAAGGGGTCCTCGTCGACGCTGTTGACCCCTTCTGACCAGCCAGCAAGGCCGGGCAGTGGCGCATGGGGCGGAGACGGAGGCAACGCGCGCATGCAAGCTCGTGAGCAGCGGTGGTGGTGTTGGGAATGACGAGAGGAGGAAGGAGGGGTTAGGGTTGGAAATATAGTTCACGAATCTTAAAGCGATCCAACGGTCTTAAATTTCCATGATTTGTGAGGCGTTTTTTTTGTCAAATACCATATAGACAGTCCCATGTGATATTTTTATTTGGGACTGCTGCAATACAAAGTTTCATGACACCTTTTACAAATAGTGACAAATATCCGGTGATAAATGCGCATATATAATGCTGTCATGTTGGAACATTTGAGGTAGTCCTTTCCTTTCTCTTTTCAAAATTAAGGGAATATATATAAAGCATGTGATCTTTCTATTTCTTGAAATGAAATGAATATATTAGTGATTGTGCTATGGCTCTTTTTCTTTTTTGGAAAATGACTTTGGTTCTGTAACATATCACATTGGTTTTGTGGTTGCTTATGTAAACACCCAACCAGCAAACTTCTCCTTTTTTCTTTCCTTCCCTCTTTCTTAGAGCGGACTGCGGAGACATGTGATTTGTTGATAGCAGAATTCTACCGCCAGTAAGCCATCATACCACTTTATTTCATTATCGGAGGGGAAGAAAATAGATCTCTACTCCTTAGAAAAAAGTGTTGGTGGTGTTATGTACCTCAGATGTTATATCCTAATTTTAATTTTTACAGCTTAATGTTTGGTGAGGTTTTCTCCTATCCTTGAGATACGTCCCACTAGAAGATGTAAAAATGTCTGGTGGAGCTGTACAGCTGATAATATCAAGTTTTGCTGGTTTATGATATAGAAATATGTCTCATAGTATTAGTCAGGAGGTACTCTCTTCGTCCTAGCCTTCAAAATTTATCGTAAAATATAACTTTTTCTCACCTACATTCTTTTCTCAACCCATCACAATCTTTCATCATTCAAATTTGCTATCTACCTTTTCTTCTCAATCAAATAAATTTTTTTCATTTAATTCCTCTAACTTTCTTAATACTCGTGTCCAACACTAAAACTCCTTATATTTTAGAATGGAGGTAGTATATTTTAAGGATGGGAGAAAACCTCACATTTGTTGCATGTATGTAGTTTGGATTAGAGTATAATTATTTTTTAAACTTGGATAAAATTCTCAACTTTTATCCTATATTTTATTTATTTAAGATTCTCTGCAACATATATAGTATAGGCATGATGCTAGATCAAGTGGAGCCAACAGATATATTCGAATGTGAAATGTGCATGCATGTATTGTTGTCGCTAGAACATTTTTATGTATTCCTTTCTACCTTTCTGTTTTCAGAAATCTGAAGCGGATATAAGGACATTTCCATTGTATAAGGCCCGAGAAGACCAAGAAGGTTACCCTCTTTTTTTCAGTCTAGTGATGTATTTCAAAATGTTTGTGATCTCACATGGAGTAGATATTAAGCTAGACTCCATGGGTGAAAAAAAAGAGCATCATAACCTTCAAAAGTATTGTTTTTAATTAGTTTGTGGACTGTTTTTTTTAAAAAAAGAGTTTGTGATCCACCCTAGTAATATTTATGGCCAAATCATAAGAAATGTTTTATTGCTCAAGACCTAGATTTTATATATATTGTGAATGTTACAAGGTCAGATATTCTTTATTTTGCATTTGAGAATGTTTGGTTCATGCAATACTTTAATTGCTAAACCTTTGGCAAAACTATGTTTTTAACAACTTAGCCTACTGTTTGATTTATTGCTCTTTTTAGTCACGTCACAAAATCCGGTTGAGTGTCCCACTGGTAATAGACATAAATCTTTATTAAAGTTTATCTAAGTTGTGGCTAAAGAGATATCTTAGCCACATAAATTGTGACATGTCACATCTTACCTCTAATAGTTTGGCAAACTGAAGCATGCAACCAAACACACACTTGTAATACTAGCAAAAAATACACGTGCGTTGCAACGGGTAAAAATATATATATATTTCAATTATAAGTATTTTGAGTGTTAGATTGTTAGATCATAGTAGATTCAAATTATAAGCGCATCATATACTCTAGAGACCCAAGTTCGAATCTCATCCTTACATGTTTTCTCTAATTTTTGCATAATATATACAAATGAAACGGAGCACGGATGAAAATCAAGGTGAATACGAAATCATCTTCAATTTTTATAATAGGTAAGGATACATGATCCTCCTGGTAGGTGACAAACTTTTCTTTTTTCACACCCTTTTTTGATTTTTTAATCTTTTCTATAGTTTTTTTAACGAAAACTTTTTATATTAATTAATTCACGAGAAATTTTCTACCTATAGATCGATCACTTTAGACTTTCTATATGTAAAATTTCTATATGTATATAAACTTTATGTAGAATTTACATCTATATTTAGAAAGTTTAGTATATAAATTTCAATAGAAATAAAAAAAGTACGGATCATCACCAGACATGTCCAGTTCAAACAAACATTGTAATAGAAAAGTAGAGCATGTGTGATTTGGTTTTTTAATCGAACAAACAAAATTCTGGTTAATGGTAATTCTGATTATGTATGTAATTAGACGTATAATTAGGTGTTAAGAAGGATGAAAAGCTCTCAGACTAAAAAGAATTCTTTCGCGTCGACTCAAATTTAATCCTGAGTTCAAATCCCATCCATACATGTTTTTTCTGATTTTTACATAATATACGTATATGATACGGAGGACAATCGAAATTAAGATGAGTACGGAATTATCTTCAATTTTTATAATAGACAAAGATAAAGATATAGTCAATGATTGTATTATGACTCATTTTCCTTTTTGAAAATTCGTTTTGGCCCTGCAATATACCCTCATATTGGAGGTTTTTTTTTGTCTAGATAATACCATGCCAATCACAAATGTACTGCTTTACTAAATAAATGTGTGTGGATGAAGAAGAATATATTGCACAAAAGAGAAATCTTAGGGTCTGTTCGGCATTTGAGTTACAAACGCGCGCAGTAAACACGGAAAACGGAGCGGTCATTAGCGCGTGATTAATTAAGTATTAGCTAAATTTTTTTAAAAAAATGGATTAATTTGATTTTTTTAAGCAACTTTTGTATAGAAACTTTTTGCAAAAAAGTTCACCGTGTAGTAGTTTGAAAAGCGTGCGCGGGAGGAAAAACACTGTGCGGCACTGTACGCGTTCCGAACGTGCCGAACAAAGCCTTAGAAATTCTTATCACCATGGCCATCGGGACGAAAAAGAATCTAGGTTGTCTGATTTGATTGATTCGAACAATGCATATATACAGCTTCCTTTAAATCGGTGAGAAAAAAAGGAACAGTTGTCTTACGCCAAAAAGAAGTAACTGCATAGTTACAGTTCTTTTTTTTTTCTAATATGGGATTTCTCCTATTACCAACATATTATGAAATTTTTTAATGTCTCAAGCAGAGAATTCATTACCCACTTAGACACACAACTATAAATGGCGTATAGTATAGTTCCTGATAAATACCATATGAAAATTTCAGAAAACTTTTCTTTCATGACACTAAAGCACTCAGGCCTTTTTTCCTCAACTTTCCAAAGTAAAACGACGTCAGTCCTCAAAATTGACTGACATAATGACGACCGCACAACAACGGATGTATTGTAGTGACTATAAGTTAGCATTGCTACGAGATCAAGATAATAACCAAACTAGAACTCACACATCACAACAACCGCCGGACCATGCCAAAATGGTGATAGATAGATAGATTCCCCTTGATAATCTCTCAAAAAGAAAAAAAATTATTCCTCAACGGATAAGCAGCCTGCATGAGAAAAACTCTTTTAATCCCGCGAAAAAATGCCCCTTAGTTTATTCAACTACTATCTGTGAGATTTCAAAGTAGAACCTCATATGTATACGTGCTAGTCTAAAATCAACCTAGCGCACACACACAGTTACAAAGATAATATCACAGTCAACATCGTGAAGAGAAACTAACATTTATTAATAACATGACCTTATGACTCACTTATATTTATTTTAAGAGTAACACAAGAATAAGATAGCACAACGAAAAAGAAGATAAATGCGCGGAAGCTCCATTTAACTTACCACATGCAGTCAATTAACGCACGCGGCCTATTCCTCGACTTCAGCAGCAAACTCCTCAAAGAACAATAGAAACCCTTCTTCTGGAGTTGGGAGAATTGCAAGGTGAATACATGAAATACTTAGCAAGTACACGAAAATATGCATATGCACAGCTGACAAAGAAAGGCTATAGCTATTTTGCATAACACAGCAGTTGCGATTATAAACAAGTTATAAAAAAATATTTAAAACAACATTTATAAATAACGGGTGTTACCAACTAACCTCCACATGGGACTTGTCCACATAGGACCAAACACACAGCTCATTCCCCTTCTAGGTTTTCGCAAACTACCCCTTATTAGATATCACTGAGCATGTCCATGACCGCAGACGTGGCTATTATAATAGATTAGTTAACACTTTACAAAGGTTGGACAACTTGACTCACAAGATACATCATACTTTTGACGACCAACTAGTAATGTCATACTTCAGGTTATGTGTGGCTAAGGAGTCTGTAACAAGGCATTTTAGAAACTTTGCCTCAACGCTGCCTTCCCTCACAAGACACTTTCTCTCACATAGAGAAGAAAATACCACGGCTAACCTTAAAACCTATCATCTAACCACTTGCGCCGACAGTGTCAAGACTCGAAATCTTACTGGGATAGGTCCTTTCCATTAGGACATGTGGTTGCACGTTAGGCTTAGATCAATGACTTATGAAGTGAAGTCCTTAATTGACCAGGACAACTAGTCAAACTACAATAGCACATAACATAGGGTAGCAGCTTAAGGATACGTAGTTGGCTCTTTGAGCAACTAAATAGCATACAACTTGACAGTAGACTCATACATAGACCGTACCTGATAATGATCACAAAGATATATTATCACCTAACTAGGTTCACACAGAACCATCCATCACCCCGGTCCAAAACATTTTATCCGCCCATTGTTTACTACATGGTGCAACACATGCTATTGAAAAAATAACACACAACCACACAGTTCATATAAAAATAATTATAAGTATATGATTAATCAAAATTATATTTTGCTTGTAAAACAACTTTGAGCGGGGCTAAGTATAGCTATTCTACCCGGAGTTGAGCCCAATGTTCAACTCACAAATACTAGGCGACAAGGTATCAAGGTAATCAATAATTATCAAAGGTAGGATATAATAACAATTAGGTCACACTACTCATCGATAATTTATAAAAAAAAATCATGCATGTTCAAAACAAAACATTTTATAAACTGGGTTCAACATTTTCAATGAGTGCACTTGCCTTGCATCCAAGTACTTGCCTTGCATCCAAGTACTGTCCTTGCACTACATCTTCTGCAACGAACAACTCATTTGCTCCAACGTCTACATGACCACAAATGAGAAACAAATAAACAAAAAAATATAGCTAAATAACATCAAATGAAACAACAAATGAAACCAGGAGGTAGAGCTCGACTTTAGAAGAATTTAGGAAGAAGAACGAGTAAAATCGAAGTTCAGGCAGAAAAGTTATGACCTCTGAAAGTTTGAATTCGGAGAAAATCCGAGGATAAAAAGAAAATGAATATTCCAAGAATATTCTCTGGATATTTAATTTGGGGAGTTGAATTATTTTTGAATAGGGAAATATAGGTGGGGCCCACTGGTCAGTGGCTCGGTTCATGATGGACTAAGTCCACGAACCAAAGGATGAAAGTTGCAGTGGACCTGGTGAAGTAGATGCCACATGGCGACATGTGGGCAGAAGAGGATGATGTGGCGACGACATGGCGCTGACGTGGATGGATCTAGGGCTAACGTGGTGATGAAAAGAATTATATAGATCCAATGGCTAAGATCCAATCTAGGAAATTGGAAGGCTGTGGTTGATTGGGGATCTTTGGCCACGGGACCCACATGTCGGCAACATGAAGAGGAAGCACTAGTGGGACCCGCATGTCAGTGTCACGAGGGAGGATGGAGGGGAGCAAAGCCGGCTCTGCACGGCTTGGCGCCATGGGCACGCACCGGAGCGGTGAGGACAACGATGGTGTTCGGCAACGGTAGCGCATGGCGGCGGCAACGAACGGCGGCGCTAGAAAAAGAGGTAGAGATGGACCTAGTGGCGTAGCACAGAGCCTTGAGGTGGTCTAGTGGCGACGCATGGCGGTGTGGATGGTGGCGTCAAAGAGAAAGAGAGAGAGAGAAGAAGGAGAACAGAGAAGGAACCGGCGCGGGGCTCACCGGTGACAACGACGGCTTCTGGATGTGGCGACGACGGCATGGCTCCTGGTGGCGGCAGCAGTTGGGAAGCAGCAGCGTCGGCGTTGGATGCACCAGCGACGGCGACGCGTCAACAATGGCTTCGGGAAAAAGGGGAAATAAGGCAGTGACCGACGATATTTATAGGAGAGGAAGAGAGCTAGGGCTAGGGCAACGGATTAGTAAGGTGATGCTGGCTCGGATTTTTGGAAAAATGATGCCGGTTGTGGAAGTCCGGCGGCGGCATGGCTACTCGCGGCGGCGTGGGCTGGGCTTGGGTCACGACGGTGTGAGCCGAGTGCGATGGCATGGAGGAGACAGCCAAGGACAGCGGCTTGGGGCTAGGCTCTCTGGGCTAGGTTGGAGAAGGAGAGAAGGGGGCTTTGGCCTCCCCTACCAAAGGAAGAAGGAGAAGGAGAGCAGAAAAAGAAAGAAAGAAAAGGGGCTAAATAGAAAATAGGAAAATAGGGAAAAAGGAAGGAAGGAGAAAAAGGGAAAGGCTAGGGACTTTTCTAAAAAATTCCAAATTTGGATATTTGGAATATTAAGAGGATTCAGGATATTAAGAATTGGAAGGAATATTTTGGTTTTGGGGGGAATTTGATTAGCACTTTGAGCTCCATATCCAAAATACAAATTAAATCTAAATAACTCTAATTAAGAAACGACAAAGCCAACAATGTAAATAATTAATTAATCACATTGAACCATTTTGATTTAACAAAATTTTAATTAAGCTATTTTAGACGAAAATACCAGGACAGAATTTTTGCAATTTGGCAAAAAGAACAGAAGACGAAAAGCCAAGACGTGACACTATCCTAATAATTTGTTAAAAAAATCTTAAATATTTAATACTTCATCCGTTTTATATTATAAGTCGTTTGACTTTTTTTAATCAAAATTTTTTAGGTTTGATCAAGTTTATAGAAAAAATTAGCAACATCTATGACACCAAATTAGTTTCGTTTAATTTAACTTTGAATATATTTTGATACAATGTTTATTTTGTATTGAAAATGTTACTATATTTTGCTATAAACTTGATCAAACTTAAAAAAAATAAAAAAAAAATTAAACGACTCGTAATATGAAATGGACGGAGTAATATTCATACACATACCATTCAAAAAAAATGTTTGTCTAAACTCAACTCACACGCATGAAAACACGTAAGCTAGGAATATATAGGATCAACGGTGCTCCCGAGTGGTCCGACGTGGCTGCAGGCTAGCTTGTTCACCGAGTCCAACAAGAAGATAAGAACAGAATATGCGCCGGTGCCTGCGGCCCTGGCTGTATTTGGCTGCAGCATCTCATGATTCTCATCTGCTGCTGATGCGGCGTTGGCCGGGCAGATTCCCCAAACACTTGGTCCGCTCGTCGAATGTTTGGCGAAATAATTGTGATGCCCCCCCGTATGGTGTTGTGGGTGCCGTGCCGTGTGTCACACCTGCGCTGTGCTGTGAAGGGATGCTCCTGGCTCCCTTTCTCATAGAGGAGTACTTTTGCTACTCCCCCCATCCTAAAAGAAGAATATGCTGTTTTAGAATTCAAATTTTGTCAAAAAAAACTTGTTATTTGGAAGTATCTTTTGTCACATCAATTATTTTAACTAAAAAGATAGCACGTACATTCGTGCGGGTATGTGTCGTAAGTTGTATTTGATAATTAAATTTATAAAATTGGAATATTGAGCAAATGGTACATGTCATGCTTCAAATTTTGAAAGTAGTATTTATCCACAAATGTTTTTCAACGATACTGCTTAGATATTTTTTATAAGCTATTTGTTAGTTTTATGCAATAAAATATTTAATTCATCCCTATGACTCATTATCCTTCCTCATTATGTACAAAGAAGAAGGTAGACTTATTTTTTGTTAAGAAAACTTGTCTAACAAATTAAGTGTAAATTAAATCTAAGATGTTATTCTTTTTAATTGAATGTTTATGGACTCTCTTTTTTAACAAATCATGGAAAACTATTATTACTAATAAATGTGCTTTATTTTTATCATCAAGTTAGCCCTCTTTCTAATTGGTTCAAATTGATGAAATCTACGTACTAACATATATATCAATGAAGATACAGAAGATATACGTATCTTATGCCTCGCTTCAATACGATATACGATATGTGTGATCTTTTTTTTTTAGAAAATATATGCAGTCAACATGTATCGCTACTTTAAATTTAAATTTAATAATAACAAATATAACTTTTAAACCAACTATGTATCGCTACTTAATGTGTTTTATATATGCAATAATAAGTGAAGAGAGACTTATAATGCCACGGTATAAGATAGATGAAAGACGGTTAATATCTAAGCACTTAAAAAAAGTTATGGCAATGGTTTTTTCAATTTAAAGTAAAAGTAAGAACTAAATTCTTTTATCAATAGAGAGAAAATTGAACCAACTAATTTTCTCTAGTTGGTTCAATTTTCTCCATATTGATATTTCCTATTTTCTGTTTTATTTTATACGAGCCTTATTTCTTTTCAAAATATAGGCATTATCAATCTTAAATTGTTAGTTCAATTATAAATAGAGCAACGGTTAGAATAGAAATCAGATGTGTGGATTAAAATATAAATTAAGGTGAGATATTTTTCTATTTTCTCAGAATTTCTTGGATTCGCCATGTGACAACCTAAAAATATTTGTAGGAGATCTAATAGATTTTTATAGTATATAATAGATCGATGAACAGATAGATAGATAGATAGATAGATAGATAGATAGATAGATAGATAGATAGATAGATAGATAGATAGATAGATAGATAGATAGATAGATAGATTTAAAATTTCCTTGATCCTATCCTCAATTACCACCCATACATCATTTAATAACCTTAATCTTTCCTAAATAATTTAGAATGACAACTATATCGGAATGGAATGGAATGGAGGTAGTAGCTTTCATGCCTTTTTTTCCTGTTGAACTCGGGCTCGGCTCGTCTGCGAGGATCAAAATCCCGGCATAAGTACCTATCGGCTGCATGATAAAAGTTTTAGCTTTCGGCTCGTTTTGACGGATGGCCTGAGATTTTCAGCTCCCAACATGCGGCGGTTTGGTATGGCCTAATAGAGGCTAGAGGATAGTTTGGTATGGCCTCTTTTCTTTTTACTAGAAAAAATGTCGTTTTTTTATTAGAAAAAATACCCGTGTGTTGCAACGGGTAAATTAAAATTATAACAAATATAAAAATATTGGATGATTAGGGTTCAGTTTTTATGATATGAGCCTTTAAGAAAATATATTTCTAAAAAAATAAAGAAAGTTAAAAAAAAGAAAAAAAAAGGCCTCTTTGAACCCGCCGGCCTGCTAGGGCATTCGCACGCGTGGCTCATGATACGCGCGCGGCTCGGCAATGTTGCGGCCCGAGGAGGAAGATCGGCCTGACGCTGGATCGATCTGAGCCGTTCATTTTGATCGACGGCTCGGATTGATTCCGAATCCATCAAAACCGCCGGTGAATCTTAACCCTAAATTCACTTTCCTCTTCCCTTCCCCACCGCGAGCTGCCTCTCCTCACCGGCGGTGCCTCTACCCCTCCGCCGCTCCCTCTCTGTCCTCCCTCTTCCCCCACCGGTGGCGCCTCTCCCCCTTCGCCGGCTCCCTCTCCGCAAATCCTAAGTGGCGGCGAAGGCTGCTCCCCATCCCGGAGTGGCGATGGTGGCGGCTGTTGCTCCCCCTTTCCGGCGTGCGGGCGGCTGCTCCCCTCTCCTCGGCTGCCCCCTACCCTCCTCGACGTGGAGCCGACGGCGGCTACTGCTGCTCCCCCTCTCCGGCGTGGTGGCAGTGGCGGCGGCTTCTTCCCTCCCCGGCGTGGTGGCAGCAGCTGCCCCTTCCCTCCCCGGTTGCCCCCTCACCTCCCCAACGTGGAGCCGACGGCGGCTGCTGCTCCTGCTCCCCGGCGTGGCGGCGGCGGCTGCTTCCCTCTCCGGCATGGTGGCAACAGCTACCCCCTCATCTCCTCGACGCAGAGCCGACGACGGTTCTCCCAGTGTGGCGGCGGTATGATTTGTAAATATTTTGAGAATTTTGTTGATTTGGGATGTTGATTTGGTTTATTCGGGATCAAATTCATGAGCTCTAGATTAAATTTGGCTTTTTGTGTTGTTTTTGTTGTCAGTTGATTGATTGATTTGGGGATCTAGCTTGGGGATTTTTTTTAAAGACGGATTTGGACTTAAATGACGGACGACGGACGAAACGGACGAACGAAAACCTTATGAATTTTTTTATTAGGTATAGATATTTTTCACATTAGGTTCATTTTCAAGTGTTAGTTATCAATAATATAATATTTTTTATATGTAATCGGTTAATATGACAATATGCGACTATTAGTGAGGATCATGTTGACGGTTTGCTATCATGCGATGCAAGAGTCAAAAAGAAGATAAATTAGGGAGGGTTGTGCATCTTAAGCTTACTTATCTGAATATATATTAAAAACCATATATACTAATGGTATTAATGGGTGTTTTAAATATAGGTTCCTTGAAACAAATTGCAATTCATAGGATTATACGCATGCCCTAAAACCTGATTTTTTTTTTTGAAATTTGCTCTTTTTTATTATTTTGTCACTGTAAAGTTGCAGTGGCTCACGTACAGTTATATATCCGACGAAAGTCTAATTTAGATGCTATATGCACGTGTATCTGCTCCTTGTAAGAGTTGGGTTAATGCGAATTGAAATCATGGCGAATTTGTATCAACTTCTATAAGTCAAATTTACACTTACATATTTGTGGAGTAATATATAGCATTTTAATCTATTTTATTTTTAAAAAAAATATAACTATCTATATGGACAAAAGTACTTTCCCTTTAGTCCCTTTGTTAGATCACGTGTGATATATGTATTGAATAATTGGCAAAAACGACTGTTGTTTGAACTAATGTGCAAGTTTTTGGAAAATGTTAGGTGAAGCACGGAGATGATCATGGTGAGTGATGATAAATGAGGGGTCGATTGTATTTGGGATTTTCGAGGTCAGAATGGGTTAGAAGATCTCGCTGGATGGTCATACTAGTTAGAGCGTATGAAGATGATGATTATGTGGTCTATGGCACATGAAGATGAAGATTATTCTTTTTAGGGTTCTGAGAGGGATAAGTCTAAGGTTGATGGGTGCTTATGTTGGCACTTTTGGAACATTATTTAATCAATAAAGTTCAGCAAATTCATCCTTAATTTCATTTTTCAACTTCTTTTGGTTTGCGTATGGTGAGTTTGGCACATTTTTCTCTTATCTTATATTGCTTTCAGATTTTGATCTAATCCTCCAATTTAAGTGTAGTTTTTAAAAAAAATTTCATAGTAAAGTTTAGTTTCTACCTGTAAAGTTTAGTGCAATTCAACGGGTTAGTTTTAATTACTCTAAGTTTCAGTCCGTCCAAGTCAATCAGTTTTCGTTTATACTAAAAAAATGACCCATGTATTGCAATGGATGAACACACAAATTCATTCAATTATATTGCACATACTACTAAATTCGTAATCAAACTTATAATATGTATTTTTTAAGTAGGTCTATATAGATATAGATTTAATAAATTATATCTAGAATTTATATTAAAGTTCAATTAAATAAGCAAATGAAATAGAATTTATATTAAAGTTCAATTAAATAAGCAAGTGAAATAAATATGAGAAATAAATTTTCCTTAATAAATTGTGTCTTGAAATATTTTTCTTAAATTCTCTAAGATTAATTACACTATATGAAATTTTCTCGGATTTTTCATATCTTGATTGTTAATTTTAATAATACAAATATTATTTCAGCAATTATTTAAATGAAAACCAAATAAAAATCACTTCCAAGCTAGGCTGAAGGCTCAACCCTTCTCTCCCTTTTGCTGTCTTGCCTTCCTCCCTCCCAGCCGAGCTGGCCCATCCCTTTCTTGGCCTTTTCTTCCTTCAGCCCATGAGGCCATCTGATCCAGCAGCATAGCGCCAGCCCAGGCCACTCATGTCTCCTCTCACTGTCGCGTGGGCCTCATGCTATAGTGTCATCTTCCTTCTCTAGCCAGAGTCTCTCCCGTACCCGTACGCAGCAGCGCCACATCCTGCACTGAATTTGGCCGTTGGCCGCGCCGTTGCTTTCCTTTACCAAATTGTATGTGGAAATGTAATCCCCTAATCCTCCTGTACCTTTTATTTCACGAAATCCTCAAAAATCTTGAAGAAAATCACGTGAATTTCGGCACCGTTTCTTACCTAGTTAACTCGGTAAAACCCTAACCTCGGACGAAGGACTCAAAGAAACGATGGATGCGATTAGAATTCGATACGATGGACAAAAAACCCACTGAAAGCCTTGCGTATTTTTTAATCATAATTTGCTACATGATACCCAAAAAAATGTAATTAACTTAGACACTAAAAAACGTAAATTTGTCCGAGGACACTTCAAAAATGTGATAATTTACTACAAGATATTAGACGCATTAAAATATAATAATAATATCTATCCAATTGACCAACGTAAAATGATTGTTCTGTCTTATCTTTTCTTCCGACGCTCCTCCTATCCCCTGAACAACTGACAACACATCTCCTGTTTCCAAATTCCAAGGTCCTAATGGGGCAAGCGCAAGGGATATCCATTGCCAATTTCATCCATTGTTTTTCATGTTTATTGATGAAATTGAACATAGCCATTGTCTGCAACTTATGTTTCAAGTTTAAGATCAAGCATATATCAATTGATGAAGTTCTACGATTTTGGTCTGAAGGGGTCTGTTGGAGTAGTATAGCGGTACTGTTCATCCACGGCACTTGGATTTAGTACTGTTTTGATTCCTTCGCATATTAGGGTGATTAATTTGGTGTGTTCTAATGATCTCATAATATTTCTGTTACGTGTTTGCTTTTGTTTGTTGTAAAAAAGGAAACCGATGGTGTTTCATCCTCGCCCTATCGAAGTGTAGCCTGACCTTAAAAAAAAAGAGTTTACACCCTTAAGGTCTGGTTCAGTTTGAAGAATTCCTAAAGAAAATCTTAATTCCTTTGAAATAAATACTATTCATGCATTTGATTTATAGGATTCAAAGAAAAATTTTTCATAGGAACACTATGCAAATCCTGAAAAAATCCTCCAAAATGTACTAATTTCATAGGAATGAAAACATCCACTCTATCCTCTTTTGTGAGTGTAGGAAAAATTCATACGTTCCAATTTTTTTATTTTGCGCGTGCATTTCTACATTATTCATACTTTTTTATTCATGTGATTTAAAAATCCTGTGAACTGAAGAGGCCCTAAATGTGTAGCCTAACCTTCAGAAAACAGAGTTTGGATTACAAACACGACATCCAATGATCCAATCCAACCCAGTGCCTCCTCACATTATATTCACATGAATGCATATTTGTAAGATCACAGGTCGAGCAACACAACGCAACACGATATATAATGCCTCGTCGAAGGAGACATATTCGATGAAAATGAGCTAAGTATTAAAAACTTATGAAAATCATACCTAAAAATTTTTTAAATTCATAAAAAAATTACTATAGATAGATATAGATATGACATACATTCTCATCAAATCTCAAGTCCAAACTCAGTTTTATTTGAGAGAAATAAAAATGACAAATTTCAGATGAACAGTGTCATGTTACTATTTATCCAGATTTTTTCTTTTTTTACTCCCAAATAAAGTTAAGTTTAAATTTAAGATTTGGTGAGAGTGTATTTTATATCTACACTTTTCTAATAATTTTTTCATGAATTTACAAAACTTTTAGATATAATTTTTACAAATTTTTAACACTTGTTTTCACCGGATATGTGCTGGCTGTCGAAAGGATCAGAATTCAGAGCAGATCAAAGCAGAATTGCAGCGCGCGGTAAAAACGAATCCGTGGCGGGAAAATGCAGCTGGTCACAGGAGAAACGGCTTCCGGTAGATGTCGAACACCTCGGACGAGCAGAGCTGCGGCTCCTGCATGCACGCACACACGCGTCCATGGCACCACACGCACAAACGTCATGCGTCAATGCAAGCAATTCCATGGTGATCGATCAAGGATTCAAGGTCACTCTCACCTGCACGCCGCCGGACGGGATCATCTTGCGGACCAAGGAGCCGAGGCGGCCGGGGAGAAGTCGCCGGACGCCGCTCCCCTGTTGCCCCTCCCGGATCGTCGCCCGCATCGCGGCGAGCAGCCGCCCGTACGTCGTCCCGGGCTCCGACTCTACCGCCCTGATGAAACTGTACGTCATGGCCCCGATCGACGCCGTCTGCTCCGACGAGAATCCCTGAAAAAAAATCAAAGAATCAAGAATGTTTTGAACAAGACGAAGCAGAGATGGTTTGCAGATCAGAATGTGTGCGTACGCTGCTGTCTGCGGATTTCTGGTCGTCGCTGCAGCCGCTGATGGAGATGGCGAGGCCGCCGCTGGTGCCCTTGGCCAAGTCCAGCCGGCGGCTGTGGTTCTCCCACTGCCAGTAGCCGGTCCGGGAGAGCCGGCAGAGGAAGGGGAGGTCGAGGATGGTGCCGCTGTGGCAGGTGTCCACGATAGCGTGGAGCTTCACCCCGGGGCCGAGCGGCCGGACGATGGTCTCGTTGATCTCGTCGTCGAGGATCTTGCCGCTCTGGTCGAAGTCCACGGGGCAGAGCGCCTCGTTGTAACCGTCCACCTCGTCGCCGTTCACGTCCAGCTTCTGCACGCCGTGTCCGGAGAAGTGGAACACCAGCGAGTCGCCGGCGTCGCACCCTTCCACCAGCCAACGCATTGCGGCCAGCAGGTTCGCCCTCGTCGGCGACCTCGACGGGTCGCCGTCGCCCAGCTCCTCTGAGAGATTAAGAGAACGCGTCGCTAATCAATGGAAAGCTCGATCCCTTCTTGGAGAAATTTTTTTGGTTACCGGTGAGCACGAGGATGGATTCCCCGGGGAAGCCGAAGCTTTCGCCGAGGAGGCGCCTCATGCAGTCGACGTCGTTGACGGTCCCCTCCAGCTCGTAGCTGGTGCCTTTGTAGCTGACGCCGACGAGGAGCGCGCGCTTCCTGCAGGGGACGAACGGGTAGCCAGCCGGCGCGTCTCGCCTGAGGAAGGACGCCTCCGCCGGCGCCCATGACGACGACGCCGCGTCGAGCGCGCCGCCGCCGCCGCCGCCGCCTTCGCCCACTCCGCGGCCGCCGCGCCGGTCGACGCGCGTCATGCGGTGGCAGAGCGCGCACCGGACGGTGGTGGCGGCAGCAGCGCCCGGGCCCGGCCTCGCCCCCGTCCGCGGCACGGCGAGGCCCGCACCGCAGTGCGCGCACCGCGACGTCGCACCCGACGACGGCCGCGCGCTCGCCATGGCTGACGGCCTCGTGTTGCCCATGCCGACGAGACAGCTGCAGCAGAGGATGTTCTCGCCTTACAGGAGATGGAAATGCGTACAGCAAGTGGGTGTCCATTCTGCCTTGAGAAAAGCAAAACATGCGAATCCCCTGAGCTTGTAGGCAAAGCAACGTTTTCCTTTATTCCAAACATCCACTGCTTATTGGGTTCGGAGAACCGCTGATTAATGATGGGCCATTAGGCGTTGCAACTTGATTTCGATGCAAATTCCCAACGGTTTTGCTATTTCATTTGCGACATATTTTTATTTATATCTTTTGATTTTACGTCCATGGAATCTTATACCAAAATTCGTATTCATATATATCTAACTTACCTTTATACTCAGTTATGTAGAATGTGTTTGGTTGCTCGTATCCCTTTAGTCTGGCTCATCTCTCTCATTCAACGTGAGTTTAGCTTGGTTTAGGGGATACACATGCAGGCGTTTGGTTGCTCGCATGAGATGAACCTGGATATGGTGAGATGTTGTTTGGTTGGTTACAGCAAAGGGCAGATGGAATGGTTGTATGCAGGAGATATTGTTTGGTTGGATATATATATTGTGTGTAAATACCTATTCTTGTGGGTGATGAGGTTATCCCATAAAGATTGTGGAGCGAGATTTTTTTCTAAGTGCCTAATTCTATTTATGGGTGATAAGGTTAATCTGTCATAGAGGTCATAGATTAAATTGTGTTACTCTGGGTTTGTGCTCACCTACTAATATTTCTGAGCTCATTTTTCTCTTGGAGAATCGATGTACTGTGTATGTATGTTTTACTGAGATTGTCATTTTTTAAGAACCAGTGAGCATCACCGTTGAACATTTTTTCTAACAAATGTAACGGAATAGTCTGGCTTACTAGATCAAAATACGAGTGATTATTATAGCAAAAATCATGTACATAATTCCATTGATGACACTAATATATTTGACAATTTAAAACAAACATACAAATATACATGCTAATGGCAAGTTTTTTACAACAAGAAACCAATTTGATAAACAAATTAATAACTACATACAAAACTAAACCATCTGTTTCAACTATGTTCTGCTTGCAAGCTTTGTACAAATTGCTTCAAACTCATCAACTTTAGTATATCTACACTTGGCCATCATCATATTTTTCTGAAACATAGTAAAAGTACATAGGATAACATGTTGCATAGATCAGGATGCAAGAGCATCAACACTTAACAGTACAATGATCTTTACCAAAAGAGTAAGTGCAAAGTGTATTGGTTTCTTATCAAGAAACTTGATCATGTCAAAATCGAGTGTAGTTACCTCAAAAATATCATGAGTACATCTATTCTTATCAAAAAATAAACAAGTAACTTGATAGTATTTACCTGACATCAATAACTCGAATTGCAGCAAATATGTGCAGAAATTTGACATCATTGATCCTCATTTCCAACAGGTAAATAAATGCAGAATGTGAATTAGCTACTATCATTTGTATCTGTTCTTACCAGTATCTATCAAATGTAGCAAAAGAAAAGGTATAAGGAAAAGGAAAAGAAGACCAAGTGTAGGAAAATTTGTTCCTGTGCGTCACCCTTGGCCATCTCTCCCAGTCTAATGGTAAGAAAAAGAGAACAAGTGTAGAACAAAAATATACTCACATGCATCACAAACAACAGCATACTTTCTAATGAGGGACGCTCGTGTCGCCTCCCACTCGAGCGACCCAGGCGGTGAAAACCCTAGCCATCGCCGCCCTTCTCCCACTCTACCCTCTGCCTCGCCGTTGCTTGAGCCAGTGGGCGACAAAGCCGATGGCTTGCTAGGACGATGACGGCGGGGCTCGCAGCAGTAGCCACCCTAGATCCGGTGCGGGCGGATCCGAAGGTGGAGGCCGGTCGGAGCGATACCGGCATTGAGGCCGGCGCACGGAAGGAAGCGGTGCAAGCGTGGACGGGGTCTAGTGCACGGAAGGCAGCAGGAGGTGGAGGTGCAAGCGGGGAAGAAGGAGGCGACAGGCGGCGCGGTACGAGTCACATGTGCGGAGGCAGCGGTGGCGACGGAAAGGCCACGACTGTGTCGGGCATTGCCAGATCCATGACGGGCGCTGCCGGATCTGGAGCCAGGCAAAGGTGGAGGCGGAGAGGAAGAGACGGCAGGCGACGGGGTTGTAGTGGCGGCGGCAGCGGCGACAGGGCGCCGTCGGATCTGGCCAGGGGCCCCCTGGCCACATCCGGTGGCTGGCGACAGCGAGAGCAGGTAGGGCACGGGGTGGCACTGGCGTTGAGCAGGTAGGGCGCGTGGAGGCATGACCGGCGGT
The DNA here is from genome assembly GCA_008326285.1 of Oryza officinalis. Lineage (NCBI taxonomy): Eukaryota > Viridiplantae > Streptophyta > Magnoliopsida > Poales > Poaceae > Oryza > Oryza officinalis. Next base: position 25,780,143 of record BDMV01000003.1, on the reverse strand, counting down.
GTGCGGAGGTGCGATCGACGACAGTGGGAGGTTGTCGCGGCGCGCGGAGGCTCGGTCAACGTGACGCGGAGGTGTAGCCAGCAACTGTGGGAGGCTGGCCGGCGGGGGGCGTCGACGCAGCAATGTCCACGCGCCGATGGAGGTTGGTCGGTGGTGGAGCATTGGAGCGCTAGCTGTGGAACGGCACGGAGCGTGCAGCGGGTGTAAACTTTGCCCGGGCTTGATCGGTGTAACGCCCCGATTTTCATCCCGTCGAAAAATCTATTTTATTAAAATCCTATTTTCAAAAATTTGGTTCTTTGAGTGTATTTAGGATTTTGTGCCAAAGATCTCAATTGATTCATTTCCTTGTAAATCCAAAACCTTGATCATGATATTTTCTCCTAGAATTAAATTCTTTTGATTCGAATTTTGAAGTTCGAGTTTTCCCTCCTAAACCTTTCCAAAAATTCGTACGGTTAAAATTTTGATTTCGGAATTTTAACCGTGTCGTCAAATAATCTTCATTCCATCCAAAGAGTCTAAAAATATTTATTTTTAGACTTCGACCGCCCGACAAATAATTCCTATACATGCACATATCAAAACCAATATTTCTACACACGTTAAAACCTAAAATCTACGGTCATTATTCCCGTTGGATTTAATCTCGTGCACCAACGAAACCGACAAAAGCCGAGTTTGTCCTCTAATCATTCTTTTCCAAATAAAATCCCCGTGTTTGGATTTTGGAATCCGAATCGTGTCCTGAATTATCCCTCCATCTTTCTATCAGTTTTAAATTATTTTGTTTAAAGCTCTACTCACTTCATTCGTTGCAAATTATTATTCCAAAACCAAAGCCCATCCAAAAATATTCTCTATCTGTCCAAAAATCCCAAACAAATCATTTCACATCAGAGTCACAGTTCTTTTATAAGTTCAAAATTGTCTACAACCCCAGACAAAATGATGGTGAATAAGCGTGTGTGCACTTCTCCATTTCCTCCACTGAGACAAGCAAAGACCATTTCGTTCCACCGCTCATGCATGCACACATTTTCTCCTCTGTCGTCACTGCCCCTTCCTTGGCAAGCATTAAAACCCCTGACAACCATTAACCACATCCAAACAAATAAACAGGCAGCAACAGAGAGAAGCTGTAGACACGGAAGCAAATATGTCCACCGACTACGCCGTCCACCGTCCCTGTAGACACGGAAGCTGTAGACACGCCCAGCACGTGCCGAGCCGCCTCGGCCGAACTCCTCCCTGCCGCTCCGGCTGGCGCACAGCCGCGCCGCGTCACCGTCGGCGACGCTCCGGCCGCCCTTGCCACACCCGGCCTGCGCCCCCCAGCTGTGTCGCCCAGGCCGTGCCGTCAAGCCGCCTGGCCCAGCCGATGCCTTGGCGTCGCCGCGCCCGGCCGTCTCCCAGCCGCGCACTGTCACGCGCCGCGCCGCCGCCACCCGCGCGCCGTCCCACGCGCTGGCACCGCCCCGCGCACCCCACAGCCGGTGCCCTCGTCCCTCTCCTCTCCTCTGGAAGGAACACGAGCAAGAAAAAGAGAGAGAAAGAAAGAATAAGGAGAGAGGAGAAGAAGGAAAGGGGAAAAGAAAAAGGAAAAAAAAGAAGAAAAAAGAAAGGAGGTGAGACCCATCAGTGTTTTCCACTTTCTATTATTCTCTCCGTGGGCCCCATCTTCACCAAAGACTTTGAAAAAGTCTACATCGCCTCTCCATTCGTTGTCGGGCTAAGCCCATGAAATTCCCTGTAAAGTCTACATCACCTCCCTCCACTTCATTGGGCCAACCGGCCTGATAATCTATCCACAAGTCCATATTACCCCTTCTTGTTTCCTCAGGCCAAGGCCAAGAAATCAGTCCACACAAAAGTCTATAATACGTCCTCCAACAAAGTTCAGGCCGAAGCCCACCAGCCTAGCCCCATCTCCACCAAGTCCACTTTACTTCCCTCTTAGCCTCAGCCGAGGAATATTGTTGGGAATATTCCTTTCAATTTAATAAATCTTTTTTCTCATATTTCAGAAAATCCATTAATGTCCCAAAATTCATATCTCCCCAACCGTAAGTCCGATTGACTCCGTTCAACTTCCATAAATTTTCTAAAAATAAGATCTATACAATGGCACAATTAGTTTATAATAGTTATTACCTGCCTTATAGGATTTTGGATGTTTTTCTCTTTTTGATCGCGTAGTGGACGTTTCGGAGATGCAACGGACGCGGATTTTCTCGAAGATTTGAAGACCAACAATAAGGCAAGCCACTCTTCGATCATAGTGCTCCTAGTTTATAAAATGTGTTGTTTGCAAGATTGCATGTTTAGCGTACACAATTATTTTGATCGACCATCGGTCTATGAGCATATGACCGACGGACCAACCTATGTAGCTGCATTACTTTCTGTAGGACCTTGTTAAACTTATCCCTTGTCGCTCCACCACAGCAGTACCTCGATGCTTGCGCTCTCTGGGCACAGGTGTCCTTTTGCACCATTTGTTTAAATTAGGTTTATACATGATTATCGATGTGAAAAAACTTGGGTTGTGTAAGGTTTATAAAACCCGACTCGAGAAGTCGGTGGCTTTGAAAATAAAACGGTTTTATGGGAGAAAACTTGCGGTGCAAATCCTCTCCTGTGTGGTTTGGTTTCATAGTCGCGCATAAGGACCGATTCCTTTGTGTTTTTCATCCGAGCATCTCACAGTACGACCACATGGGTAGAATGGGATGCCCCTAGATGAGTAACTAGCTAAAACATAGGTGCCTAGCATGTTGGTAGGTGAGGAGCACCGGTATGGTGGAGTTTACGGCAATCTCCTGCAGTGGGGATGTGTTGGGGGTCCATACAGTGGGGCCTGAGTAGATGAGGGCCTGAGACTGGCCTGATGCTTGGTGGAGAGATTCCACCCATCTATGTGACACGGGACATTTATGGTTTGGTTAGGGAAAGGCTTTGTCATGAACGTCTGGTACCGGCCAATATCGGTGTAAGCTTCGTGTCTTGTGGCAAAAGCGTACACTCTCTTCAGATGTTTAACTGAACTGTTCGAACAGCCATGCCCATGGTCAAGGGAGAATGTGAGGTGATTTCCATAGCGTAGATTTGTTTTTTTAAGACTTATTTAATAAATTGGTTCATGGGATGGGAACCGTTACCAGAGTCCTTCTTTGTGACGGACGGCCAACCTTCGTGGTTGGGAACAGGCCTGTATGATCTGGGGTGTCGTCTGGCACCATAGGGCCGAGAGGGCCGGTTTAGGGGCCGAGATGGCCGAGTTTGGGTTGGCAGGTCAAGAGGACCGAACTCGGGGTTGTTAACCTTGAGACTGGTTAACGGAAGATTGTTGGAGAGAATGTTGGGTTATGTTTTGAAAGTGAAAAGAAACTAATAAAGGAGAAAGTGTTATGAATGCTAAAATTTGACTTTCCCTCTCGAGTTGTTGCAAAGCAACTCGTGGACGAATTGAGGTGAGACGCCTCCTTCCGAGGGAAAATGTGTTTTTTGAAACCTACACTTAGACCTTTGAAAAGTGTTTTAAAATGCTTTGCCAAATAAACTCAGCCTTCTTTTGAAGCTTGCATGTACACATTTCCTAGTGGCTTGCTAGGTATGAAAGTACTCAATCCCCCATGGTTGTTGTTTTTCTTCCCTTGGCTTAAGTTCAGGAAGAAGATGAAGATTGGAGTTTTGTCCCTAAACCCAAACTACTGCCGGTGGATTTGGTGTCCTAGCTTCGCTAAGTTTAGCTACTGCTGACTCTGATTGGAGGTTGCGACTCAGGGATTACCCGAAGCTGCAACGTAAAGGTATATTGTATTTATTTAAATTTTGCATTGATTCATCATGTTACCGTTGGTACCAGCATCGTTATCCTGGGACTAGTACCTGTTTTACGGTTCCGTGGAAAAGCGGTTTACCGTTCTCCTGCGGCATGCCCTCCTCGGTGTCATTGGTACAGTGGCGCAGGGGCGGGGTGTGACAACCGGGCCAGCAACGATAGTGCTTCGGGCGGCGAAGATGCTCAATGTTCCACGGGTTAGGCAGCTCTGTGCCGTCACCCGTGGCCAATCGAACCGAGCCCGGCCGGGGGACACCGATCACTCGATACGGACCCTCCCACATTGGTGAGAGTTTGCTCAGTCCAGCACGCGTTTGGACGTGGCGTAGGACGAGGTCGTCGACGCAGAGTGATCGGGCCCGGACTTGGCGCTGATGGTAGCGCCGCAGGCTTTGCTGGTAGCGCGCGGCTCAAAGGGCCGCGCGCCGCCTTTGCTCTTCCAGGTAGTCGAGGTCGTCTCGGCGAAGCTGATCTTGATCAGCCTCGCAATACATGATGGCCCGAGGGGACCTCAGGGTGAGCTCGGATGGGAGGACCGTTTCCGCGCCGTAGACGAGGAAGAAAGGCGTTTCCCCGGTCGCTCGGCTTGGAGTGGTTCGGTTCGCCTAGAGCACCGCTGGCAGCTCCTCGATCCACGAATCGCCATGCTTCTTGAGGATGTTGAAGGTCTTGGTCTTGAGGCCCTTGAGGATTTTCGTATTGGCATGCTCCACCTGGCCGTTGCATCTGGGGTGAGCGGGTGAGGCGAAACAGAGCTTAATGCCCATGTCTTCACAGTAGTCGCCGAAGAGCTCACTAGTGAACTGGGTGCCATTGTCCGTAATAATACGGTTAGGCACCCCGAACCGAGCAGTGATGCCCCTAATGAATTTGAGCGCCGAGTGCTTGTCGATCTTGATGACCGGATAGGCCTCAGGCCACTTAGTGAACTTGTCGATTGCGACATACAGATACTCGAACCCACCCGGGGCCCTCCTGAAGGGACCCAGGATGTCCAGCCCCCAGACAGCAAATGGCCATGAAAGAGGTATGGTCTGCAGGGCCTAAACCGGCTGATGCATTTGCTTGGCGTGAAACTGGCACACCCTGCATCACCGGACCAGGTCCACTGCATCGTGGAGCGCCGTCGGCCAATAGAAACCCTGGCGAAAGGCCTTGCCAACCAAGGTGCGCAGGGCGGAGTGGGCTCCACACTCGCCTTCATGGACATCGGCAAGAAGCTCGACGCCTTGTTCCCGAGGAATGCACTTCAGGAGGACTCCGTTAGCCCCGCGCCGGTAGAGGGTCCCTTCCACCAGCACGTAGCGCTTGGAGATGCGACTGACGCGTTCACTCCCTTCGCGGTCCTTGGGTAGAGTCTTATCTGTGAGGTACGCCTGGATCTCAGCCATCCAAGCGATCAATCTTGGGGGGCCGGGATCGCCCCCCTCGGGTCCCGAGGCCTGGACTCCGACGGGCCTCGGGGGCCGGTCAGGCGCGTCCGTCTCCCCTAGAGGGTCGGGCCGCGCCGACGGCTGGGCAAGCCTTTCTTCAAAGGCGCCCAGTGGGGTCGGGGCTCGCGATGAAGCGAGACTTGAGAGCTCGTCGGCGACCGCGTTATCCCGCCTGGGCACGTGCCGAAGTTCTACCCCGTCGAAATGGCGCTCCATACGCCGCACCTCGTGGACGTAGGCATCCATCTGCGGGTCGGAGCACCGGTACTCCTTGGAGACCTGGTTAACGACCAACTGGGAGTCACCTAAAACCAGGTGACGGCGGATCCCCATTCCAGCCGCCACTCTGAGTCCCGCAAGGAGTCCCTCGTACTCCACCATATTGTTGGTTGCCCGAAAATCTAGGCGAACCAGATATCTGAGGACGTCTCCGCTCGGTGAGGTCAAAGTGACACCCGCGCCGACGCCCTGAAGGGCTAGGGAGCCGTCGAACTGCATCACCCAGTAGGCGGCGTGAGGCAGCTGCGAGGGGCTCGCGTTGGCCTCGGGGGCGGAGATGGGCTCGGGAGCCGAGGTCCACTCCGCCACAAAGTCGGCGAGGGCCTGGCTCTTGATCGCGCGGCGTGGCTCAAAGCGCAAATCGAATTTGGAGAGTTCGACTGCCCATTTCACCACCCGTCCAGTACCCTCTCAGTTGTGCAAGATTTGGCCGAGGGGGTAGGACGTGACCACCGTGACCCGATGCGCCTGGAAATAATGGCGCAGCTTCCTTGAGGCCATCAGAATTGCGTAGAGCATCTTCTGGGCCTGAGGGTATCGAGTCTTGGCGTCCCAGAGCGCCTCACTAACGAAGTAGACGGGCCGCTACACCTTTCGGCGGGGCCTGTCCTCTTCGCTGAGGGCATCGTTCCCAGGGCGCTCTTCGTCCGAGGGGCCTTATGGGGCCCACTCGGCTTCTGTGCCGACGACCTCGGGGTCGGAGGGCGGCGAGCGCGGCCTTCCCGCAGTGGCCCGAGGGCCTTCCTGGGGGTCGGGGGCGTCCGGCGTCGTCGGACAAGCGGGCAGAGGGCCACATCCGGTCGTCAGGAGCCTTAGGCCGCCGTCCAGCTCGGGGGCCGCTCCTTCCTGCTCTCTCCCGGGTCGGGTCGACACAGGGTGGGAGCGCGTGGACAGAGGGCTGTCCTCGTTGCGCTCCACAACCAGCGCCGCGCTGACTACCTGCGGGGTTGCCGCCAAGTAGAGTAGCAACGGCTCATCTGGTTCCGGGGCGACCAGGATCGAGGGAGAACTGAGGTATGCCTTCAACTGGGTGAGGGCCCACTCAGCCTCCTCCGTCCAGGTAAACGGCCCAGAGCATTTGAGGAGCTTAAATAGGGGTAGCGCCTTCTCTCCCAGCCTCGATATGAATCGGCTTAAGGCGGCCATGCATCCGGTGACGCATTGCACGTCCTTAAGCTTGCTGGGGGGGCGCATCCGCTCTATAGCTCTATCTTCTCGGGGTTGGCCTCAATGCCTCGGGCAGAGATCAAGAACCCGAGAAGTTTGCCCGCGGGAACGCCGAACACGCACTTTTCGGGGTTCAGCTTTATGCGGGCAGAGCGGAGACTTTCGAAAGTCTCTGCTAAATCTGAAAGCAAGGTCTCTTGGTTGCGCGTTTTCACAACCAAGTCATCGACATAGGCCTCAACATTGCGTCCTATCTGACTACCCAAAGAAATACGAGTAGTACGCTGAAAAGTAGGACCTGCATTCTTTAACCCGAAGGGCATGGTTGTATAACAATAAGTTCCTACAGGGGTAATGAATGCAGTTTTCTCCTCATCCTCCCTAGCCATGCGAATCTGATGATAACCAGAGTATGCATCTAGAAAGCATAAAAGGTCGCACCCCGCAGTGGAGTCGATAATTTGATCTATGCGTGGCAGGGGATAAGGGTCCTTAGGACATGCCTTGTTGAGGTCGGTGTAGTCGATGCACATCCAAAGCTTGCCGTTCGCCTTGGGGACGACGACCGGGTTCGCGAGCCACTCCGGATGGATGACCTCACGGATGAATCCGGCCTCCAGAAGCCGCGCCACCTCCTCGCGGATGAAAGCTTGGCGTTCTAGGGCCTGCCGCTGCACTTTCTGCCGGACGGGCCTTGCGCCCGGCCGCACGGTGAGACGGTGCTCAATCACCTCCCTGGGGACCCCGGGCATGTCCGCCGGTCTCCAGGAGAAGACGTCGGCGTTCGCCCGCAAGAAGGAGACGAGCGCATCTTCCTATTTGTCGTCCAAAAGACCACCAATCCGGGTGGTCTTAGACGGGCCGTCGCCCAGGGCGACCTCCTTGACCGGGACCTCGTCGCCCGAGGCCATCCGCTGCCTCGGGGCGAGCGAGGTGGAGATGTTGAGCCTCTCGTCGCCGCCCGCGGGTTTGGATACCGCGGCGAGGTGGTCCGCGCGCTGCTCCATACAAGCGAGCGCGACTTTGAGGTCGCTATGGACGGTGATGGGGCCACCGGGGCCCAGCATCTTCATCTGGAGATAGGCGTAGTGGACAGCCGCCATGAACTTCACCAACGCGGGCCTTCCCAGGACCGCGTTGTAGGGCAGACTGAGGTCTGCCACATCAAAGTCCACCTGCTTGGTGCGGAAGTTGGCGGAACCACCAAAGATGACCAGGAGGTCGATGTGACCCAGCGGCCAGGTGTGCCCCGGCGTCACGCGATGATTGGCTGAGACGGCCGGAGCACCATCCCCGGGGCCTTGATGGCGTCAAAGGCCGCGGGGGAGAGGATGTTAAGGGCTGCGCCCTCGTCTATCAGGACGTGCCCCAACTTCACATTGTAGACGGTGGGGGAAACCACCATCGCGATCTGTCCTCCTCGGGCAACGCACGGTGGGTGGTCGGTCTGGTCGAAGGTGAGGGCGACCTCCAACCAACGCGCCCGCCGCGTCGCCTCATGGGTAGGGGCCGCGGCCAGAAGCTCTCGCTTCATGGCCTTGAGGCTCCGGCGAGAAGCGTGAGCGCACGCTTCCCCATCAACGGTGGCGACGGTGGCCTCGGGCTCCTAAAAGCCCAGATCGTCGTCGCCATCGCCGACGTCCTCGGCGGGGGCCTTCTGCCTGGCCTCACTTCGTTGGTTGCCGGTGGGAGGCGCCGGGGCCTTGCCCTCACGGCACTCCTGCCTCTTCTCCTCCTCCCACTTCCTCGTCCGCTCAGCCAAGCTTTTGACCGCGTGGCAATCCGCGAGGTCGTGGAGGGAGGTGTTGTGCACGGTGCACCATTTGCCGGCTGGGCCCTCCCTGCCGGGAGCGCCGGCCTTCTTCTTTTTGTCGCTCGCAGGCCTCCCCTTTCGGGGGGCCCGCGAAGCGCCCTCGACGGCGAGGACGTGACCCTCGTCATCGGAACGGGACGACCTCTTCTTCCTCCTCCTGTCCCGCCGCCCTGAACGAGCGGCGGACTCGGGGGCAACCAGAGCCGCCACTCCAGAGCTGAAGGAGTTCCAGGTCCAGGCCTCCTCCTTGCGAGCCACATGGTCCGCGAGCTCAAAAAGCTGCGCGGTGGTCTGGGGCTCCTTGGAGGCAATCTTCTCGAGCATGCGGTTGTGCCGCACGCCCCCCCTGGATGCGTAGATCACCGCATGTGCAGGGATGCACGGTATGGTGTTGCGGACTTGACAGAACCGCTGAATGTACGAGCGGAGAGACTCATCATCCCTTCGCTGTACCGCGTGCAAGTCCGCCTCTTCGCCTGGGCGCGGATATGTGCCCTGGAAGTTCGTAGTGAACTGCTGGCACAGATCCTCCCAGGAGTGGACCGACGCGGGTGGCAGGTTCATTAACCAGCCCCGCGCCTGGCCCTTCAGGGCCATGGGGAAGAAATTCGCCATGACCCTGTCGTCACCCCCCGCGGCTTCTATCCCGGTCGTGTAGATCTGGAGAAACTCTATGGGGTTGACGCTTCCGTCATATTTTTCGGTGATGGTGGGCCGGAACCTTGGGGGCCAACGGACATTCCGAAGGCTCGCCACGAAGGCTCGACAGCCGGCACCACCGACCGGGGACACGGGGGGCCGGCCCCCATGACCGGAACGGAGCGGCGCTCCAGAAGAGGAGGCACCTTCCGTCGCATGGGCGGCGCGACGAGCATCGCGCCGGCGCTCGATATCGAGCCGGGCGTCTGGCCCCCCACGCATATCTTCTTTGGTCGGAGGCGTTGACGAGGGGACCGCGGACGAACGGTGTGTGTCAGCCGTCGTCCGCCGTGCCCTCCGCCTCGATGACATAGAGCAGGTGGCAGCAGCGCCAGAGGTCCTGGGGGCGGAAGACCACCTGCCGGTGCCTAGGCGTTGCTGCGCCGTCATGACCAAGTTGGCCACGTCATCCAGCCAATGCTGGGCTGGGGTCTCTGGATCGGGGACGACGGGTGGGTGACGCAAGAGCGCGCCCGCAGCCTGGAGCGCGCCCTGGGGTGTGCTGCCATCGCCGTAGGTGATGCGACGACGCACCCCGCCTCGCCGTCGTCCTCCATCGCCTGCGAGCGGCGAGGTCGCAGATCCCTCGACCTCCTCGAGCGCCTTCCCCCGCCCAAGACTCCGGCGAGAGGGGGACGACGGGGTGCGAGCCCGATGGCGCGGGTTCTCCTCCCCGCCATCACCGCTAGCGCTCAAAGAAGGGCTGTACGCCGCTGCTTCTTCGGCCATAGGGCTGACCTGGCGAAGCTTGGCGCACACGAAAGGAGATGGGGCTTAGAAAAACACACGTGCCCCCTACCTGGCGCGCCATATGACAGAGCGTGAAACTCCTCACCGGAAGACCGTGCAGGCCCCCCTTTCTCGGTTCGGCCGGGGGCGCGAGGTGAGATTCTTAGCCCCTGATCTGAGGGATTTCAGCGAGAGAGAAAATGCGTGGACACAAGCGATGTAGACAGGTTCGGGCCGCTGAGAAGCGTAACACCATACTCCTGTGTTCTGGTAGATCTGGGAGTGTGAAGGAATCCAGAGAGAGTTCAGCCTCTAGAACGAACTGGCCAGAGTCCGATCCCCTCTTTCCTAGGCCTGGGCCTCCTTTTATATGGCAAGGGGCTACCACATAGGCCACGAGTTGCCTAAGAAAGAAAACATTCTTTTACAATTAGGGCTATCCTACTGCCGGAAGTGACCTCTGATAGGCGCCGTAGCACGCCTCTGCTCAGCCAGCCGGCTCATCCGGGGGACGCCCGTTTCAACCTTCATTAAATGGCGGGCGACTTTCTCGCCACGCCTGCACCGAAATCTGGAATGGTTCTGACCGGGACTGACATACCAACTCCAGGAGTTGGCACGCCGGCTCCAGCTAGAGACGAGAGACAGGGGCTCTCATCATTCTGACGGGACGGGGCGAGGCGTGCCGCAGGCCGCCTGACGCCACCTAACCCGCGATCTGACCGGTCTGTGATCGGTCACTCGCCTGTGACCGGTCACAGGCCGGATAGGCATGTGCCACGCCGCATTAAATGTGGCGTAGTGCGCTCGTCTGAACCGCCATAAATGCGGTTAGGTGAACTCTGCCGTGCCCACCTAACCTGCGCACGTGGCACCAAGATCACAGGGGGTCGGGGCACCCCAGCCCTCGGGGCCGAAACGGGAGCGGCCCGACCCCGGGGGGAGACCGAGAGGGCAGCCGCCACGTCACCCTCAGGCCCGACCCCCCCGGGGGGAACGGGCCACGTGGATGACTGCGCCCGCCCTTTCCTCTGGTCTCGATACCCCCGGTCCCATGTCACCGACACAGGCCGACGTACAAATCGGATTGATGGATGAAGCGGCGACGTATGAAAACACGCGTCGTGACGATCGATAAACTGCGTTCTCGTGCGCGTGCGACTTTTTATCGAGTTGGAGTCGGATGACGTTCTAGTGTGACGTGTTTCTGCACGACATTGCATATCTAACACGAATGACGGACAAAAATTAGAGTGAGTACAAAATCATCTTCAATTCTTATAATTTTATAATAGGTAAAGATAAACATATAACAATATGTCCGTGCATTGCAATGAAAGAAAAAAATTACAATAAAATATACACTGAAAGAGTTATATGATAGCATTGGGGTCATCTTGAACAAAGCATGCAATACACCTGTGAATCTTGTCATGAGTTTTTTTTCTTTATACTAATCATCATAAATCGTGCATATGTTACTGTCCCGTCAGAAGAAGATGGAATAATAGTGACAGAGTAACTCTTACATCTCATTTTATTCTGCAATTTGAGATTCATCGAAAAACAAACATAGCACCTGCAAAGAACTGATATCGTAAGATTTTGAAAATCTGAAAGTTTAGCAGTACTAATTAAATTTTCTGATAATAACCTGAGATGTTGCCGTTACCGTATCATTATTCATCTTATTTGGAACATTGGGTACATGCATTGCTGGAGATGGATTTTGAGGTTGAGGCAGAGAATAGTTCAATGTAAACCATCATCAGTGTAATCCTCAGCGCCGACGCTATTACCGTGCGTTGCTGCCGTAGCTCAGAAGATAACCAGGCCTCATCGGTCAGCCTCAGGGGGTTGGTGTGGGCCAGGCGGCCAGGCCCAGGCTGCGGAGCTGCGGAGGATATCACGGAGAGAACAGGATCGAAGAGTTCTGTGGCTCGTAAGTTCTGGTGAATCCTGATTTGATTTTGTTGTATTCTGAATGCGACTCTCGCGCGGATACGTTGGTGTATCATCTACCCTTCTCGCGAGAGAAAAAAACGACGGACGATGAAACAGGTGAGTAAAAATCACCTTCAATTTTTGTAATTTTTGTAATAGATAAAGATATACATGAAAAGAAAAACTATAGCTTTGTCTAAAAGTTTATTCAGACCCTTACTATTACTATTTCTTCTCTTGGATCCGTCACTTTCGCAGAGGGGGCACGCCATGCAGTCGATCGACGTCGTTGGCCGTGCCCTGTAGCTCGTTGGGGGTGCCCCTGTAGCTGACCGCGCGCTTCCTGCCGCGGACGAACGGGTACGTAGTCGGCCGGGACGTCGCGCCTCACCGCCCACGCGGGCTCGAGCGTGCTGCGCGCTGCTGCCGAAGAAGCCGCCTTCGCCCAGGCCGCCGGCCTCCACGCCGGTCGATGTCGCGCGTCATGCGGTGGCGGCAGCGCCCGATCGACCTCGCCCTCGCCAGCGGCGGCACGGCGAGGCCCGTGCCGCAGTGTGCGCACCGCGACGTCGTGCCCGACGACGGCCGCGCGCACGCCATGCCGGCCGCCCGGCCTCGTGTTGCCCATGTCGATGAGACACCTGCACCTGCCGCGCGCGTCTTCGCCGTCCTGTTCTCTACACACGCATACAGTAATTAATGTTCTCGCCTCGCAGAAGATGGAAATGCGGGAAAGTATTTATATATATATCTCAAAAAACGTGTAGAACGTGGGATTTTGGCCTATTTGCCACTCCCTCAATGCGGCATTCTCAAATGTCATCTCTTCAATGACTTTGATTATTTGTCACCGGATACCCACATCAATTTGCTCATAAATCATTTTTACACTCAAAATGTTGCCACATCAGCTGAAAGACGTGGCATTAGGGAGAAAATGACCATGCTACCCTGATCTTTTCTCCCCCATCTCTCCCGTCTCTTTTCACAGCAAAACGATGACCCTTCTCTTGCCAAAACTATGAGAACGAGGACTGCACGATCAAGTAGGCCCATGGCAGCAGAGCTGCTCATGCCGCGATGGTCGTCCACTACTACAGAAATGTTTTTTCTGGATGAGATCAATTTTAGGTTGCAGACGAACTATAATTGGTCGCGTCTGCAAAAATCAACCTGCATTTTTGCATGCGGCTCCTTAAGAGGCATGCATGCAAAAATTGATTTTTGCAGGCGGGTCTCTTAAGGGGCCACATGCAAAAAGAAACCTATTTTTATATGCGGACATCTTAAGGATTCGCTGCCGTCGGGCCCGCGATGTCCGGATCCGCGCCACCAACAACGAGAGCGGCTGGGCTAGGCGAGCGGCAGGCGATGGGATCCGGCGGCCACACGACGGTCGGATCCGCGCCGCTGCTACCGCCGATGATGAGAGCAGCCGAGCAAGGCGGGCGGCGGGATCCGGCGGCCCGCGATGACCGAGCTCGACGAGCGGCGGGCAGGCCACCACCGACGATGGGACGAGGAGAAGGCCGAGAGCGGCCGGGCTCAGCGGCGAGCGGCGGCCGGCACCGGGCTCAGCAGCGGGCAGCATGCGGCGGCCAGTGGGCGGCACCGGGCTAACTAGGGTTTCGGTTTTAGAATTTTGAGATTTTTATTTTTTTTGGATTTTTATTTTTGCATGCAGCTGACATAAGCACCCGCATACAAAAATTGAATTTTTGCGTGTGGGTGGGCCAGCCGCATGGAAAAATCACTATTTTTACAAACCATTCCGTGCAAACGGGCATCCTAACTGCATGGAAAAATAGGTTTTGACCGCATGAAAAAATCCTTTTTTAGTAGTGGTCGTCGGGATTGATGCGCTAACGGTGGTTGCAGCAGCAATGACCTGCGCAGGCAGCGACGATGGGTCCTCTTCCTCCTCAGTGCCGACGCGTCTAAGAAAAGGTGCCCATGGACTTGCATGTCATCCCCCACGCAAGAGCTTGTCGTTCGCATCTACGACACATGAGGGACCACGGGGCATCGCCACGTGTGTTGGGGTGGGGATGCATTTCTTTGCTTCGAGGCTCCGAGCGATGGGAGGAAGAAGGAGAGGAGAGGGTAGCAAGGTCATTTTCCATTGAGTTTGTTGAGTTGGCAGGTAAGAATGGCAGAACAGAAACAATTTGATAGACCCGAGTGACAAATAAACGAAGTTATTGAAGAGGATGGCATTTGAGAATGTGTCATTGAAGAAAGTGGCAAATAGTCCAAAATCCCATGGAACGTGGGTATCCATTCTGCCCGAAGAAAAGCAAATATGCGAATCCTCAGATCTAGCTGGTAGGCAAAGCGTGTATTCTATTTTATTCCAAAATTCCCTCAGTTATTTTGATCCACAGCACCACTAATTAATGGACCATTAGGTATTGCAATTTTATTTCAATACAAATTCCAAACTTAAATATCTAAATCACTAAAATTCGGAATACAAAGAAAAGTCCATGTAAAACACAATTCAAACATGCAACTTTAAATTGTAATTTTGTTTGATTCAATTAAAATTCAAAACATATATAGTTTATGGGATAGTAATTTCATCCCTCAATGATAACCCCTCGTTTTTGCATGCTATTCAAATACTTATGAAAAAAATAAAACAATTTGACATGATATGTCAATATGAAATATATCACAACACAAACATGCAAATTTAAAATTTACTTATACAAGTCATCAAATGGAACAATTTTTTATGAGAATAGTACACATATTTAGATTCATATTTATTATATTTTTATTACATATGGAGGTCGAGATTAAACTTGTATATTTGTAGAATGACATATCGCATATTGATCCATCTTATAAAAAAATTATGACTATTTGAACGACATAAAAAACGAGGAGGCATCTCTTTAAGTGATAAAAATCCATCTTTGATCATATAAGTTTCAAAGTTTTGTTCAAAACTGAAAATAAAAATTCTAGTTGTTTAATTGATGTCATGCACTAATTTAGTGGACACCTTATACATGAATTACTTAGAAAAAATAAAGTATATTACAGTTTGGATAACCATTTATTTTCAAAATCTCACTTTAGACCATCCTTTAAGCTGGATTTACTCTACACTAGGTAATACATTTGTGGTACTTTTGAACAACCCCTAAATCTCTTCTCAAGTATATCAATAACCTCGATTACATCAGACTTTATATGCCGATAAACTTTGAAGCTATTTTTAAGCCATACGTTTGATATTAAATGGACTGGATGTGGATGGATAAACAAGTTTGGATGCTGTAAAATGATACAAAGACCGAATTACCTAGTTTAAAGTGAATATCATTGGTAAAGAGTCACACTACGAACAAAAGCATTTTCCATACGGCCAAAACCTATTTTTGCATGTGGTTGAACCGTCTGTCCGATCAAAAATGTCTGCGAAAATCGTTATTTTCTCATGTGGGTGGCGCACCCACACACAAAAATTTGATTTTCGTGTGCGGGAGCTTATGTCGTCCACACGCAAAAATAAAAATCCAAAAAGAAAAAAATCTCAAAAAAAATATAAAATCAAAACCCTAGCTAGGTCTCATCCGCTGACGACATCGTCGCCACAATCCGCTGCTGCTGGTCGTCGTCGTTGCCATTGCTGAGTCCGTGAGGCTCGTCACCGTCGCGAGGCCACCCTCCCCGCGCCTCCACTGTCCCTCGCACCCCAATGGTGGCAGCGACATGGATCCGACCATCGTGGGACCGGCGAAGGCAGATCCACCCGTCGTGGCGCTACAGTTGTTGTCACCGCTGTTGAGCCCACTGGCGCCCGCCGCCTAAGGTCGTTGAACAAGCCACCGCTTGCTGCTGCCTGCCGACCACCACCGGTAGCCCGAGGTCGTCAAGCCGATCGCTGGGCAGTCGCCTGTCGCCTTTACTTGAGAGGGAACTCAAGGGAGAGAAGGAAAAGAGGTGAGAAATAATATGAGGAGAGGAGGTGAGAGAGAGATAGAGAGAAGATAAGGATGATGACTTGAAAAAATTTGATGTTCTAAGAGGGAAAGAGGAGGTAAGTCAGACTTCTATACAAACCTCTAAGAGGCTCGCCTGCAAAAAATACATTTTCTCATGCGGCCGTTTAAGAGGTCTGTCTAGAAAAAATAGGCTTATTTTTGTATGCGAATATGTTAAGAGGTCCGCCTGCGTAAATTGATTCTTTTGCATGCGGATCTTTAAAGGAGCCCGATGTGAAAATGCATGTCGATTTTTGCAGGCACGATCAGTTACGATCCGCCTACAACCTATAGTGGCCCTCGTAAATAAAATCATTTCTGTAGTAGTGTGATATTTGGTAATAAAAGATAGCTCAAAGTATAATTTACTTAATAAATAACTATACTCTCTGAGAGTATGAGCTGTGCATTGCCTTACTTTCTATTGTTACTAGCACATTCTCATAGGCTGATTTTTGCTACACAAAAATACTTAATGAGAAAACCATTTGAATTGGCTTTGGTTCAATCTTGACAAGCATTGAGCCAATACATTTTAGTCTAGTTGGAAAGCTCACCATTTCTCTCCAACACCAACTTGCCCGCGTGTGTGTCATACTTGGGTCATCCACGATACTTTGTGCTATACATCTGCCTAGCTTGCACACATTGATAAATGTGACCGAAGCTTAACAAATTTAAAAATTAAACACAGATGTGGATTGTTGGGGCTGAACCAAATAAACTCCAATATGCAAACAACAATTCACCAACCGGCAAACATATTTCACACCTCCCACCTTAAACTTTGAGGATAGTATCAACTAGTAAATTAGCAGCGGGACAACAATATACACATGCACACAAGACTGGGTGATTTACGTGAAAAATCCTCCTCTGTGTGAGAAGTAAAAAACCACGGGACCAACGATTAATTCCAAGCTTTCACTATAATCAATAAGGGTACAAATAGAGTATTCTCTAGAACATCTAGAGGCACATCACAATAGTAGCCATATCATAAAGTTACATACTTGCATCATCAATATCAACCATAACAACAAACAAGAGATATAACAACAAGTAGAGAAATAGCAGATTTTGTCCCCTTCAGTTTTCAGCTGAGATATCCCATACTACAGAAGCAAATTGCATGAAACTTGGAAAAAATAATGGTCTATGAGTCCCTTTCAAGCTATCCAAAAATCAGCTCAATTGGACACCGTTTGACCTCTCAAACTGACATTCTACCAAATGCTGCACAAGTGATCGATCATGATGTTGTGCTTCTCTCCAATCTGGCAATCTCCATCGGAGGATGGATTAATAATTAATTCTCTCTGGTGGTGGTGATAGATTACTACAACTTTACCACCCGAAGGCAACTCTGATAGGTGGTGAGAGATTATTACAACGCTGGTCGAGGACCAGGTGTAGTCATCTCTCAACCGCCCTAAGGCAACTGATAGATAGTGGGAGATCGTTACAACGCTAGTCGAGGACCAAGCGTAGTCATCTTTCGACCACCCTAAGGCAACTCTGATAGGTGGTGAGAGATCGCTACAACGCTGGTCGAGGACCAGATGTAGTCATCTCTCACCACTTTTAGAGGCGCTAAAGTTGGTTATTACATGTGCATCTCATGTGGCCAATATGACTCACATACCCAACTTATAGCATATCGGGAGTCCGTTCGCAATCATGTTGGATGATCAAGCCAACAATGTTCACGAAGAGAGTGTCCACAACAGCCTTTTCACAAATAGCCTGGACATGACCGGCGCTAGATGTGAGATAGGTCATCGGTCTTTGTTGGCAGGTTTGGTCCAACAACTCCACATTTGTTCTCGACAATGGGGTGTACTCGACCGTTGCCTACTCGAGTGCTCGATTGTTCCTGAAAAGTATTTCCTAGAAGGCAAGATATATAGCAGAGAATATAGAGCGCGTACTAAAAAAATTATATAAATCTTCTAGTATTATTATGATATAATGAGAATATTCAAATTAAATATCGCGTATTACGTAAACCGTAAACAAACATGATTTCTACAAAAAACAGAGCAATTCCACAGTATTAGACCGTAGTGGTCTAATATAGAAGACGTTCGCACAATAGATATTGTATAAAAAGCATGCTCTAGGTAAACATAATAAATTATAGATCTAACAATATTGTATCGATCTGAAAATAGGTACGGTAAATTGCATATAAATTATTGCATACCTATGTAGATATATGCCGGATATATCTACAGAATTAATAGATTAATTTTAAAAACTAATCTACTAAATACCTTGATTAGCCATGCTAATCACCTAAATTGAACTCCTTGTGTGTTGATAGTCATTGAATTGCCTTCGGACTTGTAGCTGTTAGGACATGTCAATCAACCATGTTGTTTGCTGCGTAGGAGTACATGCTGGGTACAGTGAGCACATGGTGAAGTAGTTGACTTAGTGAAAATTGATGTTGTGGTCGGTCTAGACTCAACCAGCCGATATGCTGCACCGTTTGAATCCGTTGTCTCCACGCTTTGTCTTCCATCCATCTGTACGTTGATCCAGCGGACAAGGTGTAGCCGATCTCAAGCCGTATTGTGCGACTTGATCTCGAGCATTGATAGCCAATAGGGTTTTTGGCGGCGATGTCAGTTCAAAAGTAGTCGGCATGGATGAGGGCTTCGTGGCCGTCAATATTGAACTGATGTCCTCCGCGGTGACGATGTCTAGTAGCTTGGTCGATCTCGATAGATTGAATTGTTGGATGACGATGATTCTGATCCGATCGGGAACGTACTCTAGTTGGGTCAGATCTCCCAGGGCCAAAGTCGTTAAAATATCTATCGTCGAAAAAATCCATAGCAGCGATGACTCAGCGAAGCTTGAGATGACGAGGGTCCTGATCCGTCACAGAACACACTTCGGTCAGGTTGTATCTCCCTAAAGCTGAAGTCGTCGAGTACTTTGTCGTTGGAGAATCCGTCTCTTGAAACCCATCTCATCGATACATTTTGCACCAAATTCCCCTCCCTAGCGCGCCATAGTAGACGGAGTAGATCGCGACTACGGTATTTGTAGAGTATGGGGATCGTTGAAATCAGGGTGTACGCGAGACTGAGGTAAAAGAGACGGGAGACAGAGATTTTTATACAGGTTCAAGTTTCTTAACTGATAGGTAATAGCTCTACTCCTGTTGGCCGAAGCCGGTGTTGCTCTTATATATCAATATCACTCGAGCACAATATTTGGGGTAACCTAATCTAGTCGTCGTTGACTTGGTGGCATGGATCTCCAACACTTAGTCGACGGTGGGGTAGTCTTCTTCCTCGAATATGAACTCGGCGAGATTGGAGGTTGCACTAGATCCCTCATGTCGGCTTCTATGGCTCCATATTGGGTTTGTCTAGGCTTGTCCCTCATATTGGTGTGTTTTGGCGTATATTGGTGTTTGTCCCCTCTCCTCCTAAGGGGTCTTGTATTTATACCCACAGATGTCCCCTTGTCCAAGTAGAACTAGGGAGACAAATATGAATACGATTCGAGTAGTCTTTGTAGTTTTCAATTTGAACTCTGCTTCTCCTTTCTTATCCGGAACACCTTCCGTATATGAGGCATGATTCTGTATAAGACTTGGTATATGGTGAGCCCCGCCGAGTCCAACCTAAGATCATTGGGTATGCGTTATCCATAACACTGACAAGCTCATTCTCAGTGGTTGATTTTTGCTACACAAAAATACTAAATGAGAAAACCATTTGAATTGGCTTTGGTTCAGTCTTGATAAGCATTGAGCCAATACATTTCAATCTAGTTGGAAAGCTCAGCATTTCTCTCCAACATCAACTTGCTCGCGTGTGTGTCGTACTTGGGTCATCCATGATACTTTGTGTTGTACATCTGCCTAGCTTGCACACATTGATAAATGTGACTGAAGCTTAACAAATTTACAAATTAAACACATATTTGGATTGTTGGGGCTGAACCAAATGAACTCCAATGTGCAAACAACAATTCACCAACCAGCAAATATATTTCACACAATCAACCTCTCACCTTAAACTTTTGAGGATAGTTTCAACTAGTAAATTAGCAGTGGAACAACAATATACACATGCACACAAGACTCGGTGATTTACGTGAAAAAACCTCCTTGGTGTGAGAAGTAACAAGCCATGGGACCAACGGTTAATTCCAGGCTTTCACTATAATCAACAATGGGTATAGATAGAGTATTCTCTAGAACATCTAGAAGCACATCACAATAGCAGCCTGTTGATGAGAAAACACGGCGGCATGAGAGATTTGCTTAACTCCAGTGCAGGTTCAAATCTTAGGAAAAACGGGTTCAGGGCGTGCCAGTTGGTTTGATCCTGCAACCAACAAGATATACAATAAAACCGAGTTAGATGTACGATAGCTGATCGACCGATAAGCTGATGACGAACCGTGTAAGCCTAGCCAATGCGTTTTGACCGAGTCGGCTGTAAGGTATAAGATGGATAGCATAAAACAAACCCTAATTATGGTCCATCGGCTGTAAATATATAATCTATAAGCAAAGATTAAATACTAGCCGATGAAATCATAATTAGGTCAAAATAGATACCGTATCGGTTAATACTCCGATACAGCCTTATACAACAATATCAATCCAGATAAATATATCAATGCAAGCTTGATATATTTATCTAAAGTGATATCCTTATATAAGGGGCAGATATAATGTGAAAAGCATGACTAAATATATCTAAGCAAGACTAAACAGCTATATCAGATAAGATCAGCTGAAATTCCGATGTTACCCTTATTACAAACAAGAGACGGGCTAGAGATTATGGTTCTAATTAGGACTAGGGCAGATGCAGCACAAAGTGTAAAAAGATGCATGATATATAGAAAATTAATTCTTTGGATGTTTTTTAGGGTGGTAGATACCTTATGTTAATCTAAGCCAATAAGCCGATTTGGCCGATACCAACAAACCTTAAACAAGGCCTGGCCGATACAGCTAAATCGATCCATCGATCTAGATTAGCTAAGTTATGTGGTAACTTAACAAGCTATACCTCCACCTGAAGAACTCGAAGTAAGAACTCGTCCAAAAAGTAAAGAGAAAATTGTAGCCATGTGTCAAAGGTGTTTATTGAACTGTTGTTGTTTTTTATATAGACCTCGGGTTTATATTTATACCCGTATGTACAGACCTTGTCCTTGTCAGACACTATTCATAACTTGCCTAAATAAACGAGTCCTCGGTGAACTCTTACCACAATATTACAAAAAGAAAACTAACTCTTATTCCTAATTAATAAATACAATTGCCTTACCTGGACATTATTCCTAACTGGCAATATCTTTAAGCCCTTCTCCGAAACCAACATGAAGCTAGGCTACCCGTATCGGTTTAACCAGTCTGATTCAGGTTACCCGTATTGGCTGTCCGAGTCTGATTTCATATCGGCCGATACGGCTCCAGCCGATGCGCTTGTTTGTTCCTGGAAACCATCTTACCGCTCCAAATCTGCTTCGGATCCAATCTTGATTTTTGGCATATCCTTACCAAATTTTGCTGTTAATACAGCCATATCATCAAGTTACATACTTGCATCATCAATATCAACCATAACAACTAACAAGAGATATAACAACAACAAGCAGAGAAATAGTAGATTTTGTCCCCTTCGGTTCTCAGTTGAGATCTCTCATAGTACAGAAGAAAATTGCATGAAACTTGGCAGAAATGATGGTCTATGAGTCCCTTTCAAGCTATCCAAAAATCAGCTTAATCGGGCACCGTTTGACCTCTCAAATTGATATTCTACCAAATGTTGCGCAAGCTAAAACTGTAGTCACTCGAGCTGACAAACCACTACTCAATTCCAGTTTTCAGTGCTCTACTCAACCAATCCTCACACAAACTGACCAGATTGAAGTGCTCTAAGTGACTAACGAACTCAACAAGTTTGATGTCAATCCGATCACGTTTGAGCCTACAATCGCTGATTTGATGAAGATCGGGTAAGAGCCACCAAGCTGAACAAACTGTAATTCTTCTTATAATGACTGCTGCTCATACTCTCTTCTAATGGAGGCTAGGGTTTTTCCTTCCATCACAAAAGGATGAGGCAATCTCCACCATTGATCAACACTACTTCAAAAACGATTTTTCTGTACGAGTACCCCTATAGGTTGCAGACGGACCGTAATTAGTCGCGTCTGCAAAAATCGTCCTCCCATTTTCCCGTGCGGACCACTTAAGAGGCCCGCATGGAAAAATAGGTTATTCTTCCGTGCGGGCCTCTTAAGTGGTCCACACGCGAAAATCGATTTTTCTGTTAAGTGGTCCGCACGGAAAAATAACTCCCCTATTCCCTTTCACTCACTTCAAATTTTTCACCTACTCTTTCTTCCTTTCCTTTTTATTCTCACTCTTCTCTCTTTTTCTCTCCACTTCTCTCTTCTCTCTTCCTCTCCTCTCTTCTCCTTTTCTCTGAGCACATGGGGCACTGGGCACCAGAGGCGGCCGGCTCGACGCCGCCACCGACGAGGCGACGGTCGGGAGCGGGCGAGCAGTGGCGCGGCCCCGCGCTTCCCCGGCGGCGGCCAGGAGCGGCAACGTGGCGGCGGGAGGCGGCAGCGGGACTTCGTGCGGCGGCCGACAGCGGGCGGGCAGCAGGCCGCTCGGGAGCGGCGCCATCTCCGTCCCCGCCGGCGTCGCCGCCAACGACAAGGAGGACGAGGCCGCCGGAAACGGCGCCGCTGGCCCCACGACGACGAGGAGGAGGAGACGGTCGGATCTACGCTGCTCCTGCCACCGCGACGGATGGATCCGCCGCCTCCTCCATCGTGCGCTCGCGACGGCCGGATCCGCGCCGCTGCCGCCGCCGGGATAGCTAGGGTTTTTATTTTTTTGAATTTTTATTTTTTTTTCAATTTTTGTTTTTCCATGCGGTCGAAAGATCTATTATCCCGTGCGGTCAACTTAACTCGACCGCACGGGATAATAGATCTTCCCGTGCGGGCCGCTTAAGCCGACCGCACGGGATAATCGATCTTCCCGTGCGGTTGGGTTGCCCGCACGCGAAAATGGTCTTTTCCCAGACCTTCTCGCGCGTGCGGGCAGGCCTTCCGTATGGGAAGATGCCTTTCGGCCCGCACGAAAAAACCGTTTCTGTAGTAGTGCAATACGTGAATCAATGACTCACATTTGTTGAACTTTTGGGTCGCAATGGACTGAGAGCAAAAGCTCCGTGCGTAAAGAATTTAGCCCAACATGGACTACACAAAATACACGCTCAATTACCCAATTTCAGTCCAATCCGTCGCTACATTATTATATATGTTCTCATGCATGGCCGCAGCAACAGAGCAATATATATCCTTCACTAATACACGATATTTGGACAGAGTTTTTTCCTTGTCCACACATTTTGACAACTCACTATCACAATCTTTTCTACACATGATAGTATTTAAATTTTATTTCAGTAAGTCTATGCGTAAGATATCCAGCATTCGTCGTTTGTACCGCGGCGAGATACAGAACAGAGCTAGAGCAGGGGCTTCATCTGAATGGAGCTTAATTGTGGCCGGGAAAATGCGGTCGGTCACAGGAGAAACGTCTCGTCGTAGATGTTGAACTTCTCCGACGAGCAGAGCTGCGGCTCCTGCATGGCAAACCCAAACACACTTAATTAGAGCAAAAAATATAACAAGCGAGTGATCGATCATGGTGTTGTGCTTCTCTCCCATCTGGCAATCTCCATCGGAGGATGGATTAATTCTCTCTGGTGCATGGTCGATCGATCTCTCACCTGCACGCTGAGGAAGCAGCTGGGGAGACACATGGCGGCGAGCGAGCCGAGGCGGCCGGGGAGGAGGCACCGGCCGGAGTCGCTTTGCTGCAGCCTCTGGCACACCGTCACCCGCATCGACTCCAGCAGCTCCCCGTATGTCTTGCTCTTCTCCGACCTCACTGCCTCCACGAAGCTCCATGTCATGACTCCGCCGCCGGCCTGCATTTGATTATATTAATTGCATATTTGAGAGGATATCATAAGATATTATATTTTTTAAAAAATTAATACCTTCGAATACGTAGTTTGAGGTTTATTGTAAAATTTAGATACATCGAAACAATTTTTTTTTAAGAATCATAATCTTTTTCTTATATTAATCTCGTAAATACAGCCTCGCACTAGCTAGTGAACAGAAAGCTTTCGAGTTTATTTGCGGGCACGAAGCTATGTCGCCCATAAAATTCAAAAAGTTCTATTTCTTTGTGAGTTTGGTTGAACTTTATTTAAATTTAGTCAAAATTTGTTTAAATTTAGGTGATAGTAATGTGCAAAACGAAATTTGCAAACCCTGGACGTACGGTGTTGTTTGGCTCTACAGACTTCTGGTAGTCCCTGCAGCTGCTGATGGAGATGGCGTGGCCGCCTTTGGGGTCCGTCGCCGACTCCTCCTTCGTCCTTTGGTCATCCCACCTGAAAGTCCTGGATCTTGAACATAGACCCCTTCTGAAAATGCAAGGTGTATTAGCTTAATTCTAACGTGCTCTTCCGTGTTAAATATTGAGCATTAGTTGATCTTTTTTTTGGCAATATATCATCAGCAGCTACTATACGAAAGAAATTGCTTTATTAATTTAGTGATACTGATGGCCCCAAATAATTTGTGAATAAAGCTTTTATATACGTGTTTAACAAAGGCTAAAGAATAAATTACGATAAAAAAAACCTCAAAATCAACTTAAATTATAAATTTAAGGTTAAAAATTTAAATTTTGGCTGATAAGCATAAACATAAACGAAAAGATAAGGATACAAGTGAACACTACTAAAAGTATGTATATAGTATAAAGTTTATTTTTGATCTTCCAACTTTTCTCCAAGTCAAATTTCCAACCTCAGGCAAAACCTTTTTTTTTCCACCCTCAGCTTTGAAAACAGCACAAATAAAATACTTCGGTAATTAATCAAACTAGTGGCAGACTCATCCGCTGTTGCATAGACTATATTGTAATTAAAAAAGTAAAGTTAAAATTTTAATACTACGTTGAATACATAGGTTATCTCTCAGATATAGCGCTTAGAGTAAGATAATAGTCCATGTTAACTACAACTTGCAAAGTTCCTTTGAATTGACCAATAAAACGATTTACAAAGGTGATAATGGTAGTAGGAGAGTGGATTCTAAGCTCTAGATGGAGCATCACCCGTGTCATCCAAATGGTTATGAAAAAATTTGAAAAAAAAAGATAAATTAATATGTGATAAACCACTTCATAAACATTCAAGTTAAAATTAACTTGTATAAGTTGCAAAAAAAATTAAAATATGACTAGTTAATGTATGTGCACGGTCAAATCTTTTTTTTTCGTTATAACTTGTAGAAGTTAAATTTGATATTATATGTTTATGAAGTGATTTATCACATATAATCTATTTTAGAGGCCGGACGCTAGAGTTTTGTCTAGTTTAGGGGCTATTAATTTCTTCCTTGACTCACCTTGTCCGCGAGAGGCGAGAGTATTTTGTTTTTCGCACTCCTATAACGCTATGAGTCCCACTACGGTGCTCTCTACTAGTAGTAAAAAACGATCTAAACCGTAGATCTACTTTTATTCAATGATTCAGATCTATTTATACTACCACATCACTTGATAGTAGTAGAAACATGAAGGGGCATAATTGTCTAAAAAAGTATTGACGTGGAGGGGTAAAGTCAAACTTTTGCCACGGACTATTTAGAAACCTAGGACTGTACAACCGTGAATCACTCCTCCATCGGAGCCGCCGCCGCCACACCAATCGCAATGCGCCCCAATCGTCGCTGCCACCTTGCTTCTCTTCCTTAATCGGTGCCGCCGCCTTGCTTACCCTCCTCAACCAGTGCTGCTGCCGCCTTGCTTCTTATCCTAATTGGAGACGACGGCGGCGATGTCACGGACAGGGGGAGGGCTGGGGTCGTCGCCCACTGGTTTTGCGATATGCTGCTTAGGTGGCACTCCGGCAGAGGGGACGCTGCTGGCCCGACGTCTTTCTCATCTCGATGTTGCCGGTGGTGTTCATCTCATCTCTGTTAGTTGCGATCCTCGGGGAATCGGGAATCCGTTTCCCCTCCGCCTACGCGCCCTAATCGGGGGCGCCAGCCGATCAATCGCTGTGGGCCCCTCTCACGCAGCGCACAATAAAAGAAGGGAGCCGCCGGCGCACATGAACTAATGTTCGTCGTCGTGCACACGGGCTCCCCACAAAACCCTAGAACCGCCGATCCGGGAAGGCGCTGAAGTGAGGGGAAACGCTCACCGCCGCCACCATCCACACCGTCCCATGGCCGCATCGAGCTCCAAGTCCGGCGAAGGTATAGGACTCTATCCCTCTCTCCCTCTCTCCTGTTTCTTCTACAATCTACAGATCAACTCCTAGATCGGCTCCTACCGATCCTAGAACTCTAACAATGGTATCAGAGCAACCCCTAGGAGTAGATCTAGGTGGGCTAAGAAGAAGGAAGAGGAAGGGGACCTCGGATCCCCGAAGAAAAACCAAAGAATCAAAAACAAAGGGTAAACACCTTACCTCTCCACCGGCGGTCATCGATGACGCTGCCAGGAAGCCCACCACCGCTGTCGGCCTTCGCCGACCCGTGCGGGTAGTCAAGCCACCGCCGCCGTTCGTCGCCGATGTCGAGGCAAGACGAGGGAAGAAGTGCGTGGCTCCAGGCACCGCGGCAAGACCGCTCAACGGCGGCGCACTCATCCTCGGGGGTGAGTGCGCGCACCGGCGAGGGGGCGTGCGATGGCGCCACCGCGCTCTGCCGTGCGTGCGAGCCCCGGCGCACGGCGGAAAGGGACTAGGGTTTTGGGGGCTAGGGTTTCGGTGCGCGGCGGCCGGGAGGAGCGGGGGTTTTGTTTCCCCGATCTCGACGCGCAGCCGTCCGATCGAAACCCTAGCAATCGGACGGCCGACGATAGCCGGGCCGAAACCGGCCCAAGAGGGAGCGCGCGCGGGGCCGCTTTCCCGGCCCAGGCCCAGGTTGTTGCCTGTGGTGCGCGGGAGCGCCCGCGCGTGCGCAAAAAAGGGTCGTGGGCCGTTCGGCAAGGCCGGCAAGAAGTCCATTTTAGTACCCTTGTGGCCGAAAGAAAAGAGAAAAGTCTATTTTACATCCCTTTTTTCAGAAGCTTTATAATTTTAAGTTTAATTGATTATTTTATTTCTAAGCAATTTTAACCAACGTGAAAATTGTTTAGAGAGTAGATAAATTATAATAATTGCTTCTGAACATATATGTAATTTATTTTTTCGCTGCTATGATGATGTTTATGCATTAGGTCTATTTCTGCCCAACGGTGAGGTAGAATTAATGTGGTAGTTTGTATGTTTTAATTTTGACCAACGTTAAATTAAAACATGCAAGAGTTTAAATGTTTCTCAATTTCTTTAATTTGCTTTCAGGCACCACTAACCCACTAGTGTATATCTCTACCGTTGAGCCCCTTAATGGGAATAATTATGGCTCATGGCGAGAGAAGATTGAGATAGCACTTGCGCTATCGGACATAGATTTAGCTCTCACCGAGCCCTGTCCCACTGAACCTGTTGCGCCAGTGAGAGGGAAAGGTAAGAGCGAAGATGCTTTTAAGCAGAGAATGTTGGACCATGCTCCAATAGTACATAAGTACGACACTGATCGTGCGAAGTGGGAATCTTCCAACCGCAAGTGCTTGATGGTGATCAATAGCTCCATAGTGGAGGCAATAAGGGGAGCAATCCCAATATGCACCACCGCCGTAGAGTATCTTCAGAGGGTGGAGAATCAATTCGCTGGTTCTTCAAAAGCCTATGCGAGCTCCCTGATCAAGAGCTTAGTTACTATGAAATACAATGGCGAAGGAGTTAGAGAGCACATTTTGAAGATGAGTGGCATCGCTTCAAAGCTCAAGAAGATGGACTTGGTTCTCCCTGACGAGTTCCTAGTTCACCTCATTTTTGCCTCTCTACCTTCAGACTTCGACGCATTTGTTGTGAACTACAACTCACTGCCCGAAAGCTAGAACATTGAGAAGTTGATTGCCATGTGTGTGCAAGAAGAAAACAGACCCAAGACTCATGGTGATTCCGTAAACTATGTGAAGAACAAGAGGAGGATCAACCACAGTCAGAATGTCGCCTATTCCAAGACACAAGGAAAGGCGCCACAAAGTGATCCTCATCCACAGCCAAGTGTAGAAGTGGATAGGGACACTTGCAAGTGGTGCAAGCAGAAGGGGCACTTTCAGAAGGATTGCCCTGAGTTCCTGAAGCATCTAATAAAGAAAGGTGAGGACATCATTACATTCGTAGATGAATCCCTGTATGTAAGCTATTCAAAATCAACTTGGTGGGTTGATTCAGGTGCGACTATTCATGTTGCAAATTCATTACAGGGATTCCATACGAGGAGGATGCTAGCAAGAGGAGAAAGATGCATTAGAGTAGCAAATGGAGTTGAAGCAGAAGTTGAAGCTATTGAAGATCATCCATTAGAGTTGGATAATGGCTTCACACTTTATTTGCAGAACGTGCTCTATATACCCTCCTTAAGTAGAAATTTAGTTTCCGTTTCATGTTTGGCGGATGATGGATATAATTGTTATTTTGAACCAGATTTATGTTCAATTATATTCAAGAATAAGTGTGTAGGTCTTGTCATCCGACAAGGCCAACTTTACATGTTGTCTAAACATGAGAATGTGAATGTTGTATGCAATAAAGAGAATGTTGCATGCAATAGTGTGTCTTCCTCGTCTACAAGTGTAAGAAGTAAGCGCAAACGATGCAATGAGGAAACCTCGGCGAAATTATGGCACTGTCGTTTAGGCCACATTTCGAAGAGGAGAATTGAACGATTAATTAACGAAGAAATTTTGCATCCGTTAGACTTTGCGGATATAGAATATTGCATCGATTGCATTAAAGGAAAGTATGTTAAACAAATAAAGAAAGGAGCCATACGACGTTTAGGAAGATTGGAAATCATACACACAGACATCTGTGGTCCTTTTCCAATTAAGACAGTGGATGGTTATGATTCTTTTATAACATTCACAGATGACTATTCGCGCTATGGCTACATTTATCCAATTAAAGAACGATCAGAAGCATTGGATAATTCAAGATATTTAAGGCTGAGGTAGAAAATCAGCTTGATCTCAAGATCAAAGTAGTAAGGTCCGACCGTGGAGGAGAATACTACGGTCGACATACCCCTTATGGCCAAATACCTAGATCTTTTGCAAGGTTTCTACAGGAAAATGGCATAGTAGCCCAGTACTCAACACCGGGCGAGCTCAGCAGAACAGAGTAGTTGAAAGACGCAACCGCACTTTAATGGACATGGTGCGAAGTATGCTAAGCCACTCCACTTTACCGATAAGTCTATGGATGGAAGCATTAAAAACCACTGTCCATATCCTTAATCGAGTACCAAGTAAATCGGTGCCCAAAACACCATATGAGCTATGGACAGGAAGGAAACCCACGCTAAATTATGTACGAGTGTGGGGCTGTCCAGCTGAGGCAAAGTTATTTAACCCAAATATTGAAAAGCTAGATCCCAAGACAGTCAGTTGCCATTTCATTGGCTACCCTGAGAAATCAAAAGGTTTTCGTTTCTACTGTCCTGACAGACACACTAAGTTCGTAGAAACGAGACACGCAGTGTTTCTCGAGGATGAGATAGTCAGGGGGAGCATGGTACCCCGAGAAATTACTCTTGAAGAGAAGCGGGTACATGTACCTACTCCGATGATTCAGGAACTTTTTTTCTCGATACCTGTTGCTGTTACACCGTCAGCACAGAACACTGCCGTGATAACACCTGATGTTAGTTCTCCTGTGACAACAACGACTGAGCAGGAGGAACCTGAGATTCAGGATCCTATAGAACAAGTTGTCACACAAGAGGAAGAACAACATCGGCCCCAAGTAGAAGACGTACCACAACTCAGAAGATCTCAAAGAGAGAGAAAGAGAGCTATTCCTAGTGACTACCAAGTCTATGCTAGTGAGGAAGTTCAAACAGAGGAAGATCCCACCTCGTTTGAAGAAGCCATGAGAAGTGCTCATTCATCGAAGTGGCTTAAAACCATGGAAGATGAAATGAGATCAATGAGTACCAACAGAGTTTGGGACTTAGAAGAAATTCCTAAAGGAGCCAAGACAGTAGGCTGCAAATGGGTCTACAAAACAAAACGTAACTCCAAGGGGAATGTAGAAAGGTATAAAGCACGACTTGTGGCAAAAGGGTTTACTCAAAAAGAAGGAATTGATTATAATGAGACCTTTTCTCCGGTCTCATGTAAAGATTCCTTCAGGATCGTAATGGTACTTGTGGCACATTATGATCTAGAGCTACATCAAATGAATGTAAAGACAGCATTCCTTAACGGGGATTTATATGAGAACGTCTACATGGCACAACCCAAGGGTTTTATTATAGAAGGAAAAGAACAAATGGGATGCCATCTGAAAAAATCCATTTATGGATTAAAACAAGCCTCCAGACAGTGGTACTTAAAGTTTGATGAAGTAATAAGAAGGTTTGGGTTTAATGAGAATGAAGAGGACAATTGCATTTACGCGAAGTTCAGAAATGGAAGATTTATCTTCCTTATCCTATATGTAGATGACATCCTGCTCGCTAGTAGTGATGTTGATCTACTATTGGAGACGAAAAAGTTTGTCCTCGAATTTCGATATGAAAGATCTTGGTGAAGCCTCATTTGTTCTAGGAATAGAGATTCACCGAGATAGAAGAAGAGGGGTTTTAGGATTATCGCAAAAGGCATATCTGGAAAAGATTCTAAAGAAATACAGTATGCATGCGAGTAAGCCTACACCTGCTCCCATAGTCAAGGGCGACAGATTTGGGAAATTTCAATGTCCCAGGAACCAGTATGAGATCGATCAAATGAAAGCGGTTCCATATACTTCAGCTGTCGGAAGCTTACAGTATGGTCAAGTATGTACGCGCCCTGACTTAGCTTTGGTTACCGGGATACTTGGCAGATATCAGGAAAATCCAGGAATAGATCACTGGAGAATGGTAAAGCAAGCTTTGCGTTATGTGCAAGGCACAAAAGGCCTCATGCTAACGTACAGAAGAACTGATTCCCTTGAGATAGAAGGGTATTCAGACTCAGACTTTGCGGGAGATGTAGATGATAGAAAGTCCACATCAGGCTACATATTCACTCTCGCAAAAGGAGCCATTTCGTGGAAAAGCTCCAAGCAAACCGTCATAGCATCATCAACGATGTATGCCGAGTTTGTAGCTAGTTATGAGGCCACGGGGCAGGCAAAATGGTTAAAGAAGTTTGTACCCGGGTTGAAGGTGGTCGATAGCATTCAAAGGCCACTCAAGATGTCCTGCGACAATGAGCCAGCAGTGTTTTATGCTCACAACAATAAGTCAAGTGGTGTTGCCAAACACATTGACATTAAGTTTTATGTTGTGAAAGAGAAAATCCAGGATCAAATTATTAGTCTTGAGCATATAAGTACAAAGAAGATGTTAGCGGATCCGCTTACAAAAGGCTTACCGCCCAGTGTGTTAAGAGAACACTTAGCCGGCATGGATTTACAGGAAAGCCTATGATCCTTGGATTACAAAAGGGCCTAGTGTTTATTTCGAGATAGAGAGGTGTATTGTAGTCATTGCGTCTGATGGTTCAGTAATAACTATCATGATGAAGCGTGCTCTATGCATCAATCTATTTAAAAGTAAATGTTGAGTATAAGAAGTAAGAAAGGCGGAGATCGAAGGGGAGAATGTTAGTTGCGATCCTCGGGGAATCGGGAATCCGTTTCCCCTCCGCCTACGCGCCCTGATCGGGGGCGCCAGCCGATCAATGGCTGTGGGCCCCTCTCACGTAGCGCACAATAAAAGAAGAGAGCCGCCGGCGCACACGAACCAACATTCGTCGTCGTGCACACGGGCTCCCCACAAAACCCTAGAACCGCCGATCCGGGAAGGCGCTGAAGTGAGGGGAAACACTTACCGCCGCCACCATCCACACAGTCCCATGGCCGCGTCGAGCTCCAAGTCCGGCGAAGGTATAGGATTCTATCCCTCTCTCCCTCTCTCCCGTTTCTTCTACAATCTAGAGATCAACTTCTAGATCGGCTCCTAGCGATCCTAGAACTCTAACAATCTCTTCTGTCCTTTCCTCGTCCACTAGGAGGACTGCTACTGCTGCGAGTCTCTCACCAGAGGTAACGTTCTGCCCTTCCATTTTCTTCGTCACAGATCGGACATTTGATTGATCCATTTCGTATGGAATGATGTGAGATCAATATTAGATCCTCCAAAACTAGTAGTCTGATATATACGAGCAAAGTTCAGTTATAACAACAAAAGCTTAATAAGAACAACCAGCTAGATTTTTACTGAGGTTGCTGTTCTTCCCAACTATGCAAATTTCAAATGTCAAATCACCAGATAATTCTCATGCACTCATCAGCGAGAGATGATTTGCTCTCTTTCTCATTTATTTTAGTTGATGAGCAGTCGGGTTTAAATGGTTGGTTTTGCTTCAGTAAAATTCAGGTACTAACTTCGGAGCTTTCTATACTTCGTAAATTACACACAAATATATTTGATTCATTGTTTGAGAAATAGTTTCACAGGGGGTTGAATTTGAGAAGATATTACTTTATAGTGGTTACAAAACTTGCAACCATTAAGGTCCATAATTTTATTCTCATATGGCACCTTAATTCAATGGCAAGAGAACTCTTGGGATATGGCCAGTAACCCCTTGATAATCATTGATGCTGAGACATGGCAGTTTATTGTAGTGACCAGTGTAGACTGGACCCAGAGGCTAGGACTGCTCATTTTCATTTTTGAGAGGGGGAAGAGGGTGGCTTCCATGAACGGCTTCCTTTTTAATCCATCGGTACAAAGGTATAAATTATATGTAGATCTTATTATTGGCTGAACAATTATTTTTAGTTGAATTCTAAACTGTTTGTACAAAGTATAATTGCATTACTTCACAAGAGATAGAATATATTTATTTGTCTAAGATTACTTTAATGAGCACAAGAGATGGAATTCTTATCAAATGTTAACTGGGCATTTAAGAATTTGAATAGGTGGTTACAATCTTACTTTACATCTATTCAAACAAAACACTCAAGTCTCTTTTGGACATTTATGATCATTGATCAACATCAAGCTTAATCTAGCTTATAGATTCAATCCCTTAATGGTGCAAGTGGTGGATTATGTTTAATTGTGTAAGCTGTCTTACTATCGCTAGTGGTGGGACCATCAATGATAACTTGCAAGTGCTCTGAATTTATCTTTATACTCTCTCGTTTTATTCTGAAGGCTTTGTAATTTGTATCTTTTTCTTTTCATTTTTTCAGCCATGAACTGAAGCTCCAACGTTGAGTTTGCTTTTGATTGTCTTACCAGAGGTTACATGTTTGGATGATCACCTGCGAAAGACAAGCTTCCGGCATTCCTGTTCATCAAGTATGTTCTAGCAGCATGCTGAGGGGAACATTGATTATTGATAAAGGACAATGTTTGACTTGAATATATTTTGTGAATGTATGTAAACATTTTGCGACTTCTTTGTAGTTTAATGTCTTTTTTATCATAGAAGTAATATTTGTGATATTTGCTTACAGGTATTTTGGTCTGATGCCTTTGTGCTCCTTTGATGTTTGCTCGTAATCCGGGTCCACGTTGGTTAGTAAATTGTAATCGATCATTGGAGATAGCTGCGAAATTTTGCCGAAATAACTTGCATGCCATATACGTGTATTTTGATATAAAATTAGTCAGTTAGTAATATGTATCAATCAGTAAAAAATATAGGGTAGAAAAATAGATACTAATTAGTAAATTGGTTAGTGAATGTGTTGCTAGAGGGTTCGACGACAGCGGGGACAATGGACATACGGGGACGACTGAGCAGCTTAACGGCGACAGACTTATCGTACTTACGGACTTATTAGTCGTGAGAGACTGATTTTTGAAAAAGACAGAAGTGCCCAAAAACAAATGATAGGGAAGTACTATGTCCTCACGAATCAACGGTGTGAATTATTTTTACTGGTAGTATAATACTATCAGTAGAGAGCATCGGAGTGGTTACCATAAGACTATACCTGTTTAAGCGGCAGAGGTAGCGGAGGTCGAGCATGGTGCCGCTGTGGCAGGTGTCGATGATGGCGTGCAGCTTCACGCCGTGGGTGAGCGGCTGGACGATGGTCGCCTTGATCTCGTCGTCCAAGATGTTGCCTTTCTCGACGTAGTCCACTGGGCAGAGCGCCTCGTCGAACCAGTCCACCTCGTCGTCGTTCTCGTCCCGACTCTGCTCGCCGTGGCCGGAGAAGTGGAACACCAGCGAGTCGCCGTCTTTGCACCCCTCCACCAGCCACCGCATCGCGAGCAGCATGTTCTCCCTCGTCGGCGCCCTGGACGTGTCGACGGCGCCCAAATCCTCTGAGAATCAATACAACAAGCTCACGCATCGATCGATCAGTTCTCGAGAAATATATCTAATCTTTGGTTACCGGTGAGCTCGAGGATGGATTCCCTGGGGAAGCCGAACTTATTGACGAGGAGGCTACTCATGCTGTTGACGTCGTAGGCCGGGCCCGTCAGCTCGCTGGGGGTGCCCCTGTAGCTGACGCCGACGAGGACCGCGCGCTTCTTGCCACTGACGACCGCCATGCCGCGCGTTGAGATGAGCTGCTCTATATGTCTCTCTCTCTACAGAGTCATATATACAGCAGCTAATTAATGTACTGCCTTGACAAGGGCAAACATATAGCATGCGAACCCTTCCGAGCTGCTAGTGCTAGCTAGCTAGGCTAAGCATTTCTCCTTTATTCGAAAAATACGGTGGTTGATGGACATGGACCATTGAGGCATAAGCTGTTGCAGGTGCAGGCTGCTGTCGAAGTTTGGTTAGCAGAGAATCATGTTCTATATGTGCTTGGTTCAAGATTAAGGAGTATATATATAATTCGTCAAGTCCTCACAGAAAAATAAAACTGAACTCCTCAACGCTAGGAGAATGAGCAGGATTTTCACTATCTGAATTACTATAAAAAAGAAAAAGCTAGCTATAAAAATAAGAGAAATGTGCCTAATCCACATAGGCGAAGCGAATCCACCTATATGTACCCCTAAAGTTTGTTGCCACCACTAGAATGACATAGAGTTTAGAGTATCCCGCTCTTTTCGTCACACACCTAGCACTTATCCTCACACAACAAAAGACGGATCTACCCCTTCCTTCATCAACAAGTCTCCTCTATCCTCATCCACGCCCATCTGCAGATGTGCAGTGTGTAGTGAAGCTCGCACATAATTAAGGCTAGCGGTGCTAATATGCATGTGCGGCCACGAAGCATGGGGTGTAGGGTTTGTGAAGCACTTACTCTTATGGCATCGAACGTTTAGCGTAGGGTTGGTAACTAGTGGAACTCACCTATAAGGCTAGCGGCTGGCGGAGCTCAGGCAGAGGAGGCAGCACTAGTATGCTTAGAGCTCATTTGCAACACCACTTTCTGGTAGAGCTCATGTGCGGTGGTGCATGTTGAGCACACACATGCGTTTGACAAATGTCGGGAGTAGGGTTGATGGGTATTAGAGCTCAGGCAAGGAGACCCAGCGTGGATCCATCTGGCCCAAAGACCCACGGCGGACACACAACATATTTTATGTACTTTTTGATGAATCGAAAACCAGATTTTCATAGCAAATATTTGATATAATAAGATTTGCCCAGCTAGCCTTAAAACTTTTCTAGATCCACCACTGCAAATGAATAAGAGAGAGAGAGAAAATGGGAAAGATGGGAAAGGGGAGAAAGTCTTTTCTAAACCTAGGTGCATCTGTACTTACAGTGGCGGAGGACGAAAAAAAAGGTACGGCCCATAGTCTATGAACTAGTGCAAAAGTCAATACACAATAAGAACAAAGGGAAAAAAACACCATTATCTTAATGGAAGATATTATAGGGCATTAATTAGAACTAATAAATCGATATTCACCACTACAACAAGCCAACAGCCACAAGCATAGTATATCTATAAACATGTGTAAATAAAAGAGTAAACACTGAAAAATACCTCAACCAATTAAGTTTTAGCAGCACATCACAAATACATCATGCTAATAAGTAGAGAATAGATCTTATTAACCCATATATAGGTGGTGTTTGAAAGTCCTGAAGATAAAGATAAAGATAAAGATAAAGTGTTTCACGCAAAACGAGGTGACAATAACGTGCGATTAATTGAGTTTTAATTATTATAAACTTGAAAAATGAATTAATCTAACATTTTAGAGCAACTTTCATATTAAAAATTTTCGCACGAAACGCACCGTTTGGGAGTTTGAAAAGCGTGCCACGAAAGTTTATTTTTTATCTTCACTGTTTTAGAAGATTCAAACGGAGCCATAATCTACCAAACAAAGAGCAAAGATAAATTTTTAGTGCCGCATTTGACATGGATGAAATAAGGAAGAACAAGTGCAATAATGGGATGTGAAAGCATACTACACTTGACTGCATTGCCGCGGCTGCTTGTTGGCTTGCTGCCGCAGCGTCGCTGAACTGCCCAGTTGCCCTGCGCGGCTGCACTCCAAGTGTCTATCGCGGCGTCGTTGAGGCCCTGCCTGCTGGCTGCCAGCCTTGTGCGGTGCGCCAATGCGCCGCATGCCACTGCCGTCCCGGTTGCCACGCGCCGCACGCCCGCGCCGTGCTCTTCCAACACCGACGGCCGATATGACAAGAAGAGAGATGAGCAAGCATGAATTGGGGAGCTAGGGTTGTTCAGCCAGTCAACATTTTGACCACATTAAGGCTCTATTCGTTGGGGGCTCTATTCGTTGGGGTGAGCTCGTTTTCTACGCGCACGTTTTTCAAACTGCTAAACGGTGTGTTTTTTGTAAAAAGTTTCTATATGAAAGTTGCTTTAAAAAATCATATTAAGCCATTTTTTAAAAAAAATTAGTAAATACTTAATTAATCATGTGCTAATGAGTCGCTCCGTTTTCTGTGCGGAGAGAATTTCTTCCCAACTCATACAAACAAACACACCCTAACAAGGGTAAACTACATACTTATCAATGGGCCTAGGGTGCGGTCATGAGGCCCAACAGCTCAAGCGCCTCCGCAACGAGTTCTCGCGCTCGCGTGTCTCAGCAGAATAGATGGTCAAATGGGATGCTCGCCACGGCCCGGCTCGAGATCTGTCGAGCCGACATAGCCCGATCGACACGTCATGCCGTGTCCACTCACGGGCTGCACCTACGATTCAGGCACGACCCAATAAAACTCAAGTCGTGTCGGGCTGGCCCGAAGGCATGACCAGTCTACCGTGCTCGTCTTTGGAATAAGTCTATTTTGCCTTCCTAAACTTTTTGGGCCATGTCATATATGGCTAGAATAAATTTAGTTTGCCTCCCTCATGTCTTTGAGCCTTTCCTTATATGGCAAGAATAAGTCTAATTTGTCTCCCTCATCTCTTTGGGTCATGCCTTATATAACTGAAATAAATCTATTTTGTATCTTCATCTATTTGCCTCCTTATCGTTGGGCCATGTCGGACTAAGCCAGCACGTTGTGTCGAGGAAGAGGCCCAAAGATGGCCAAATCTTCGTGCCATAAGCCGGGCCGTCGGGCTATGGGTCTTTTGGCCAACTATACTCAGCAGCGGCCAACGACGGTGCCATGCATACACTCACGTCATGCCAGAGTCAGGGACTTGCGTCGCGGGGTAGGGGTACTCGTGAGCCCGGACGAGGTATGGCTTGCGCCAACCCTCGCCCTAGCGAGCGCTCTGCCACTGTGTACATGGAAAGGAGTAGAAAATATATGTTATTTTGTCATTTTCACGCATTAGTGTGGTGAAAGATAATGTATCTAACCTTCTTGATATGTGAAACTTCTCCGACATCGACACGCAATCATCAGGTCATCATCATGTCGTAACTCAATGTTGAGATCATCATAACAGTAGTAAGTTCCTCGCATTGTAAATGTGTAGATTGGTTCGCCTTCGTAGAATCGTTTGACCAATTTACAAGTAAAGTAACAAAGAGATAACTATTGCGCTTTCACGGTAATATGAAAGTAATTTTTAGACAGATCGGCCCTAAGAATCAGTCTAATCTACTCATAGACAGAAAGGTAGAAGAAAGATATAAAATAATTTCGTTGATTAGTTATGGGGGTTTCTTTGGTCAACTAGATTTGTGATGTTACGTAGAGTTACCAGTTTCTACTTGTGTATGTAAGCCGAATCTAAAACAAGTATGTACTGACATATGTTTAACTCTGTTTCTGGAGCTCCAAGTACGCAACTGTTCACGCTTCTGCTGCCGTCACAATCGCACCGCTCATGTGAGCTTTGCACGCCCATGGCCACGTCCTTAGTAAGCCAGCCAACA
Organism: Oryza officinalis; assembly: GCA_008326285.1. Classification (NCBI taxonomy): domain Eukaryota; kingdom Viridiplantae; phylum Streptophyta; class Magnoliopsida; order Poales; family Poaceae; genus Oryza; species Oryza officinalis. Next base: position 25,741,788 of record BDMV01000003.1, on the reverse strand, counting down.
TATGCTCCACCTACGTATACTTTTTGTCATTAGCTTAGACGCGTCATTATCGTGTGATTAGATCGGAAACAGCGTTTACATATTAGCATCCCGTGTAGTTACGTCAAAATTAGTACTCGAAGATATTCTACATGAAAGAAACTTTCACCGTTCTATAGAATGAAAAATAACTAGTCGGTAATATTTTGAACGAATAAAAAAATAATTCCCACGTCAAGAAACTTCGTATGAAATTAAAAAAATACTCATAAACTTTACACTTGAATATAAAAATTGTTTAAATTGTAATTAAGAACATGCACCCAAACATTAGGAAACTTTACACACAATATAGCAAAGTTTCTACTCAAAAACTTTAAGCATAAATAGTCAATAACTTTATGCACAACTAAATAGACTTTCTACATATAAACTTTTGGTGTTGAAACTTTGTGTAGATAAATTTGACCTGAATTCACAAAACAAGTTAAAAAAGAAAATAATTCTATCAATTTTCTATTGGGCCTAGATTGGCCCGATTAAACAGTAAGCCCAACACGTGGACCTCCTCGACTCTTACTTTTAAGGCCACCATTCCCCATCTTCTCGTGCATGCTTATTTCATGAGTCTTTATGAGATAAGCGTCTAATTTGTTACATTTATCGTTTACTCACGCTTCGGTTGTCGGCTTTGACAATTTCTAATCATTAAGATTAAGATATAGTTAAAGTATAATAAGTATATTTTGGATCAGAAATAGTAAAAAAAAGTATATTGTTTCAATGAAATAGTTGACGTCATGATGATATCAACATGGTACCTAAGTACCAAATCTAATACTTACGAGGTATCATGTATAGTACCGAAGATACCAGATCCAGTACTTACGGTACCATGCTAACGTCGGCATGATACCTAGGTACCAGATCTGGTACCTAGAGAGTATCATGCCTGATACCGAAGGTACTAGATCCAGTACCTACGATACCATGCAGGTACCTAGATGTTAGATCTGGTACCTACGAGATATCATGTCTGGTACAGGAAATACCAAATCTGATACCTACGGGCTATCATGTTTGGTACCAAAGGAACCAAATCCAGTATATACGATATCATGCTGATGTCATACTGACATCAGCTATTTCGTTGCAACGGTATACCGTTCTGCAGTCTCCTTTATTTTATTTTGGATTATCACGTAGATAGAATCTTTAATAACGGGAGATAAGATATTTATATAAGAAAACATAAGTAAACAAGCTTGTTGAGAATAAGGTAGGCTTTGACTGAGATAAGTAAAAGAGGAATCCACAACTATACTCTCAACGTGCTTTGTGTTGACAAATATGTAGTTTACTATTATCTATTATCCTATAATTCACCGACACAATCTTATATTCCTTATTTTTCATTTCTCATTGATCGGTCGGGTTCATCCCGCTCAGTTCCAACGAACTGGAGCACTCCCACCTCGCACTGCTCACGCCTCTGGCGAAATCGCCCGTACTCCCATCCCACGGAAATCCCGTCCGTCATCATCACCATCCTATCCGCCGCGACGAGATCGAGTCCACCCTCCCCAGCCTCTGCAGTCGGCCCCTCCCCCCACACCACCGAGGTCGCACCGACCCCCAACCCTAAACCCCGGCAACCTCCATCCCCGCAGATCCCTCTCCCCTCGCACCTCAGTTGCCGATCCACATCTTCCTCATGCCACGACTTCGTCGTCCTTATCGCTGCCAATTCCCTTCCCCACATCGCCGTATCAAGCGTCGCCGTTGCCGTTCGTCTGCCAGCACGTCGCCGCCTGCCCGCGTCACGTCAAGGGCGCCGCCTTGCCGATGTCTCAGCCTATGCCGCCGCCGTCGTCTCCTCTGCAGATTGCCATCCCCAAACCTTAAAACCGCAAGCTTTCGTCATCCAGCGCCATCCTATAAAGCCTCACCAACGGCTACACCGCTGGGACCGCATCTCAGCTCTAGCGCCCTGGTGGTTTGCGGCCTTCACCATAGGAGGTCTCCAGGGGAGCAGCAGCAAGGTAGTTTGCGGCCAGCAGAGCCCTGAGTTCAGCGTCACTGCATCCTCAAGGTCCTTTTATTCTGTTGTCAGTTTCAACATCTTCTTTGTTCATTGTTTTTCTTTGTCTGATTTTTTCTAATTTGTTTTGGACTTGAGCGATGAATGATTGCGAGCAACCTCTCTATTTGGGTTGCACGTACTCTGTTTTGCCCAAGCGCATGCGGTGTTTGCCTCAATGCCATTGAAACAATATTCAGTACATCAATCAATTTCCTTGTCAATCATAGGTAAGTATGCCAATGTGTTAGGGCCAACTGATTTTTATATTGCTTAAATACCGACATATTGTCCAATGCATTCATTAAATAATTTAATTTCATGCATTATGTGGGGGAATAGGACATCTGATAGTTTACTCTACTGAGGTGTGGCTGCTGAATTTATTTCGAAAGCAATTACCAATCTGTGAGATGGGGAAAGGAGGCTAGCCTAGATCTTACTTCTAAAGACGACTTCTCTAACCCAACAAATTAACAGTTACTACAAAGCTTTTGTCGAGGTAAATATCCCTTCATGAAATGACTGGCAACTACTACTCATGTATTATATGCATAACACAATTTGAACATAGTTTATCCTTGTAATTGATATCAGAATTGAAGCCTACAAAGATGACCCTCCTATTCTTGCCTGAGAGCTAATTGATGAGCCACTTTGCCTTTCAGATCCGCTGGGCAATACTTTGCAGGTCCACGTTCCATTTTGTTTTGGTAAAATTATGGGTCTTCCACATTTTGTTTGGCCACAGCAAAATCTAAGCACTGGATCGACCTCCTGTTGTTGCCTCCTGCTCCATCGTGACAAGCTTCGTTATATGTGATGAGTACCACCTATACGGACTCTGCCATAACAATGGTTCTTCTTGCTCATCATCCAATCCTCTTTCAAATTGCCCTCTTGGTCAGGTAATTAAGTAATATCTTGACTAATCGATCTGCTTTTATCTATGATTTCCTTCATCTGCTTTTAATTTGGTTCTATTCTTTATACCGCATATATGTGATAGCAGGGCTGGTTTGCTTCTGTTTAAAGGTGTGAGTAATTGCACTGATGAACTTTGCCCTTCTTTTCCTGGTCCACGTTTTGGAATTATAACATTTCCATTTTATTTTACATTGAGGGCATGAAACTAACATTCTACTGGATTCCACTTATTCCTTTTAACTGAAATTGGGTTGAAATATGTAATTCAAGGATGTAATCAAGGTATGTAGGTCAAAGGATATAATGTCTCTCCGCCCACGCCTCAAGCCATGTCTCTCTTGATGCCCTCAGCCCCATAGATGAGGTTACGCAACTTCACCGATGGCTAGGAGCTGCTCATCCTCGACATACACCTGGCGCCTCCCTGGTAATTATCAGAAATCGTATCTTAGGAAAAGTTTACCTTAAGATATCATAGTGTTTTTTTTACTTGTGAGCTGTAGCATTACAAACTTTTACTAAATAATTACTTTAGGAAGAAAAGGAGGACTTATTCCGTGTTGTTTCAGTGTTCCATTATGAACTATGGTTTTTAGGAGCTAATTGGGAGGCTGTTGGTTTTTAATTGTTTAGGATATGATGAAATCACATACCGGAGATCTTGAAATATCTTTTGAGTATCTTTATCAATATTGTGTTTTTCCATGTGTGATATAGATTTTGAAGTATCCTGTACCTTTATTCCTTCACCAGTGCTATGAAATTTTGGGTTCTGACGTTCATTAGTTTCGTACTATTACAATAGTAAACTATATCTGCATATTAGCTTTCACTTTTTGTTTCTTATGTCTTGGAAAATAAACAAGCTCATGGCCTTATCATTTGTATTATATGGCAGGTTGATATGAGAAGCTCATAAGAAAGGCACCAACTTTGTTCTCACTAAACTTCAACAAACCATGCTTAATTTGATCATTGATTCACAAAAGAAAATGAGTTTGAATGAATACTTTTCACTTAAATTGCTCCTAAGTAGGTTCAACCTTCTCCAAAAAGGAAGACTCCAGTTTTTAGTTCTTTGTACAGAATGTATTTGTCACCCTAGAAATTATTTGACGGGCAATATTTTTATGAAGCTTAAAGATTGAATTTCAATCCATGTGCCCTTGGCTTGAAGGTAAACATGATTTTTTTTAAGATTGTATTTTAGTTTACAGTATATGTACACTGTAACTAGCTCTGTCATTCTTATTAGTTTACAGGTGTAGCTGCTGCCATTTAAATGCAGATTTCAAACCCATGTATAACACAATTGGTGTTGTTAAGTAGTTCTGCAGAAATACTGATTATTATTTGGTCTTTACAATACAACTTTGTTAATTAGTTTGGAATCACTTCACTTGTTCTTTTGGGATTTATTGGGATCAATTGTTTCCAGAGAGTGCAAGGGCTATGTATGGTGCTTTAGGGTGCTGATATATTATTGCACGCCCTATGATAATTTTCCTAGACTTTCATGAACACTGCAAGCGTGTCATGCAAGGCCATGTTGGTGCCAGCTTGGTACTGCTATATGTTTTTTTTTTGCAAAATATTTTTTGAGAATAATTAAGTTGTTTGAAACGATCTACTCCAAAGGGCACAATGAACCGGTGGAAGAAGAGAAGAATCCTTTCCAAATTGTTATGCTGGGAGCATTTTTCTTTTCATCACAATCTTGACGTGATACATATAATCTTGCAAAATAACATTTTATCTTTCACTTTCAGGTTGTTCAGAACATGGCAAATCATTTGTCATATAGCATTTTTTTAGAGAATTGGCATATAGCATTTTTAACATGGCAAATCATTTCACATATAGCATTTTTTACCTCAGTTGCCAGCTACCAGCTACCAGCTACCATAGCATCACAAACCTTCGAGTAAAGAATAGACAAATTACATGGTACTTGTTCTATTTTATGTTAAATATTAGTGACACATGTTACAAGATCCTAAGTTAATTAATTTATTGAACCTTATTGGTTTTGCCACAATATATTTTGATGTATTTTCATTAAGAACAATGTAAAGATATTATTCATCTAATGTAAAGATATCGTTATGGTTCTACTTAGTGCATTTCTGATTTTTCTCTAATTTTTATTTTGTATGGAAATAATAATGATTCTTGGTTTCTCCATTTCAATGATTTATATCTTGCCAACATGGATTCAATGTGCATTTTTTACTATACTATTTATTTTTCATTTTCAACTTCAATGGAAAATTACAATGAAGCTTGATTTCTCTCTCCAATGGAAATGGATTATCTTGTGTGCATATTCAGGCTATCTTCGACACTCCACTTTTTCAACTTATACTCCCTCGTTTTTCACACGCGTTTTTCCTAAACTACTAAATGGTGTAATTTTTTTATGTTTTTCTTATAGGAAAGTTACTTCAAAAAATTATATTAATTTATTTTTCAAGTCCTTTTAATACTTAAATAACTATGGGCTAATGAGCTACCTCGCTTTTCGTGCAGGAAGAAGTTTTCAACTCCTCTTCCCGAATAAAACTCTCCTCCCGAACACAGTTCTCAACTCCTCCTCCCGAACACAACACTCCTCCTGAACACAGTTCTCAACTCCTTTTCCTGAACACAACACTCCTTCCGAACGATGCAAAATATTAGGCTTAACCAAGATATAATGCAGAAAACACATCGTGATTCTACACTGCAAAATATTAGGCTTAACCAAGATATAATGCAGAAAACCATTTTCCTGACAAATTTTTGTGGTTATGCGAGCCTTATAACTATCTCATTCTATACTCAATTGCTGAAACATATTTTGTACCAATGTCTTTTAGATGTTTTATTTGGAATATCGATTGCCATGGGAGCATTAACACGGACATATTACTAGTACTTACTAGGTACGGAGCAGGGAGTAATTAAGGACTTGTTCTGATGTAGTGAAGAAGTAGTGCTCTCATTTGTGACTCTTGGACAGGGTTTGCCCTTTTGGTTTGGGCCGAAATTTGATGATTCTGGTGTCACTGTAATTTCATGAATTTCGATGTTTTAGATATTTTTTGCACAAAACCATTTTAAATTTTAATAGATTTGAACTGAATTTAAATAAATTCTGATCAAATTCATAAAAAAGAGAAAAAAAACCAAACATTTCAGATGAGACAGTTGCTTGTTTGGGAGTCTGAAACCGAAATTTCAATCACTGCTCTGGGAATGCTGGGAATAGCGAAGAATGAAATTCATGTTCATGTGTAACAAGACGCCAAATTAATAATCAATGTCTAGTAGCCGTCTACACGAGCGTTGTGTCAAACCAAACCACAAAGGCAGGCGCTAGTTAATTAATTAAGCAAGTACACTGCAAGTCGTTAATTTTGGGGAGATTAATTTGATCACAAGAGGAACGGCTTCCTGTAGATGTCGAACGGCTCCGAGGCGCACAGCTGGGGCTCCTGCGCGCAGCTGAAGGTGATCACCCTCCGGAAGAAGGAACCCAGTGGCCCCGGGATGCCGAGGTCGCCGCCGCCGCCGCGGATGGTGGACCGCATCGCGCTCAGCAGCCGCCCGTACGTCGTCCCTGGCTCCGACTCCACCGCCTTGATGAAGCTGTACGTCATGGCCCCCGTCGACGCGCCGCCGGAGAACGCCTGCATCACATCATGCCGTCGATCGATCGTCAGGATCACTTGCTAATTAACGAGAGAACATGTGTAGTTGAAAACTCTATGGACAGTGCAAACCTGAAAACTATGGGTGTAAAACTTTTACTCTTAATTTTAACTACGAGTGAAAGTTTTATGGGAAGTAAAAGTTTAACTAAAGATGACAGTAGACAAATCTTATACGTTTATTTTTAGATCTACGGTAGTTTTTAGGTTTTACACTACATATGAGATTTGAGATTTTGTACCACATATTTTTTCCAATTAACGATGGTGGGGATAGCTAGGTAGGGTGTAATTGAAGATATCACCCACCGTGGTGTCGGAGGAGGTCTGGCTGTCGCCGCAGCCGCTAATGGAGATGGCGAGGCCTCCGCTGGTGCCCTTGGCCAGCTCCGGCCGGCGGCAATGGTTCTCCCACTGCCAGTAGCCGGTCCGGGAGAGGCGGCAGAGGAAGGAGAGGTCGAGGATGGTGCCGCTGTGGCAGGTGTCCACGATGGCGTGGAGCTTCACGCCGGCGACGAGGGGCCGAACGATTGTCTCGTTGATCTCGTCGTCGAGGATAACTCCCGCCTGCTCGAAGTCCACGGGGCAGAGCGCCTCGTCGTAGCCGTCCACCTCGTCACCGTTGTTGTCTAGCTTCTGCACGCCGTGGCCGGAGAAGTGGAGCACCAGGGAGTCGCCGGCGCTGCAGCCTTCCACCAGCCACCGCATCGCCGCCATCAGGTTCTCCCTCGTCGGCACCCTGTACGGGTCGTCGTCCTCCTCTGCCATACATCAAACACGTCTCGTTAGCTTTAGCTCGCGAAATGGATGGATCGATCGATCGATTAGGATGGCAAGGATGAGTTGGATGGATTGGTTGTTACGCACGCGTGAGGACGAGGATGCTGTCGGCGGGGAAGGCGAAGCGCTCGCGGAGGAGGTAGGACATGCAGTTGACGTCGTTGACGGTGCCCTTGAGCTCGTACCTGGTGGCGGCGTAGCTGATGCCGACGAGGAGCGCGCGCTTCTTGCCGCGGACGCGCGGGTAACTAGCCGCCGCCCGCGTGTACCCCGACGACGTCAACGGCGGCGGCGGCGCGAACACGCTGATGAGGCCCTTGATGAAGCCCAGGGCCCCTCCGCCGTGGCCGTGGTGGTGGCGGCGCTCGACGCGCGTCACGGCGTGGCAGAGCGCGCACCGCACCGAGCGCGCCCCAGGCGGCACGGCCAGGTACGCGCCGCAGCCGCTGCACCACGCCGTCCCCCGCGGCGGCCTCGCGCCCGCCATGGCGCTAGCTGCTGCCTTCTTGGCTACGTACACGTGTAGATCAAATGTGTCGCCGGGTGTACTAGACCTTGTACACCTAGCTAATTAACCTAGCCACTTAGCTTAGCTTAGCTAGCTTGACAGTGATCGGCAGCAAAGAATGTTGTTGGCGATGACGAAGAAGGGGTATCGTTTGGCGTGTGGAGAAAGCGAAGGTGAGGAAGAAGATTGGTGTCCTTTCGGTTCGGCCATGGATGCTTTTATGAGGATGGATGGAGGATGGCATTTTGCTGCTTTATCATATTCTCTTCTTCTCTTTTTTTAAGGAAATGCTTTAATTTGTTGTTATATTCCAGGTGAGGGTAAGACAGAATCGGATTCATATATTCTATATGAGGGCAGTTTAAGAATAATAAGTTTAAGATTAAACTGCGGAGGAGATCCATTCGCGCATGTGAATTGTGAAAATGCCAATAGGAGGAAAAAGGTTAAATTTGAAGGTGTACGCCAAATGTGAATGTGATTGGGAAAGTGCCAACAGTGAGGGGACAAAAAGAAATATGCAAACATCAAACAGGGGTTAAGAAAAGGGAAAATTCATTCGTGCATGTGAATTGTGAGAAGTGCCAACTGGGTGAAAAACTTGAAATTTGAAAACGCCAAATGTAAATGTGATTGTGAAAGCGTCAACACTGAGAAAAAAAATATGAAAACACCAAAAAGGATAAAGAGAAGGGAAAATTATTCGCGCATGTATTGTGAAAGTGCCAACAGGGTGAAAAGGGTAAAATTTGATGACGCCAAATGTTGATGTGATTGTGAGAGTGGTAACTTGGAAAAAAATTGAGATCTAAAAACGCAAAACGGGAATGTGATTGTGAAAGCACCATTAGATTGATGAAAAAGGTAAAATTTGAGAACGCCAGATGTTAATGCGATTGTGAAAGTGTCAACATGGTGAAAAAGGTAAATTTTGAGGACGCCAGATGTTAATGTGATTGTGAGAGAGGTAACTAGCTTGGGAAAAATTTTAAGATCTGAAAACGTAAAACGGACATGTGATTGTGAGAGTGGTAACTAGCTTGGGAAAAAAACGAAAATGTGATTGTGAAAGCACCATTAGCAGGAAAATTGAAATATGAAAACACCAAACGGGGTAAAAAATTCGAAGGGGAAAAAATAATGGGGTGAGAGAGGATCGAACTCTCGACCTCAGGATCACTCGCTTTAGCTATGAGACCTACGCGCTAGCCAACTGCGCCACCACCCCTGATGCGTTGGAATCATTATTTTTTTTTTGAGTACTAATAGAATCTAATAAGGCTGGCCTAGATGGTTTGATGGGCGCATGGACCGTTGGGCTTATCTTTTGAATAATAAGACGCAAGATGAACTCTGTTTTCTTTTCTTTTTCACAGAAGGGTCTCCCCCTTTTTCCAATAAAAAGGAACACTGCATTTATACCATGCATCATGCAGGCATAAAAAAGATAACACGAATGTGTCTGTACTAAATACTAAAAGAGAGGAACTTGACTAGTAATTAGTAATTTATGTCCAATGAAATAGGGATACAACTAGTGCAATACAATAACTAAGGACCTATTTGGTTTGGAAAAAAATTATGAAAATTTTAGAGAAATCGAACTGTTCCTATGAAAATCATGTAAAATTAATTTTTGGGCTCCGAAGAAGAAGCTTTAAATGACTCCACGAACCATCGTGGGTCATATAAATTTAGCATATGGAGTATAAACGAACGGCCAAGTCGGTCATTTTAACACAATTCCATGAAACCGCTAGCCTAAATGTTTAATAGTAAAAAAAAACAGTGAGTGGCAATATTTCTATGTGCCGTAAAATTTCCCCACATCGTAAGTCCATGTACGGACATTCCATTGTCGCAAATTAAGATGAAACTGACACACATATACTGATGTACATGCATGGCATTTTTGTTGGAATCTTGCTTTTGAGGTTCAAGTGTTCAACTGGATCCATTGTTAGCAATATTATATTCCTTTTGAAAACTTCCACCGCTCTTCTTTAGTTAATTAATTTACTTCATGCATGGCAGATCTAAAACAAAAACATATTAGAGCAAGTGCTATAAACCTTTTAATATTTGTTCCTAAATGTTATGTACGTAAGCTCACATAATAAGATGGATGAAAGAAATAAAAAAAAAGAGAATGAACCATCTCTGATGCAAGGGCAACGTTTACACAAACTTCAAAAGAGATGAGAGCGTGCAAGAGGCCAATAAATTGATGAAAAAATTTAATATGATGTATTGGAACAAATGTGCTAGAGATAATTTATTGTATATATTGTTTCTTAATTAATGAGTTGATGAAATGAATAAAATTAAAAGTGACTATCACATCCACTATAAAACTTTGCTCTCAAAGAGTTTAAGACATGCATGCATGTGCACCTTTACAAATATACAAGCAATTACGTGCACATACACAGATACACGTTGGGTAGAGAGAATAATTGAAACTTTTTAGACCCCAAATATATCCAGTTGACAAATGCGAGAAATTCAGAAATTTTGGAACGAAAAACGCAAATCCGACTATAAACTCTATGTCAGTTCTCTCCCTTCTCTTATAGCCATGCTGCAGGAACAAGGCCCACGCACGTTAGCACGTATTCCTTCCATATGATGTCATTAACTCTTAATATGCATCCGTTATATCATTTGTTTTATAGAAAAATTATGTAATTATAATTACATAATTATCATATATTTTATTATGATAAAAATATTTATAAATTATTTATATTTATTTATATATATATAATGAGATTAATGATAAAAACATATGTCAAAAATCAACTATGTTATATACTAAAAACGGAGTTTATGTACCGGCAAACAACCAGCAACCAGTCAAGCAGTGGACAAGAAAGTATATAATGATTCTTCTCCCCTCTTAAACATCAAACATCAGATCATTTCAAGTTTTCAACTCCCTACTTGAGAGCCGTATAAAGGATTCGAATTTTCCAACTGACACCTCATAGAGGATACTGATGAAAAGAAACTAAAGGTGCCGATTTAAACGGCACCTATGAGGTTTCACGAAATAAAAAAATCTAGCTCAATGCAACCAATGCACCAAATGCATCCACCCGCGTCGCCCCCGAAATCAATTCACAACCAAGAACAATGATCTCACAATAATCACATCTCACATATTCAACATCCGAGAACAAACTAGGTCACCTCCCGAGATCAATCGACATCACAGAATCACCATCGCCCAACAATATTCAAGAACAAAACACACAAAAAATCATACATGTATTAACAATAGAAGAGTACATAGGAGGACATTCAAGGAGAGAAGGCCAACGCCGCCGCTGCTCATCGTTGTTGTCTACCC
>BDMV01000003.1:25554196-25730464 GCA_008326285.1 Oryza officinalis | reverse complement strand
CCCCCTCAAGGCCGAATCTGGTCGCACTTAAGCTCATGGTAGCCGGATCTGGCAGCCCTCGAGCTCATGGCAGCCTTGACTCCCTCGCTGTCGTCGTAGCTATCGCCTAAGATCGAGGGCAACCGAATTCGGCCGCCTTTTTCCTCCACGACGACGGATCCGCTGAGCTGGTCATCAGCCCAAAGGGGTTGCAGCAGCCCCCTTTCGATGCAGTGGAGGAGACGGTGCGAGGGCCAAATCCGGCGGCCCCTGAGCTCAGGCTCACCAGATATGGCGTTGATGCCACTATCGTCGCTATCGCTAATGAATCTGACAGAGGAGATAGAGGCCGTGCCCAATAGCAGTAGTAAGACCAGATAGCGTCGTGGCGTTGCCAAGGATAGACGGCTGAGGCAGTGGAGCTGCCGCAACCGCCGCATCGCCGAGGAGAGGTAAGCCATCGTCGTTGCCCCGCTGGCTCAGAGGTGGGGAGAGAGCAAATCGAGAGAGAAAGAGAGATAAGGTCAAGGAGATGAGAAAGAGACTTAAAAAACAAAGTAGATGTTGCGTTCGGCTTGGTTTCATGCTAAAAGTGTATTTTTTTAAAAAAAGACACTTTATCCCATATAAAAGTACAGTTTATTTAAAAATAACACTTATATGTTGGTTTTTTAATTTAGATCCGTGTGAGGAAAGAAAAGTCTCATACATATCGATGAACTAGCACATATAAGGACATCTTTTATTAGAAGTTTTGTAGCAGGGACTGTTAGGACAATAATTGTGACGACATCTATGATAAATTTGAGATCGAGCTCTAGGCATGGCATGTCAGCCTGATATCGATCTAGTTAAGGACCTCTACTGTAATTACTTGATTTAATTAGGCACATGACTATGGCATGTTTGTTTGCCTAATTAACTCGCAGGGTCGCAGCCAGTTTTGAATTTTAGAAGTTTGTTTTAGCATGTGGTTGTTTTATTAAAATTATTTTTCGTTATATCAACCGCGTGTCTACGTCTTATAAATCTTACGTACGTTTCAAGAAGATATGGTTGTAGGCTTTTCGGTGGTTTAATTATGTATTCACATCAATTTTCGTCAGCTCGCCGGTTTCGTTTATGATATATTATTGCCCAGATTATTATCACGGATTATCTATTTTATTATAAAAATAAATTAAATATTTTAAGACATAAACTTAACAAATAGTACAATTTAGAACAAGTGATCTAAACTATGCATTAGAAAATAAAGTTATTTAAAAATATATTTTTAGAAGCGTTGAGCAAATAATCTGTTTAAATAATCTGAAGAGAAAAGTCCTTTTTTAAGTTTATCCCCAATTAATTTGGAAAGCCTGCCGTGTCTGGAATATTAAATAGTTTGATCGTCTACCATCTACAAATAACTAGCATATGATGTTCATTCGAACATACTCACTCGATCCATCAAAAGAGTACATTTCTACCCTTCAAAATTTATCCTAAAAATAATTTTTTATTTTCTTAATTACCTACCCTCCATCGGACTCATCCCTTTAATACCCCTTGCATATCCACCTATTTCCACTTTCATATTAATGATAAGCATTTTGATCTTTTTCTCTTGCTACTGTTTTTTTCAAAAAAGAAACTACAATTCAACTCTTTTTGATAGAGGGGATCGGATCTTCTAATATACTATACTAATTCGATGAAATCGTTTAAACCACTCTACATGCTACCTTTAGATGTACCAAAAATTTTAGAAAAATAGCATGGTAGAGGTGTAGTGTTATTATACTATACAAACAAATAAAATTCCAAGATATATCTCCAGTTAGCTTGAAAAATATGAAATTCACAAGCAGTGGAGTGAGTGATTAGTGATGAAACAGAACAAATTGAACTTCGATGGTTTTACCTTACTATTATGAGATACCATATATGTTTCGCCCCACTTAGTACTATCTTCTTTTCAAAATATATGACGATATTGATTTTTCGTATAACATTTGACCATTCGTCTTATTCAAAAATTTAGTATAAATATGTAAAATTATAAGTTAAGATTATATTTTATTTAATGATAAAATAAGTCACAACAAAATAAGTGACATTTATATTAATTTTTGAATAAGACAAATGGTCAAACGTTGTGTGAAAAGTCAACGGCGTTATATATTTTAAAATGGAGAGATTATATTAAGAAGATCAACTATACCTTTTTATTACTTTAAGGTACCAATGGTGTTTTTTTATTACTTTGAGGTACCGGTGGTGTTTTAGATAAATTAAAATAAAGATTAAGTCGACGCACGTAAATAAAAAAGTTATTAGCATATAATTAGTTGAGTTTTAATTATTACAAACTTAAAAATAGATTTGTTTCATATTTTAAAACAATTTTTATATAAAAAAATCTTTATAAAAAACATACACCATTTAGTAATTTAAAAAATATGCTAATAAAAATTAAGATAAATTTTACATCTTAATTAGAACGAAATTGTATCGAGCGAAAGTGATGTCCTTGTCATATGTCGTACCGAGTAGACCACCTTTTGAATTTTGATACGCCGGAAACGTCTTTTCAATTCTCTAGTACTAGTATTGTTGAAAGTGGTTAAGTGAAGGGAGTAGTTGTTATTTCTCACGTGTGAATGATACATTTACCGCGTAATGGTATAGGTCATGGTATACGCAAGCCATGTGGTCAACACTTGTGCACCAACAACTTGTTGGATATACACATGTATATACTCGTGCGTGTATGTCTTTATGGTGAAAGACAAAAAAAAAGGTGTGATTATTAATTAAATCGGTGTTCTAGTGATCTCCATTAGCATGCATGAACCATCTCTTAACAAAGTTTGGAGTTATACAAATTTTCATTTCTTCTTTAAACAAATGTCCTGTTGTGCTCTATGTCATGTCCTAATCAATTAATCTTAGGATTTGAATATGTTCCTGTATGAGTGAGTTGGTTAGACACTAGTAAGCCACTAGCCTAAGTTATTAACATTATTTCATCGCCATCAATATGTTATTAGACATAAAGGATGAACTTTGTTGAAAAATTAATGGTGGTATCATTAATTGTGAATAAATCAGAATTGGTAATTACTTTCTTTATCCCAATTTGATCATCCCTTAAGCAAAGAGTATCAAGACCAAGGACACCAAAATATTTATCATTTTTAAATTAATCCTCATCGATTAAGGTGCTCTATCGCTTCGTGTTCTGTGGATTGCTCATGTTTTAAATATTACATAGCATTATACTAATAGAAATTAATCTTGATTGGTTGCATGTAACACATTCAATAATGCATATTTACTCTTTGCATAAATAAATAAAGAGACACTTGTTAGATAATGATTATTTTGAAAAGATCTTAAAAACATTAGAGGATGATCAAAATACGATGGAGGGAGCATGTAGTTGTGATCATCTGCTCTCACGACGTTCGAAGTTCACATCTTCCTTCTATATATATTGGCAGGTTCAATTAATGTATCTGTTTTATTTCCACGTTTCAACAGCGTTATAATAGTTCCTTATATTTAATACTCCAATTAATCTTGTTTGAAAAAAGAACTTGTTTTGCTCTTTCTCCCCTCCTCTCACAATTAAACAAAAGAAGATAATGTGATAGCTTATTATAAAAGAAAATTATTGCTACACTCGAAACTAATTTAGCAACAACATGACTGCCCCTAATTAATTAAGTTACACTCAGACATAGTATATGTCCAATTTAATTATAAGCTGAGCCCCAGTTGGTCAAAAAGATTAAAAGAACGACCAGCAGTGTACGCAGACCGGACCGTGGCTTCCTTGAATTTGTAGTCGTCAACTATATTTGTTTGTGACATGCTCAAGCTCAAGCCAGCGACACTTTGACATGGACTGTTTCTACAGCCGCCTCTCACCTGTCAAAATTATTCGGAATTTTCCTTTTCCAACAGATCATATAATATGAGTATCATTTTTTAAAATCGAAGGCAAAACGTGTTCAACGAATTTCTGCTGCGATGTGTGTACGTGCTAATTGTTACTAATAAATATCTGCACGAGGTAACTATAGCTAGATAGTATTTCGAAACGAGATGCAGACTGATACATGGACTCCACTTAGGTTGTGTTCGATAGTTTGGGTTAGGAACTAATCCTTCACACACGTAAAACATAACGACTCATTAATATATGATTAATTAAGTATTAGCTATTTTAAAAAAGGATTAATATATTTTTTAAAAAAATAATTTTTCAATAGAAAATTTTTAAAAAAAGTATTGTTTAACAGTTTGAAAAACGCATGCGTGAAAAACGAGAAAATAGAGGTTAGAAGAAATTAGAAACGAACTCAGCCTTACTCTGGGCCCATATGATAGTGACTCCTATTAGCTGTAGTTGTAATAATAAAGAAGAGTTACGTTCAGGTGTTTCTTTATCCATAAGTCATGTATGTAATTATGTGTGGTAATATATAGAAATAAAAAAAAATACTCATATCTCTTATCACAGATCAAGCGCATTTTACAATGGATTTTAAGGGTAGTACAATTAATATATACCTCATTCATATTTTCAAGTCATATATATAATAGTAGAATATTTTTTTTCACTTACTGATGATAATACTGGTAGTAAAATACACGGCTAGTCAAGTTCAGTCGAACTTTACACGTCTTCTCATGTCATGAGCTAGCTGCAACTCGTATATACTCTATCATCTAATAGTGGTATAGACCACCGTATTTGCTTTCCCCTTAATTTCAATCGACAGCTGAGTTCTTCAGTTCTTCTATTTTTAGCTAAGGAGATCGCAAGAAAGTTGGTACGACTTGTGCGTTGGGTTGGGTTGGTGAGCTTTCTGGCGCCTTCCAGTGAGGAAATGCAGGAATACGCATGCACCCGGGCCTCCATTTGGAACGTCAGCCGCTGGTGGAGATCGGAGGGGTGGCGAGATTTTTGGCGCCTCGTCGATCGATCCCTCCCCACTCTCCTTTGCCGGGCCACGTATGACAATAATTAACTGAGATTGTTCATTAATTCCCCGGGAGAAAAAAATAAAACAAAACTGAGATGATTAATTCATTTGATTGAATTGGCTACATTTCATTGGCACAAACTAAGTGCTGCCTTTTTGTTTCAAGCAGTTTGAGAGCAGCCGGCGAGTGTATGTTTCTGGTAAAGTTAAGTTTTTCTCTCTTGATTTTGAGAGGAATAGGGGTGTGTGCGCGCGCGCCAACTAGCTAGGTAACTTGAGTGATGCAATAGCTAGCAATAGGATGATTGATAGATCCATCTGTTTCACCGGAACTATAGCTAATTAATCTCTTCTTTGGTATGTGTATAAATAGTTGATCTTATCCAGCAACTCTTGTGTTTACTAATGCTATCTAAGCTAGTTAGTAGTTAGTGTGTTGTGGAGTGAAATCTTAGTCATAGCTAGTTAATTAGTTGTTTGTAGATAATGGGCCGAAATGCCCTCACTGACTTTGATTCCAGCCATTGGTTGTACGAGTTACTAAAATTCAATTTTAAAAATTAAATGGAAAAAAAACTTATCTCTCTCAACTCAAAATAACAGTAAGGGCAGTGGTGGCTGTCCAAACATAACGGCACTTAATAAGATCGTAGACAGATGAGGATAACAAACGAGTAGATAAGGACGACCAAAAGACCTTCCATAACCAATGAATGGTTAGATGACCATAAAATTGAGCTGCTCTCAACCAACAAACAAATACATGCAAAATCTATTGGAAAAAAATAAACAGTAGCGTATAGTAAAAAAAATGCTCTCGATTTTTCTTTTATTCCAAGGTTCCATTTTTAGTTAGATTTGTCTTTTTATTCTCCATATGCAGATAAAAACTAGTACATTTAAAGTTTTGTATGGCATGAAAACATACATCCCTTCGTAAAAAATAATTTCTAGGACGAATCTAGATTAATTCAATATCAGAAGTTGAGTTTTTCTATAACGACAAAAGTACCATATATTTAACATATCATCACTAACATGTGTGCTATGATCACAGGCCTTTACTTCCTCTGTCCCACGATACTCCAACCTTAGGTTTCCAAAATGAATTTAAGAAGTGATACAAAAGATCAAAATATCCCTAATTAATTATAAAGTTATATTGATGGATGGGTAGGTAAGAGATACTGAAGAAATAATTTTTTTAATTTACGGATCAATGATAAATAAGAAGATAAAAGTTAATTTATTTTGAAATAAATTGTAAACTTTATAAGTATATAAGTTGGTTTATTTTGGAACCGAGTGAGCATGACCAGTGAGCAGGTGTTGTACGGCAGAGCATACCGTTTGGTAGCACAGGGATGATAAATCCAACGGCTCAGATCATCGGTGCACCACCATGCACGACCAGACGACACGACACCTGTTTCTTCCGCTGGGACGGCGGGACCGTATCTATCGGATCTAGCTGTGGGACCAACCGACCCCACCATGCAGTGAAGTGGCCGTGTGCCTCCTGGTGGTTATAGCAGTTACCCCTCCTGTCTCTCTGCTCGGCTTGGCTTGCACGAGCCAGCCAGCCAGCCAGCCAGTTTCTTCCCAACAGAATATGCCGCGGCTTGGCTTAATTTGGCTCTGTCCTCTGCACAGCAAAAGTGGTTCACTAGTAGTGGTGTGGTAGAGAAAGAGAGAGTAGTGATTAATTATGAGGCCATTAGTGACTCAGGGTCCCCTAATATAAAGCCAAAGTCCTCTTTAGTTATGCCTCACCAACTATATACCATAGATTGGTCAAAGAAGCAGAGAACACAAACTGAACTCGTAATCGCACTCTACCTAATATCAATTGCTTGAGCTAGCTTGTAAGGCTCTACTTGATACACAGAATATATTATGGATTAGTTACTTGGCTTAGTAAAAACCATTATGCGATAAAAGTAGTTGTATGAAAATTGGCAACATATACATCAGGAGATTGGATCATGCATCCTTTGTTTATATCAATTGAAAATTGAGAACTTCCTCTTGTAGCAATGACATGTGACATCATGTAAGTTTAACATGTGGGTCAAGATGGTAAATCCTCGATTTCAATCAAAACATCATGTATCATCATATTGTACCATATGCACATGAGTAAAGATCTTAATATTATGAAGGCGTGGTTTAATTTTGAGGTGTTGTCTATATTATGAGGAACTAGAATGATTGCATCCAAGATATTAATTTCTTTGTTAGTCAATCAAAGGTGAAGGTCTTTGTTAATTTGTGTATATGTATGGTGTTTTCTTCCCCCAAATTACTAAGCGTCAAAGGAACTTACAAAATGATATAGTAATTAATACTCCCTCCATTTAAGAATATAAGATGATTTAGTTCTAAGTCAAACTTCATTAAATTTGATCAAGTTTATAGAAAAACATAGTAATATTTTTAACACAAAAAAATATATTCAATGATGAATGTAATGAAATTAATTTGGTGTTGTATATGTTGCTAGTTTACTATAAATTTGACCAAACTTAAAGTAATTTAACTTATGAAAAATCCAAAACATCTTACGTTCTAAAACGGATGGATCAGTAGTTTTTTGGTAAATTAAATATTATTTTGTTTCTATACATAACTGGTAAATATATAGTGAAAACTCTAACTTAGGTTAAAAGTCATGTAAACCCCAATCAAAAAGATATCTAAATTCATAAAAAAATCGCACTAATATGATGTTACACAACCATGTAAGAAAATTGTCCAAACTCAACTTCATTTGGGAGATAAAAATAACAAATTTTGAACAAAACTTTGTGATGGTTTATTGTTTCGAAATTTAATATTTTTATATCTTATAAACAAAGTCGAGTTTGAAAAAAAAATTACATGATTGTGTAACGTCATCTCGTCTACATGTGTTATTGGTTTTTGTGAATTTAGATGACTTTTTTTATTGGGTTTACACGAATTTTCACATAAGTTGATATTGCACTACATATTTACCCACATAACTCTAACTCAAAAAAGTCATGTAAAAAAAAACAAAATCCACATCAATGCCTAACAAATACTAGTACTACCTCCATTCTCAAATAGATAATGTCCTAGAATTAATATGTGTAGTCAAATCTCAAAACTTTAAATGATTAATTGATGAAAAAAACATATTAGAATTTGACATGAGAAAATGATATATATTTTATAGACAGCTAGCATTTGACATGAAAAAAATCACTTTCAGATAGTTAATTTGTTACTATACTTTATAAACAAATAGTTATTAAAAAAAATAAAACATGTGCATGGGAAACTGGCTCGCTGTTAAAACGACAAGTCGGAGGTAATATAATTAAGTTAGCAACATTGCTACACACCTAACTAGAAAACCATCATCACCAATTAATTAAGAGGTATGAACACAACTGATGCTTCCTACCCTGTTTAACGCACGAAACCATGAACCAACACGTGTCGTCTGTTGCCACGTTAACATCGCCACAAGATCCATTTTCCCATCACCTATATAGGCTATAGCCCTACCACACTTAGCTGTGCTCGGCAGTCTTCCCTCCCAGCGCGCTACAGTAATTTTTCTCCACGCATGTTTTTCAAACTGCTACACGGTGTATTTTTTTGCAAAAAGTTTCTATACAAAAGTTGTTTAAAAAAAATCAAATTAATCCATTTTCGAAAAAAAATAGCTAATACTTAATTAATCACGCGTTAATGGACCGCTCCGTTTTCCGTGTTACGCGTTGGGAAAACGTTTCAGCGAACACAGCCTTACTCCAGCCTCCAGCTGTTGGCAGCACTAAGCCACTGACCTTCTCTTTTGGCTGGGTTCGTTTGACGAGGTTATAACTTATTTTTTTTAAACGCAAAACGAAATAACTCAAATATTTATTATTTTTTAAAAAATAAATTAATATGATTTTTTAAAACAATTTTTGTATAAAAACATTTTAAAAAAATTTAAAAATTTAAAAATTTAAAAAATATATACGTGAAAAACAAAAAAATGAGTTAAAAGAACTTCCTAAAAATAACACAGCTTAATCGCCATCCCCAACAACTCAACTCCTCCAAACTCCACGCCCCCTCGCTCAGCTCCACGAGCTGAGCCGAGCCGGCCAGCGCGAGCCCAGCCACCTACTCGCGAGGCCGCCACGACCCGGTCCCACCGGTCATCCTCCTCCCCACCTAACCTCACGGGGGCCGCCTCCATGTGGCGAAACGCGAGAGCAACTAGCAATGCGCGAGGTGAGATGAAATCCCCGAACTACCCCTCCTCCTCGCCCCCCTCTCCGTTCAACAACCGCGCGCGCTCCGCTCACCAACCCCCCCGTCTCCGGCTGCCTCACCGGCTCCGGCCACCTATAAATAGCCCCGCCCCACTCCACCTCCCCTTCCTCCTCAGGAGACACCCGCGTCCCGCCGCCACGCACCGCCTCCTCCATTACCGAGAAAAGAAAAACTCTACAGTGGGATTCAACTACCGCCGCCGCCGCAATGTCGCTCGCCACCAACTCCTCCGCCGCGGCGGCCACCGCGATGAACGGTGGGGCGGTGTCGCAGCAGGCCCGCCGCGCGCCGGCCCCGGCGTTCGTCCCGATGAAGCGGCGCACCACGGCCGTCCGCGCCGTCCACGCCGCGGAGCCGTCGAAGAACCCACCCGTCGGCGTCCCGTCGGCGGCGAAGACCTCGTCCCCGTCGGTGGCGGCGCCGGAGAAGGCCCCCGCGCCCGCGGTTCCGGCGGCCACGAAGCCGACCGCGCCGGCGAAGTGGGCGGTGGATAGCTGGAGGACGAAGAAGGCGCTGCAGCTGCCGGAGTACCCCAACCCAGCGGAGCTGGAGGCGGTGCTCGAGACGATCGAGGCGTTCCCGCCGATCGTGTTCGCCGGGGAGGCGAGGCACCTGGAGGAGCGCCTCGCCGACGCCGCCATGGGCCGCGCCTTCCTCCTCCAGGGCGGCGACTGCGCCGAGAGCTTCAAGGAGTTCAACGGCAACAACATCCGCGACACCTTCCGCGTCCTCCTCCAGATGTCCGCCGTCCTCACCTTCGGCGGCCAAATGCCCGTCATCAAGGTAGTATAGCCACCCATCACCCCACTCCAAAAATTTCCAAATCAAAATACAATCACGCATTCCCCTCAATTTTTCTACGATTCGATTCGTGTGTATGATTAAAAGGTTGGGAGAATGGCCGGCCAATTCGCGAAGCCGAGGTCGGAGGCATTCGAGGAGAGGGACGGAGTGAAGCTGCCGAGCTACAGAGGCGACAACATCAACGGGGATGCCTTCAACGAAAAGAGCCGCATCCCTGACCCGCAGAGGATGATCCGGGCCTATTCGCAGTCCGCCGCGACGCTCAACCTCCTCCGCGCTTTCGCCACCGGAGGATACGCCGCCATGCAGCGTGTGACGCAGTGGAACCTCGATTTCACCCAGCACAGCGAGCAGGGTGACAGGTGAGAAGATCTTCCATGCACTTTTCATTGGGCTTTTTTTACATAGCTTTTGGTGATTCTAATAGACGTTTGTAACTTTTGCGGCGATAATTGGCATCGCGTCGTTGTCGAATTAAAAGGGTTGTTGTTCAATTGCTTCCACATACCTCCCTGTCAAGATAACGTGATAACTTGGTTTGCAAACAATTGATGCTACTAAAATACAACATAATACATTCTTACGATGTAGGTTAGGACTGAAAATTATGATTTATATTCTTTTTTTTTTTGGGGGTAGGGAATCCATTAGAGTTGGTCATCGAAACCTGTTATCCAAATTTCCAAATATTTAGGTGCTCTATATAAAGAAATTGCCAGTCTTTTGTTTATTGACATTTGATAATTGATCAATAAATTTCTTTGTTTGTTTCTGTAAAACAAACGTACGTAATTCCAATATTTCGTTGGGCTAAGCAGTATTATTATTACAGTTTATAAATGGAGAAACAAGCACTGGATTACATCATTCTGCTACTCTTCTACTGCTGTTTCTATAGGAGAGGCTTTGAATGCATTGGATCATTCATCGTATCCGTTCTAAGTCATGTAAAGTTAGATTCCACTTTCTACTGTTTGGAATGAAATTAGTCCTCCTCAGATTTCCATCTTGCACAGTGCACGTTGTCAATCTCTGTTATCATTTATCATCAGGAATCAAATCAGTTGCTGTTCAATAACAGTTGTTAAAATGCTTAAGGCTTTTGGTACTGTTTGGTAAATTGTCATGCTATCCAATGATCTGACAATTGTTGCTATGCTGGTGCAGGTACCGTGAATTGGCACATAGGGTTGATGAAGCCCTTGGCTTTATGTCTGCTGCGGGGCTAACAGTGGACCACCCATTGATGACAAGTACTGATTTCTGGACCTCACATGAGTGCCTTCTCCTACCATACGAACAAGCTCTGACCCGTCAGGACTCCACAACTGGTCTTTTCTACGACTGTTCTGCCCACATGCTATGGGTGGGAGAACGCACTCGCCAGCTCGATGGGGCTCATGTTGAGTTCCTCAGGGGTGTAGCCAACCCTCTTGGCATCAAGGTTGCCTTTAAACCCAACTTCATATTTACAAAATAAAATTCACCCACGCCTTGCTGACATATAAAACGCTCACAAACTATGGATTGCAGGTGAGTGACAAAATGAACCCAACCGAGTTGGTGAAGCTGATTGAGATTTTGAACCCATCAAACAAGCCTGGGAGAATTACCATCATTACAAGGATGGGGGCAGAGAACATGAGGGTCAAGTTACCTCATCTTATCCGTGCTGTCCGCCATGCTGGACAGATTGTCACGTGGATTACTGATCCAATGCACGGGAACACCATCAAGGCTCCTTGTGGTCTGAAGACACGCCCCTTTGACTCCATTCTGGTAATTTCTGTTTTTCGATATATTGTGTCTGTTTTATTGCATCATGACTATGGTACTGCCAGTAAAAGCAATCTATCAACCTCAAAATAGAAAATTTTCATATTCCCATAAGCCCCAAATTTGCTTGTACAATTGTATCCACAAAATATGTAAAGGATTTGAAAGAAGATTTAGATTTTCTTGACATTCTTAGCTGGTATGCTACCCTATCAACATAAAAGAAGAGAAAAAGAGGAACACGTTTTGGGCGTGTACTCATGAAAATAGAAGAATTTTCTGGGGAACATTTATGAGCTAACTAGCCGATGCCTTGTCAAATGGCAATGTTGATGATGATGGCGTAGCGTATTATATTCCACTACTTGTTTCAGATGTTCCAGTTCAGAATCCATAGGAGGGAACTGCTATTGAAAATTATTCATTTAACTAGACGATCATTAGTTGTCTATAATAAAAAAGGTTGGTGGGTGGTCAGTGTTATCTCAAATTTGTATTCTCTGGGGAGAATCTAGACCCAAAAAGACATACTAATGGTGTAGAATGTTGTGTTAGGTATAGATGCTGGCACCTATCAACTATCATATGTTGTTTCATTGCGAAGGTGGCTAGTGGACTAGTACTGCCGTACGATAGAGAAAAGATCTTTTGGTCTCTATCATAGGTGGTCACAAGTGGTACATGTCAGTTAAATGGTTTTAGTGAAGTGGGTCCAATGGTATGATAGAAATTTATCTACTGAAATCACTTCTTAATGTGGGAACTGATTGGGGAGTATTGGAGGTTGAAACATCTTGTCATTCAAGAATATTTGTGCGCATGAGGCATCTACTGAGTTTTTTCCTGCAACTAATGGCATGGTGACCATGGCTAGTGAATAGAGAAATATTATCTGTTGGTAGTGTAAGTTCAAGGGCAGAGGATGGCGACATCACAGGACTTCTGGACTTCATGAGTCTTCAGAACTTTTAGATCAACTGAAAGGCAATAAAAATGATGGGTCTCTTATAATATACATTTTGCAGATAGAAAATTGCTTGACGCATTCAATGAACGATTATGTGTAACAGTGTACAGACCAAAGCAGTCCTTGTCACCTTGTTGTTGATTATGGGATATTAGGGTACTATTGGAAGTTGCTGACAACACAAATCTGAAAGAGCAGATGTTCTGCTTGTTGGAATGACGAAGGAAAAATGAGATTTGGTCACAAACTATAATCCAAGACTCGTCAATATTTACTTAATATAACTTTAGTCGTTGAACCGCAAGACTGGCAATAGCTATCCAGTGATAGATTTATCTGCTCAATGATTCTCAACTGATTGTTTGACATGTGCCTTTTAAAAATGTTGTATTTTGCATTCAGGCCTATGCAATTATCAGAATGACTAATCATGAGCTTGTAATCTATAACAGGCTGAGGTACGAGCATTCTTCGATGTGCATGAGCAAGAAGGAAGCCACCCAGGAGGTGTCCACCTCGAGATGACTGGGCAGAACGTAACTGAGTGCATCGGCGGATCCCGAACCGTGACCTTCGATGACCTGGGTGACCGCTACCACACCCACTGCGACCCGAGGCTGAACGCGTCCCAGTCGCTGGAGCTCTCCTTCATCATCGCCGAGAGGCTGAGGAGGAAGAGGATCCGGTCGTCGAAGCTGAACAACATGTTGCCCTTGCCACCCTTCGGTGTCTGAATCTGAATGGGTAAGGGAAACCAGGGATGACGGACGGGGTAGATAGTTGGCAGCAAAAACACTCGACGACGCCTATTCCATTTGTTGGTGGGATGCTCTTGGTGAAATTCTATAATTTGCGAGCTTTTCTTTTTCTGTTGTAACTTTTGAGTTGGTATATATATGCTCTGTAATATCATGCCAGACTGAAAGGCTTTGACATTTCGGTTTTTCTGCATTTTCTATCATGGATAAGAGAATAAATGCAAGATAGAAGAAGGCTTTGTGAATAATTACTTCCAAGCGATTAATCCCCTGTCTTCATTTGTTGTTTTCTCTTGGTTAGTTTCAAAATGTGCTATGCAGTTTTGGAGTTTTGAACCTGCATACGGGAGCCAAGCAAACGGCCTCTTGCACGGATTATTGTTCTTCCAGACTTGCAGTGCTGCAACAGGGAGCATGAACTTTCTGTAGATATGAAATGCACCTTAGGAAATTAACGCCAGTAGATTTAGTTTAATCAGGCAACGTTTGGTGTTAGGGGCTAAAATGGTTTTTAACTAACATTTTATCTGTTTTAAATGAGCATTCATAGTATTGGAGGATTCAATTGCATAATCTTCTCTTCAAGGAGCTGGTTGTCCAGTCCATGATAGTAAGAACAATTTTACTTAACAATACATGTGTATTTCTCTTTCCACAGATTTTTTTTTTTAAAAAAGGAAGAGGTAGAGGAGCACATAGAAACCCTGTATCATCAGTCTTGCTCAGTTTCTCTCACCATTTGTATCAAGGCAAAATTCAACTTATTTATTAACAGCACCAAAAGCCCAGGACTTGTCATCAGAAACTGCCCAGGACTCTCCAGCAGACAGACATGGCTAAGCCGAATGATACAGGAGTGCCGGACGCCCACGCCACGATAGTCCCATTTATATTGGGTTAAACTGGATTATAAACCGCAGGCAAAGGAATAAATTTGCTTTAGTTCTTTCAATTTATTGTCGAATCTAAAATTCATACTTGAACCAAAATACTAAATATACATATATTTATAAAAATAGATCATTTAAGTTTCAAGTCCCTCAACAGATCATTTAAGTTTCAAGACAATATTATGCTCGATTATAATTAACGTGACAAACCAAGACAATGTGGGATCCACATGAATCCTACATGTTAGTGGCTAGTACTTTTTTCCTCCTTCTCTTCCTCTCGCTTTTCTCCTCCTCCATCAAATTTAATTTACAATCGGCTTTTACATAGTTTTATCTCTTCATTTGAAGAAGATACAAAATAATGGACCAAGTGTTTTTTGATGAAAAAACCATAAAACTAAAATGTCATGTGATAAAGACGCAAAACTAGAGTTCCTAGAGCAAATGCCAGAGAGTGTCTTAGGTAGTGTTTGAAACTCATAAAGATATTAATTTAAAACAAAAAATCATTAGTACATGATTAATTAAGTTTTAATTATTATAAACTTAATAAATAAATATATTTGATATTTTAAAACAACTCCTATATAAAAAGCTTTTACACAAAACGCATCGTTTAGTAATTTAAAAAACGTACTAACAAAAATCGAAAAAAATCTGAATTTTAATCAGAAAAGAACCGGGTTGCTTGAAGCAAATCTTTTGGGGAAAAAAAAAGGCTCATCGACAGATTCCACACGACGCCAAAAAGAGCCCAAGACTGCAATCGGACCAGGCAGCAGCATCTGGACGCCCGAGAGAGAGCATCTCAACTCAACGTAGGATAGGAATAGGATTCGTCACACGCGTACGATAGTGCTGGCACGGAACGGAATACAACTTATCAGATCACCTGCCACGATAGAAAGAAAAAGAAGACACTGCATCAGACAGCTCATAAACTGCTCTGCATCAAAGGGGAAGTGTGTATATATATATATATACGGTGAAAACCGTAAGTTTCTCGAAATTCTGAGAATTTCCTAAAGAAAAGTTCTGAGAACGACCCGGGAGTTATTTTGTGAAAGTAAGACTACAGAGACAGATGAGTTGCAGTGGCATAACTACATAATCGTCAGTAACTATAGCGCATGACTTAAGACTTCAGAGTTACCTCGTTTTTAGGGTTTAATCCAAAAAAACCTGGATTACCGAATAATTTATTTTTTTTAAAAAAAAGTTTAAGACTTCTATGCAAGTCACTGCTATCTTCATTTATTTCATATTATAAATCATTTGATTTTCTTCTAAGACAAACTTATGTAATTTTGATTAAATTTATAAAAAAAAATATAACTATATTTTTAACGTAAAACAAAGAAACTATTAAAATATGTTCAATGTTAGATTTAATAAAATTAATTTATTGTTATAAATATTGTTGTAGTTTTTTTTTAAATTTGATCAAACTTTCAAAAAATTAATTTTTAAAAAAATCAAAACGACTTGTAACGTGAAACGATGGGAATACTGTATATATTTGGTTATGGTTTACAAGCCAAAGATTTATAACGGTTGCGATGAAAAAAATTTGTAAGATGACAAAGATAAACAAATAAGCCTGTAAAATACGATGTAAAAAAAATAAAAATTAACTAATTCAAATTTTGGTTACGGCCGATAAGTTGAAGAGTAAACGATGGAACTGATTATCACCGTAGATTTTATCAAAGTTTAGCAATCACAAGATATGAATTTCGCTTAAATTTTGTTAGGGTGCCTAGTTTTTTTTTTACCAGAACTTCTGTACTATGTTTTATTGCAATTTTTTCTTTTCCTTTTGGGTTTGGTGTAGGTAGGCCTGTGTTTGAGAGAAGGAGAGAATAGAAGTGAGCTATTAGCATATGATTAATTATAGAAATATTGATTATTTAAATTTTAAAAAATAAATTAATATAATTTTTAAAACAACCTTTTTTAAAATAGTTTTTAAAAAAACACATCAGTTTGACAACCTTAAAAACATACTACCTCCAATTCAAATTTATTTCCAAACAATTGTTACAGTAAAGTATTAATTGTTGCTCAATTATTTTTTATTTAAATTTCTTACTATTCTATCCTCAATGACCCTTGCACTTTTACATATACATCGTTTAATGAGAAACACCATAGTTTTTTTTTAAATCTTAATATATGCTAAATAATATAAAATTATAATTATTTTTAAGATATAATTATTTTCAGAAAAAGGTAATAGTACACAGTACCAAGAGGCCAGCTTTTCTCCCAGTCCGGTGAACGAAGCTACGAAGCAAAACAGTCGACGGTTTCAAAATCTCGCCAGTATAAAAAAAATTCCCCACCTCAAAGGCTCGAACCACCTCAGGCCGCGCCGCGTGGTCTCCGACTCCCTCCCTACGCGCAAATTCCCACCGATCTGATGCTCTGATCCACCTCGCCGCCCCTCGCCTGCACGCGACCCTCCTCCCTTGCCCGCCTCGGTCTCCGGACTCCGGCGATGGAAGGGAACGGCCGGAGGGTGGCGGCGCTGGGCGGCCTCGCGGTGCTCCCCGACGAGGTGCTCTGCGCCGTCGTCGACCTCCTCTCGCCCACCGACGTCGGCCGCCTCGCCTGCGTCAGCAGGTTCGCCGTGGAGCGGAACCTAACCTCTCTCCTGCTGCTGCTGCTGCTGCCCCCCTCCTTTTATTTACTATACTACTTTGTTTATGCTGGGTTTCTTTCTCCTCCTTGTGCTCTTGTCCTTTTTGCAACCAGCCTCCCTTTGTTAGTTAGCTGGAACTGCTGAGGTTGTGATGCTTCGGTTTGTGATGAGTCATGATCGCTCTGGACCTCTGGTGGACTAGTAAACTGTATCTGATTGTGAGTTTTGTTTTATCGTGGTCGGTTATATCGTGGACAATGAGCCAAAATTGCACAGGTTGTAGTTTAATCAGTTGAAACCAATTGAAGAGCTGAAGCCATAGTAATTCATACACATTATGTGTTTTACAATATGATGGTATACATGGTATGCGTGCTATGGGGAAAAAATCAGAGATGAAACATTTACGGTTCAGTAAGACTCTTGACTTGTGAAATTTTTTTTTAGGCATAGACCATCCATGGAAAAAAAATGAATTTGCACTTCAAATAATACTTAAAACATGAGACTCATGGAAAAAATGAATTTGCATTTGAGTCTAAATTAGATGTCAGCAGTTTAGTTTGCTTTCCACATGCTTGTTTTGGTTTTCTTCTAGGCAGCATGTCCTGGCAAATGAATACAGTACATGATTTCTGTAATTGACAGATGTAATGAAGTGATTGGTTCATAGGGATAGTACTACATTGTTAACTTCTTCCTTGACCTTGCTATGTTTCTTTGCTTTCTTTTAACATCTGCGCCTAGTGGCACTGCCTTATAATGTAATAGGATGTGACTGTGGCATTACCTTAAATTTCTTGACAGTGTCATGTACATACTTTGCAATGAGGAGCCTCTCTGGATGAGCAAGTGTCTTTCAGTTGGGGGTCTTCTTGCGTATAGAGGTTCTTGGAAGAAAACAGCATTGTCTAGGTATGTGGCAATTCTATCTTGTGATGTTACTTTTAGCAGAGACTGAGAGATATGTAGTTATGTCTATTACACATTCTATTATGTTATGTTCAGTACCTTGGAAATCCTTCGCATAGAACTATGATGGTCACTAAAAAGATTACATACTGATTGCTTCACTTCCAGACTTAATCTTTGTTCAGAAAATGATGAGATTTACCAGAAGCCTCGCCATTTTGATGGTAAGATACGTTTCCTTATGTTAGCATTCATTCTGCTTATATAATCTGCTGCTTATACACTTAATTTCCTTCAGGGTTCAATTCCATGCACTTATACAGGAGATGGTACAGATGTTTTACTAATTTGAGTAGCTTTTCCTTTGATAATGGACACGTTGAAAGGAAAGATGACCTTTCTCTGGACCAATTTCGCTCTCAGTATGATGGAAAATGTCCAGTAAGAACTGAGTTAACCTTTTGTTTACTTCATATTGAACAACGTGGAATTTGTACATTCTTCTCTTTATTATGTTTGTCTCCCTGAAATCACTTTATTTATGTTGCACTGCTAGGTTTTGCTTACTAAACTGGCTGAAACCTGGCCAGCAAGGACTAAATGGACAGCACAGCAACTGACACATGATTATGGTGAAGTTCCCTTTAGGATATCTCAGAGAAGCCCTCAAAAGATAAAAATGAAATTAAAAGATTATGTTTCTTACATGGAACTCCAGCATGATGAAGATCCGCTTTACATATTTGATGATAAGGTGATTATAACTTTAGCGTTGTTTGTGTTGTGGATTCAAAAAGAGAATTTGAGTTGACAAATCATTACAGTTTGGAGAATCAACACCTGCACTATTGGAAGATTACAGTGTCCCACATCTATTCCAAGAAGATCTCTTTGAAATCATGGATTATGACCAACGACCAGCTTTCAGATGGCTTATTATTGGACCAGAGAGATCAGGTGCCTCTTGGCATGTTGATCCAGGTTTGACCAGTGCCTGGAATACTCTTCTTTGTGGCCGAAAAAGGTTGGGATCATTTTTTTTAATATAATAGGTGTTACCCATCGGTGGCAAGATTTTACTATTTTAGCTTTTACAAAATTATGGTGGCAATATTTCGCCTTAATATACTCGATATTGATTATAATCATCAGTCCTGCAACTTCTATTTTGGATGGAAGAATGTATATGTTGGAAGCTCATCTGTGGATGATGAGGCATTGAAATGTGCACTAAATCTGATAGTATTTAAGGGTTCAAGTCCTAGACTGGTGCAACTGCCCACTAATTTTAGGGGCACGTTCAGTGGGAAGTGTCTGCTCGTACCTTTGGAGACCCTCAGTCAGTGCGTGCATGTTGTGGACATGAGTGTGTGTGCGCTTGTAGTGTGTGTTGAGTGCGCACACCCCCACCATGCTCTCTTTCTTTTAAGAAAATGTTATAAAATTAAAATGAGCACTCCACTAACAGTGTCCATCTATTTCATAGGTGGGCACTGTACCCTCCTGGCAGAGTTCCAGGTGGTGTCACGGTACATGTCAGTGATGAAGATGGTGATGTTGACATTGAAACTCCAACATCTTTGCAGGTGTTGTACTCACTACTGCTTTTGCTTTCATTCAGACATCTCTTGTTTCTCCATATCAGTCAAATTAATTTGCTTGTCTTGCAGTGGTGGTTAGATATCTATCCAAATCTTGCTGAACACGAGAAGCCACTGGAATGCACACAATTACCAGGAGAGACCATATTTGTTCCTAGTGGATGGTGGCATTGTGTTTTGAACCTTGACATGACAATTGCTGTGACACAAAACTTTGTCAATCGATCAAATTTTGAGCATGTATGTCTGGACATGGCACCTGGTTACTATCACAAAGGAGTTTGCCGTGCTGGCTTACTTGCTGTTCCAGACAAATCTATTAGTGATATTGAAAATCATCCTAGGATAATGAGTAGATGGAACCACTCTGACATGACCCGTAAGGAAAAAAGACTGAAAAGTTCAGAGCCTGTAAGAACTTCAAACAATGCAAACCAGTGCTCTGCATTTGAGCTCTCAGATGTTCATGAAAGCTTGGTGGAACAAGTTTTCTTGTACGATATAGATTTCTTATCCCAATTCCTTGAGAAAGAAAAGGATCATTATTCTTCTGTCTGGAGCCCTACTAATTCAATTGGGCAGAGAGAAGCAAGAGAATGGCTACGTAGGTTATGGGTTCTTAAACCTGAACTGAGAGAACTAATATGGAAGGTGAGCTTTGTCCTGGCAATTATATGAAGTTTTATAGTCCTTGATTTTCTGTATGTGCAAATGACGTGTGATTGTTCCTGCAGGGTGCATGTCTAGCAATTAATGTAGACAAGTGGTATTCATGCTTAGAGGAAATAAGTGCATGCCATAGTTTACCACTGCCTTCTGAAGATGACAAGCTTCCTGTTGGCACAGGTAGCAACCCAGTAAGTGCACACTCTTATGAGAATGATTAAGTTTAAACTGTCGATAAGCTATTCTGGCTTGTAGCATGGAATACCTTAAAGTAACCAAAGCACTGAGAATATTTATAGTATCATATTAATTATATATACTTAAAGTCCACTAAGTGCATTTCCTACTGATATCACAACAGCAACGAATGCAGAGTTTCATATAGCATTTTATTTATATTTTTTGGGGGAACCAAAGGCAAACAAATGCCCTGCTTATATTGAAAGCATAAAGCAAGAAACAGAGTTCATTGGCCAAGCATACAACCACAGTAACAGACAACACAAACTGCCACTTTAAATGCATTCAGTGCTTCTGTTTAGTGAAGCTAACTTAAAGCAGATTTGTAGGTGGTAAATAGTTGCTCTATGGTACAATAACACGTTATAGCTCATATGTTTGCTGGTCAGTTTGGTAATATGTTTAACCTATACTGAAAACTTTTCAGGTCTTCATTGTTTCTGACAATGTGATCAAAATTTATGCTGAAGGAGGGTTGAGTTATTCTATACATGGTTTGGGCACAGAGGTACTGTATTTCGTCCTACAGCTTAGGAAGTTAGTATGTTGGATGCCACACTTCTGATAATTTTTTTTTCTGGCTGCAGCTTGAGTTCTATGATCTTCTGCGAAAACTTGGCTCGCCATTGATCAACCATGTCCCTAAGATCATTGCTAGTGGCTTTCTTGTGTACCAGGATGGTGTCTACAGGACAGTTCCATGGGATGGAAAAGGAATACCAGATGTTCTAGCTAAATACTACCCTTTGGAGGTTTCTTATGCAAACGGCTCTTTTCCTCTTGGGTTATGGAGCAAGCAACTGTTTGGATTGAGTAATTCAACTGATGCTCCAGACAGACCAATTTGTCCTTACATGGTTACCAGAAAATGCAAAGGGGATATATTTGCTCACATGTAAGTTTGTTCTTTACTTGAGGAAGTGTGGTTCTCCTAATTAATTTTAGAAATTGGACTTACTTTTTTTTAAAAAAAATTTCAGACGTGATAAATTGACCAAGACTGATGTTTTGAATCTTGCATCATCCTTGGGAGT
Organism: Oryza officinalis; assembly: GCA_008326285.1. Classification (NCBI taxonomy): domain Eukaryota; kingdom Viridiplantae; phylum Streptophyta; class Magnoliopsida; order Poales; family Poaceae; genus Oryza; species Oryza officinalis. The sequence goes on along the minus strand of BDMV01000003.1, from coordinate 25,708,915 downwards.
TCAAATGCGAAATATTCATCAATTGCCCCTTCCACATGTGGAACATCTATCCAAATCTGGGAACGGAGATATCAAAACAAAGGAAAATTCAATTTCAGATGTCACTCTTGTTCCGCCTGAATGGAAACAAGTAGTTTCTACTCTAGACAGAAGAAAGAAAAGTATAAAGAAGCACCTAAGTAACTGGTAGGCGGAAATCTTTTGAAGCTGGTTTGTCGGTATATATTTTTAGTCATTAAAAAAGATTTTTGTTTTGCTCTGTTTTTTATTTATCCAAAAAGTGATATTTTTTAATCATTGAGGAAAAAGATTTTTTCCCTCCGAAATAAATTGCATGGAATGTGAATACGAAGAACATTTTCAAACTATATAAAGGTTCAGTACTGGTTATGTTTAGATTGTGCCCTTGGAGTTCCGGAAACACTGTTTGAGGCTTGTCCAGGACTCCAGAATACAATGGTAGTCGTGGATTAGATAACTAGTCCTATCTCTTTTCAAGCAAAATCTAAGATGCAATGACTATGCATTTATTTGGAGTTGACTTGTTATATCCTGACAGGCAATCACTATATGCAGTTGATAATGGTACCGTAACATTCTTTACGTATCTATGTAGGGGTGGTTCCATTCCACATGTTCTAATTGAGAAGGCTGAAGAATATCTCCCTGACGATATCCACTTTCTTATCAAGTTTGTTAAGGTATGTTTTGTGGGTTTGTTGTTATATGTATCCACTATCCACTATCAAACTTTGAGTGTAATGTTCTCTGATCGAATAATCAGGATGATGATGGTGATTCAGTCTATGTGGTACCTTCTTGGATACATTCGGATATAATGGATGATAACATTCTCATTGAGGGGACCACAGAACCAGGAACTTCCACTGATTGCATTGCCATTGAAGATCTGAACAAAATGGATGCAATTCATATCATTGATTTCAGTGATCTGTCCATTGGTGAGCAGCCAGCTAACTTTGTTCACAATGAAACAAAGTTTGATTACTCAGTTGTTTATATGCCTACTTTAAAAATAATGTGATAGTGCATCACTAGTTGATTAAATTCAAGATAAAAATAATGTGATAGTGCATCACTAGTTGATTAAATTCAAGACAGGGTAACCATGAAAGATTGTATGAATTATTGAATGAGTTACCCTATCTCTGTTATTCACTGATTCCCTCATGGAACAAGATCTACAATTGGGCAAATCTTAGTGATATCTGGATGTGGAGGGTTTATTTGTGATCTTTTGGTTTTGGAGATTTAGTTCAAAATTCAACACTCCGCCCACACAGATCCGAATAAGCCTTAAATTTTAGCAAATTCTAATGAAGTTTGTGTTGATCTGTTATATTGATTGTTGTTTCATTTAACAGGGGATCCTCTATGTGACTTAATTCCGCTGCACTTGGATGTATTCCGTGGTGATATTGATCTTCTCAGGCAGTTTTTACGAAGCTATCAGCTTCCTTTTCTAAGAGCAGAATCAAATAAAGATATATACAAGTCAATACAAAATTCTAAATTCAGCAGGGCATCGTATCGTGCAATGTATGTACCTTTCTTTCTCTCTAAAATAAGATAATTCATCCTCTTGTTTTATCCTCAATTAGAGCATCTTGAATTGGAAATTGTAACTGCTGGCAAAATCTGTCTTACTAGAGCCTCTCAAGTGTCGACTTGGTGCTTATCAAATTGCATGATATATATAACTAGTAGGAGTATTAGTTAATTAATAAGAGAAAATTAGAGCATACATAATCTGTTTAGTGCCATCTTAAAAAATTAATTCTGAATGTGTGATGACTTAGCATGATTGAACATTGGACAATTCTATGATGGCATAGCTCCAGTTAAGTAGCTAACTCGCATTTGCTAAAAATTCATCCCTTATTCTTCTTCATGTGCATATAACTATAGCAGTGGCTCAAGCATAGATTTGGCTGAACTCACCCACTTCTCTGCAAGTTCTGTGTATTATTGCAGTAATCCATTTATAGCTGGTTTGTTGATGAACAAGGCGCGAACCCTTGCAACCATTGCTGATTCTCTTGGTTTGTCACCTGACGAATAATGATGATACACTGAATTGTTGATCTCCTCTGTTTGCAGGTGCTACTGCATACTTCACGAGGACAACGTCCTGGGAGCCATATTTAGCCTGTGGAAGGAGCTGGGCACCGCGACGTCATGGGAAGATGTTGAACAGTTGGTTTGGGGAGGGCTGAATCAATACCAGCAGTCATGCAGCGTGGGCGAAATTAACTGACACGATAGAGTTTTCTATACTAAGATAAAGGCACAAAAAATTTGATTTGTAACCTGAAACTGTACCACAAAGTATACCATCGAAACAGTGTATTACGTTACACTTGCTTGATATGCAATAACAACGCATCGAAAGGACAACTTTGTTAAGATGCAACATATTGGAATAAACATTTGTTGTTACACTGTTATTTTACATTAACACAAGCTTGATACTCGTTCCATCTAAAAAGACTTACTTTTATCTATCTATGAATCTGAATATAGCCTATGTTCAAATTCGTAGCCAAAAGTTGATATTTTTGGGACAGATGGAATATGTAGCAACAATGCATGAAAAGAACGACTTTGAAGCTCTGGCATTTCTTCAGATGCAACATATTGGAACAGACATTTGTCGTGACCGAAGTTCACAATACTTATACAGATGAAAACAGGGGGTTCGCAATCCTGATACAGATAAAAACTGCTCACAAACGGTATCGAATTTCATGAAATCCATTGATAAACGATAAAAACAAAGTAAATGTAGTAAAAAAAAAATCAAAATTTGGTTTGAATTTTCAGCTGTTGTTTTCAACCGGTTCGAGAACTGAACTGGTTTCCACCAGGATTGGATTGTAAACGCTGGTCGTGACTCGTGACACCGTTTTGTTTTACATTAACACTTGCTTGACACACAATAACATTGCATCGAAAGAACGACTTTGAAGCGTTCTGGCGTTACATCATATTGGAACAAACAACATTTGTTATATGAAACCTACGACTGAGCCAAGTTCTATAAAAAAAAGGATCTAACTACAAGATGATTAGATATAATCCGCGCAAGTCATAATATATCAAATTTCCAACTTCAAAGGTAAAACAACATGACCAAATAAAGAACGTTGCCACACAGGATGAGAACTTGACGACAATTCTTCAAATTTTGAGTTCCACAGAAAATAGTACTAGAAATGCATAACTGGGAAATAAAACAGTTCAGGAGAGAGATATTACGAGACATTAAATGGCATAAAAAACAAGAAAATAGTAGGCACAAGTTATATCATCGGAATACATAGAAACTGCAAGTGCTCAAAAATTGTGACAAAGCATCATCCTGTCCACAGAAAACTGCACCAATTACCGAAGAAAAACTAGCAGTAGCATGTCTATCCATCACAACGACAAACAGTTCCTCATCTATAATGTTTAAGGTCTTATAGGGGTCTTATGCAGTGGTGGCGGCAGCAGCCTTGGTAGCAGCAGAAAGCTTGGACCTCCTCTTTGCCAAGCTCTCACTCCTGCGTTCCCTCTGCTCCTTGAGCCTCTGGGCAAGCAGCTTCTGGTACTCAGCAGCCTCAGACTTCTTCTTGGCAATTCTTTGCTTCTTCTGGGCAATTCTCGCCCTCTTCCTTTGGAGAGTCAGAGGAGTGACAAGCCTCTGGATCTTAGGAGCCTTGCTCACCTTCTTGCCTGCAGGACAAAAGTTAATGATTAGTGACAGGGCAGCTCCAAACTAACCATATTAAATTGACTGCATATGCATAGGCTATGTCAAAAAATTGTAGATTATATCCAAGCTTATTGTCAAGATTAGAATGCTTTTTGTATTGATTACCAAAGCAGCCGCTTAGCACCAGGTGTACAGAACATAATAGCAAAGCGACTCAAGGTTAATACCAAATGTTAGGAGTGCTCACCGTTCTTGGTAGTGAAGGTTCTGCGGTAAGTGTTGACATACTTGCGGACATCATCATCCTTGGCAAGGTTGAACAGCTTCCTGATCTTAGATGCCCTCTTGGGTCCCCTCATCCTGGGCTTCTCAGTGTCAGTCAAGCCAGGAAGGTCATTATCACCCTTCTTTACAATCACCAAGTTGATGACAGAGAGATCTTGGCTGACGATGCAACCACGGACAGACTTCCTTCTGCGCTCACCATCACGCCTGCCATATCCACGGAAGCAGGGGGTACCTGTCGGTATAAAAATGGAATATTCACATTAGAACACCTCCAAGCAAAGCAAAATGAAACATAAACATTCAAATGAAAGCATGTTAGACACCTACCCCTGTGGAGGAGAAGGCGGACACGTCCAGAAGTAAGCACACCCTGCTTCATGGGGAAACCTTGCTTGTCACAGCCTCCCATGATCTTGAAAACATAGCCCTTGAATTCCTGTGCAAACAGACAAACTTAGCCATCCAACTCATTAAATAGCAAGACAATTGAATCATGCAGCAAATTGCTGAAGAAATTACTTCGCCAAGAGCATCGCCGCTGACTTCCTGGGAGATCCTCTTGTCATAAAATGCACGGCTGCACAATTGATAGGAAACCACTAGTTACATATCATTACAACAGGAGTTTTTAAACAAATATATAACACACCAAACGGACAAAGATAACTATAATTGTTCTTCCACCTAACAACAAACCCACGCTCACTGATACAGGATTACAGGATAAAAACTAAGAGAGTGCATTTCTTCAGTATTACTATAAATCACCATAGATGTTTCAAACTACCTAAACTCACGGCTAAACCAAAAAAAAAACTGCATTCTGATCTAGCAGGTAAATTACTAAATTGATGCATTCTATGTTGCCTAAAATCCACCAAAACTAACATAACACTGATCAAAATTGGCATTGCCTTCAAGATTGACTGAATATATTTGTAATGTTTCTACTTTACAGTATTGAACACTTGAATCAGAGAAAGAGGCTCAAACACAACGACCTATTCCACATCCCCATTCCACTATCCTTTCAGGAAAAAATATGCAAACATATTTCCCTTCAAGAGTTCCGAAATCCGATTTAGTAACTACCAGTTCTTCCATCTTCCAGTAAGAGACTAAAAAAATCTACCGCCCGCACAAACGCATAGACAGCATAGCGCGATCATAACCAGTTCATATTCGGACAAAGCCGGAGCCAACTTGCCCAATAATAATAAGCAATTACACCACGAAGGACCCAGCGGACACGCTAGATTAACAGGATGCAAGAGATTTCCACGCATTTCAGAACAGATCGACATCGAGAGAGGGGGGGGAGCACTCACAGCTTCTGGTCGTCATCGATCTCGAGCTTCTTCTGGCACCCGGTGGTCGGGTTGGCGATGTTGAACTGCGCAAACATCATGGCGACACAATCAGATCAAACCGCACTCCAAGAAACAATCAGCCGGATCGGATAGCGTCGCGGACGAGGAGAAGGAGAAATGGGTACCTTCATGGTGGCGTCGCGGCGCGAGCTCGAGGCGGCGGCGGCGGCGGCGGCGCTAGGGTTCGCTTGGGGAGAGAGTGGGTGAGAAGGGGAGAAGCGGGCTTATATAATGGACGAGTTGGGAGCTAGGGGTTTGTGAGGGAAGGCGAGAGTTGATCTCAGCCGTTGGAGGATTTGATGCACCGTCGGATTGGATTTCCGGGTCTTGGGCTTGGGTCCAGCCGCTTGCGGTCGCTCCGTGATTTTCTGCTCAAACTTTGAAGAGAAAAAAAAAAGGAAAAAGTATACTTTAGAAAACCATACTTTTACACAAAGCAAATTGAAGCATAGCTTAAAATGGTTTTGTGAACGAACTGAAATATTTGGTTTTGCGTCACATAGGCAAAAATCTTTGGTCTATAAGATCTAGAGAAAACTATGCCTTGGTTAAAAAAAAACTTGGCAAGTGTGTACTATTTGATTAGAACAATATGAAGCCTATGTTGTCGCGCATTTGCGTAATACTAAATATTCTGTTCTGTTACGTGGTACATGAGATTGGCGGTCTATCTTTATTGGATTTCTCGTTACTCGGAAAAAAAATAGTCATGACAAATGATATTATGTTGATCTAGTAAATGGCTTAATATGTATTATATATAAATTGTACATCTATATGGGTCACCATTTATAGTTATATCTGTTGTTGCATGTTATTCTCCCTTATTTTTCATTGATGTGTATGCTTTTATAGCTCATGCACATATATTTTTGTAGGATTTTTAGGGAATTAGGTTATTTTTTAAAAAATGTACAAAATCATTAAACTTATAGGGAAAATCACATGTGAAATCATTCTAAAATATCAAGTGACCATGACTGCCTCGTTGGTAAGATTGTGTATATCCTTGCAGCAATTTTTGTCTCAAACATGTTAAAATATTAATTATTATAAAAAAATTAATCTATGAACATATATTTTGAATATGCTTGAATAGTTCAATCTATACCAATGAATCCTACTAAAGGATGAAGGTTTATTTGTAAAAAGATTTCACAATGAGCGCAAATCATAAAATTATAAGCAAAAGCTTATCTCTTCCAGTGATTATTCTCTAGCTTTTTGTTCTTTTTTTTTTCTTTGTGTCTTTCTTTCCAGCAGTTTCATGCATCTCCGGAAGCCTCTTGAATTTTATCATCCATCTAATCTAATGGTCAAGATTGATTCACTCTCTTTTCTCTCGTAATGAATCCGATGGTTAATATTTATCAGGATGCAGTAGTCAAGGTGAATGCGGCTTTTGATCCGGATGCAGTGAAGCTTTCACTGTGAAAGCAATTTTTCTCTTCAGCATTGTTTCTTTTTCTTTTTTTCTTTTTATGGTCAAATTATCATGACTGGAGTCTGGAGCATTTATACTCCCAAATGTATTTTCTCGTTCCTTCTCAGTGAAACCTCCCGACACTTTCCTTCTAAATCAATCCAACCCTTCTTTCTAAATCCAACTGCTCAGGTTATGTTGTATATGTGGCACCAATGAAAAATGGAATAAACATCCTCAGTTCCTTTGATGATGACGATGATGATTGGACGTGTCAGTATGATGACTTGATTGGTCAGTGTATTTTATAGCACAATGACTTAAATTTTTAACCATGGATGCCATGTCCTAATGGTGCTTAAATCTTGATGCTCGTAATTTTTAACCACGGGTGCTTCTATTTTCCTATGATCTAATCTTTGGAGATAGTACATTAGTACATGCCATTTTTAAACATTTAGTGGAAAAAACTCATACTCGTGCTACTCTACCTTAAGGCTAGGCATCTAATTAAATAAAGTGAATTGCACTTTAGACCACTTATTATTATCAAAGTTTCACTTTGGACTAGGCTACGTTTGATATTTTCACTTTGGACCGGAATTTGTTACCTTCTAGTGCACATTGGATCATTCTTGTGTTCTTTGCTTCTAACCTGCTTTGTTGCCACTCACAGCTTGATTTCCTTAGCTCACTAGCAACTAAACACACCCATCAATGCTCTATCCTGACCATCCAGCATCCAACATTATGATTTTCTTTTTGGCTTTTTTTTCCCACGAAAATCATGCATGTGAGCTGAGAAAAATCACATGATTGTGTGCTCACAGGCCACAGCTACAGCAGCAAGCTGCCCTGTGGCTTGATTTCGTGAGTTCCGAGCTAAGGAACGGATCTAAGAGAGGAATCCTAGTCATGCGCTTGCTCGGGTTGATTCATGGCAGCATCTCAACGGAGAAAAAATCAGAAGAGGGGAGATGGAGAAGAAGGCCAGTTTAGTTTGAAACTTTTGTAAAACCACATAGTCCAAAGTGAAAAAATTTGTCCTTACTAACCCAAAGTGCAATTCACTTTAAATCAAATGTGTTGGATGTGTGTGTGGCTGATCTGTAGTTGAAAAGACAGTGGTGGATCTATGCATAATATGCATTTTGAAAAACAAAACTATCAACCTTGATTTTCATGTATAAATCTATTAAAGAAATGATCCTATTTAAATATAAATCAGTAATAATTAATTCTACATGGTTAAATTTCTGGTTCCGTCGCTGTGAAAAAATCAGATGGGTTGCTATATAGGATTTCTTTTATTTTTTTCAAAAGCACACAACAACGGATAACAATCTGAGGTCCGAACCCTTGATGAAGAATGCGCGCCGCTTCCTGCGCTTGTGGGCAGGAAACTGGGAAAACCAACGCTTGGAAGTTGGAATTTGGAAGAGAAGAGATACCTAGTTGGTGTCAGAGTATGATCGATCGATCGATCGATCGATTCGATTCGATTCACCTCCTCATGATTAATTTGCTCGCAACGGAGCTCGCGATCTCTCTTAGCTTAGCCTCATGCACGTTGTACTAATTACACGCATCCTTCCGTACGTGCCCTAGCTAGCAGGGGGCGGCGCGGCGCGTGGCATGGATCGCAAGAAGAGGAGGAAGATGGCGGCGGCGGCGGCGGTCGACTGCGGCGTGAGATTCGACGGAATGTCGAGCAAGCAGCTGGTGGGGTTGTGGGAAGACGTCATCGATCGTGACGTCGTGGCGGCGCGGAAGCTTTTCTTTCGGGCGCTCTTGCGGGACGCCGCGGCGGAGTACAAGCAGGCGGCGGCGGCTCGCGGCGCCGCCGGGGAGGAGGAGGGCCAAGATCGAGGCTACCAGCACGAGCGATTCTTACTCAGGCCGTGTTCCTGGGAAGCCTCGCCGCAGCCGCAGCCGCCGCCGGAGCCCATGGTGGTGCTGTGCCTACGCGCGGCGCCGCCACCGCCGCCGCCGACGCCGCACCTGGCTGTAGGCGGGATGGAGAGGGAGGCGCTCTCGCGGGACGCCACGGCCGAGCACAAGCAGGAGGAGGTGGCCCGCCGCGCCGCCACAGCAGGGGTGGAGGACGGCGGCGGCGAAGATCGAGGGCACCCGCCGCATGAGCGGCTCTCTTCCACGCCCTGCCGTGAAGCCTCGCCGCCGTCGGAGCCCACGCGTAACAATGCTCCCACTGTGGTGCTGTGCCTGCCCGCGCGCAGCCGCCGCCGCGCCGCCGCCGGGTTGGAGTTGGAGGAGGAGGACGACGAAGATCAAGGCTGCCCGGCGCACGAGCGGTTGATCTTGGCGCCGTGTTCCACGCCTCGGGAGGAAGCCTCGCCGCCGGAACCCACGCCTATCGCTCCCATGATGGTGCTGTGCCTGCGCACGGCGTCGCCGGCGCCGGTTCAAACATCCCGCCGGCGTGGTGCATCAGATCATGCTCGATAGCACGCAAGAGTAGATGTGTAGATTTGTTCTCTGTTTCTGTTCTTTTTCCCCAATTTTTAATTTTTTTGGCACATGTTCATGCATGTTGTAAAAAGGATACAATGTACATGTGACAAATGTGTTGTTTCCAATGTTTTGATTCTATACTTTGATTAGAACATAATCAAGGATTAGAATCAGTACACCTTATAGAACTTGCTACTACTTCATTTGTCCCACAAAAACTTTGTTTTTGCCGCCTTCATTGGTGTCACAAATAATTTGTCTTTGAGGTCAATATATTGAAATTTGAGAAAATAAAAGTTTAATACATTGAAGTTTTTAAAAAATAAAGTCTTTTTGACATACTGTACGTGTGAGATGGATATATGTAAAAATAGTCAACGGCGTCATCTATTAAAAAATATTTAAAAACAGAAAGTGTATGTGTGATAATATGGGATATATTACCCGATGGCCCATGAACACCAAAGTATTCGTATCATCAGTACATATAAGTGCATTCCGTATTTCCGTATATGTAAACATGCACTCAATATACATAATATGCCCATACTCTGCTATGCAAGGATGATAAAACACATCTGCTCCAAGCTGGTTGTCAATTGCGAGAGATGATAGGAATTTGCATATAGAAGAATTGATAAGACAACTAAATACAGAACTAGGAGCACAAATCACTCTGCCAAGAATATACTCTAGCATGCAATTAAATTCATCTTATTTTTGCACAGCGATGGCAATCTCTTGGTCACAGAGTGTACATGTGATCCAGAAACCAAACGAAGCATGAATGACACAACAGGTGATCCACATTGGCACATTCCACGCACACATCAGCCACCAAGAAAGCTCGCTGCCCTGCTACTTCAGTCTTCAACCAGCAGATGATCGATCGATCGTTCGATTTGGCATCTATCTATCACAAGGCGCACACGAAGTCCCCGCTGTTCTCGATGTCAATGTCGTTGATATCGTCGATGTCAATGTCGTTGATATCGTCGATGTCGTCGAGATCCATGCTCCCCAGGCAGGCGACCTGCCCGGCGCCGGCGAGCTTCATGGCGTCGCCCGGTTTCCGGGCCTCCTGGATGATCGCCATGACCTCCTCCAGGCTCTGCGACGGCGTGTTCATGTCCGCCAGTTGCGTGCTCCTCTGGTACTCGTCGGTCATCTCGATGGGCAGGTTCTTCAGGAACCATGGGTGGTTCTTGATCTCCGGGATAGTTATCCTCTGTACAAAGAGAAATGCATGCAATTTATGAATGTTTGACGGTTGACACAATGTTGGAAAGTCAATGCAGATTGACCGCTAAGCTACTAGGTGAAATGGTGAATTATTTCATGACGAGGAGTCACCTGCTCAGGATTTCCAACGAAAATCCGGGACAGGAGATGTCTGCAGTCCGCTGAAACTCGAATGTAGTCTGGAATTGAATACTGTACACTGAGTATCCTCTGCAAAAGAGGTCAATAGGCTACATGATCAGACTGACTAGAATTGAGACAGATTTTGATTAAAAAACACAACTGAATTAACAGGAGGGTGGGCTATGGGGAATGGCTGGATTTACTCACGGTGATCGTCTTGCCGAAGTTCCTTGGGTCATCAGGGACCTCAAAAGGATATGCACCAACAAGCATCACATAGAGTGTTACCCCACATGACCAAACATCAGCAACCTAAGATTGCAAGTAATTATGTTTAACAGTCAGTCATGGAAATTAAGACTATTTGGTACCTCTTGTTTCCAAGGATCATAAAGAGCCTCATTCCAAATCATGTGAACAAAATTACCTTTCCATCGTATTCCTTTCTAGAGAGGACCTCTGGAGCAATGTAAACCGGTGTGCCAACAGTTGATTTTGGTTGAGAGTGCAGAACAGAAGACTGAAAATTTTAAAAAGGAAAGGTCCAAAGTGAGGGGTGTGTACTAATTTGAGGCAATAAAAAACGTGATCATCAGAGGATAGTATTTGCACGATGATACCTTGGAGTAACCGAAATCACAAATCTTAAGCCTAGGTGCGACACTGCCATCCAAGAGAGTATTTTCGAGTTTCAAATCTCTATGGCATACTTGCTGCAGGCAGAAAAGGATAAGGAATAATGCGAGCAATGGTGTACAAAAGAGTGTATATCTTTAAGTCAAATAGACATCATGTACCATAGAATGACAATAGCTCACTCCAGAAATCAATTGCTGGAAGAAGAATCTTGCCTGTTGAGGATAATAAATAAATTGTCAATGCAATGGCATAAATCTGAATAAGAGTCCCGAAGATTGCGGAGAATATTCTCTACCTCATCCTCACTGAATCTCCCTGCGTTGCAAATCCTTTCAAATAGCTCACCTCCAGCAGCATATTCCATAACTATTGCCAAATGTGTGGGAGTTAGCACGACCTGAAAACTAAGGTCTACTTTAATTTTTCAACTCTCGATACAAGTTTGAATGTTAAACCTTGTCAAACAGTCAAATACATGTGTTCAACGATGAATGCAAAGAAAGAGCAGTGGAAACTGCTGGCAATATTCACAAGGATAGCTTTATTATAAAAGCCCTGTTCAATAGATCTTGGAAGAAAAAATGACAAAAGAACCTAAAATAGCCCATTTTAGCACCTAATTTAAGACTTCCCAGGTCTGTGTTTGGGCCTTGGGCCAACATGTTGTATTCAACTCTCTTCTCTAATGGAATACAATGCAAAGCTTTTGCGTGCTCCCCACCCAAAGAAAAAAACTGATAACAACTGTCGATACAGGAAAAGGCAGCATAAAAGGAAACAGACACGTTGTCAATCTAAATAAGAATCAACTTCCCTGAGTTACACAGAACACAGACAGTAGTAAGAGAGAGTTAACCTGAAAAACACGACTCAACAATTAATGCCAGACGCTAGTACAGTTGGTTCCATGAAAATAATATATCAGCAACTTTATTTCATGAATGCGTCACATTAGATTAATTTTACTTGCAGAGATCGTTTTGGCCCAGGTTCGCATTAATTAACTACATGTCTACAAGTTTCCTTTCTGTTGTAGCATCATAGCTTGTTACCCAAAAGCGAAATGCATACACCCATCCCCCTCTTTTTCCCCAAATTCATGAAGCGCTGGGCGAAACGCAAGCTGTAAAGAAACCATGCAAGGATCTAGAATACTGATACTTACGGCACCAGTTGTTCCATATATTAAAGCTGTCTGGAATATGATCTCCACTGCATCTGGCATCTCGGTGTTATCTGGAAACAAACAAGGGTTATAGCAAAAAACAAAAACAAAACTATACTAGGACATTGTTGTCCCGCAACTTATGTGATATCTTCTCTGCATGGTCATATGCCTTGATAAAGCCATTTTCAGCCCAGGAACAGACAGAAACAAGCCTGGTGAAATCCAATCCTTGTACTACATTTCGAGATGAACGATGGTCATTCTTAGGTAGGAAATTGACATGAGCTTGGGTCAAAAATTTTCCATCATGTGTAGCTTCCGTGGATAAACTACATGCATTAAGGGCCTCGTTCCAGATAGCTAATATTATAAGTTCAACAGATAGTGCCTCCAGGTCCAGCCCTTTAAAAAGCTGCATCAGCACAGAAATGCAAATATGAAAAACAATGAAATATACATACAACAAAACATAATTCTTAGATCAAAGTGGGCTAACAGGTTCTATGCTATGAGCATCAATAAAAGAGGAGAATTTGTCTGGCATTGACGTTCCGAAGAGACTACTAATAGTGCACAAAAGATTCATCTATTTGATGCAATACAATATATATATGAACAAAGCTTTATGTAAAAAAAAACTGAGAAGAAAAGATATGCCAGGAATATCATGACTTGGAGACTAAGAGTATTGCCCAATGTGTTGATACCCGGGTATATCAATGAAAAATGGCATGTGGAAGGCTGTGACATCTACATCTGATGAAAATCATTTAAACATAGACATCACCTGCATGATCTACATTACTAGGGATAACTCTACAAACATTAATCTGCTCAAAGAACTCAACAAGCATTCTAGCAAGGAACATAGTAAGTATATGAGCAGACGAAACTTAGAAAACCACTATTTCATCATAACAAATATAAGGAGCTCCAGACTGCACACAACCACAAAACACAGATGGCATTCAATGGATATAGTGCTATATCCAAGTAAAAGAAGTAGTGGTACCTTCTCCTCTGTGAGTTCTGTAAGAACAACAATATACTGGTTAAGGAGTTGAAGCCTTGTGTAACAATAAGGTGGACATAGCAGATTTTCTGCAGTTGTTGATTCACGGGAAGTAGACAATGGAGTGCATCCATTGCTTTTTATAGCAACCACTCTACTGACTGAATTTCTGTTTTGGTTCCAAGCAGACCCTTTAATAGTGGACCTATCATAGCTGGCAGGTTTTGCACCTGTACCATCCTTCATTGACTCTTTAATAGTGGACCTATCATAGCTGGCACGTTTTGCACCTGTACCATCCTTCATTGACTTTTCAAGTGAAGACAACATTTCCGTGGAATTAGAGTTCGCCTGAACAAGTACATATTCTCGTTCAATCCACTCCCATGAATCAAATGCTGCAAAAATATACAGAGTTAGTGCCAGAGCAGGACATATGCGATCTGAATTAGTTGGGAGTCTAATTTACCTTGCAAATTTCTAGATCCACGCTTTCAGACTTAACTTTCAGGACATCGGAAGAAATGATCTGGCATGTATCCCTTAATAAATCAGCAGGATGATGGGGCTCACTGCTAATCTCTCTTTTCCTGGAAAAAAAATCAGAAAACTTCAACACAGGAGACAAATATGACACAATCAAACCCATGTCCACATTATTATGACAACTATTCCACAAATGCATGGAGAGTATAGGGAAAGACTGCAGGTTTGCTGTATATTGAGTAATTCACCATTCATGAGAACTTGAGAAGTGTACAGTGTACCATTCCAAATATCATCAATTCAATTCATCTTGAAATTTTAGAGGTTTATATTATGTTGAAGGCAATGCATGTATGTTTCTTTATGTATGTTTATTTTTTTGGGCTGCCTACAAGTGATGATGGATGCTGTATTGGCAGCAGCAGAGTAGTATTTGGTTAAGTTAAATTGAAGATTAGGTATGGACATGGATTATTATAGCAATGCGCATTTTGCAACATAGCCAGATAGACCTTTGAATGCTTCCACCAGAGTAAACGGTCGACCCAGTTGTTGACAAAAACTTGTGATTGAAGAATTCCTCAAAAGAAATTCTCTTCTCTGCAAAATAGAAAATGTGTTTTAGTCTGATTCACCAATTAGTAATTAGTAAGGAATAATAAGATCAAGACCAATGATTAACGAAATTATAAAGATGACATTTAAAAGTTGAAAGAAATTATTCCTTCCATTAATTTTTATAAGGCATATTTTTATTTTAAAAAATCAAACTGTGTTGATTTTGACAAACAGTTAATCAAATTACAAGTATAAGTTCCATTTGAGAATTGGGATAGATTATTGACCGCGGATTATATACTTCATTATAGGTATAAATTAAACATTTTGAGAAATAAACATAACAAATACTTAGTAGCTTAGAACAAGCTGTCTAAGTAATGCAGTAGAAGAATAATACCAATAAATTCATATCCCAGAATTGCTTTTGCACTATCTTAGTTTTATAAGCTATGAAGAATATATATATATTTAGGAGAAATCAATTGTCAAAGTTTAATGTTGAAGAGTTTTTTAATTCAGAGTGAATATGCCTTAAAAATCTACTACAGTGCACAATTAGTTAATAACACTGCTTTGCACAAACAAAACTGAAGAGAAACACCAAACCTACTTGGATCAAGACGTAGGAGTCCTCTGCACAGGTCAATGAAATCAGGATGTAAATCATCCTTGATTTCTTTAGGAAACTTAATGCCATTAGATTCATGGATGTTTTGCCTCAGCTATATTCAAAAAACAACAATCAAGAACAGTATTACAGGATATATGTATTTTTATGGTGCAAATAAATCTAATTATGCATAAGAGCAAACCTTGAATATATTAGCCCCATAAAATGGCAATTTCCCTGTGACTAGCTGAAAAAGAATAACACCAACACTCCACAAGTCCGCCTGAAAGAACATAGCGTTGGGATTATTGTCTAGCTATATTAAAACCACCAAAAGCATAGGTGAATGAACAAACCTTTGCATCGTAATCCTCACATCGCAAAATTTCTGGAGCCATATAGGATGGAGATCCACACATTGTAGCAGCTAAATTGTCTTGCACAAGAGACCTGAGAACAATTCCAAAATCTAATTCACACATTGTTTACTAGCAAAAAGTTCATAGTAACCTTCGCAAAATGGGAAGAAACTATAGTAATCAGAAAATGGGTAAGGCTGTGTTCGTTTGCTGGTGTTCCCAGCGCGCACAGTACGCACGGAAAACGGAACGGTCCATTAGCACGTGATTAATTAAGTATTAGCTAATTTTTTTTCGAAAATGGATTAATTTGATTTTTTAAAGCAACTTTTGTATAGAAACTTTTTGCAAAAAAATACACCGTTTAGTAGTTTGAAAAGCGTGTGCGTGGGAAAAAACACTGTGCGCGCTGGGAACTCATCAAACGAACTCAGCCTAAGAGCTGTAAATATTTTGGGATTGGGCCCCAGTAATTTCAAGTATAGGAGAAAAAAATATAAGCCTACAAATTTATATACAACAGAAGGGAAATAGAGCCGGCACCTAGCGAACCCAAAATCTCCAATTTTCAGTGTGATGGCATCACCATTAGTTGACAGCAGAAGATTCTGCAAGTTTCACATCTTGGTCAGTATGGGCAAAAATATATTATCTCAAAGGTTAAAACAAATCAATAGCCAAAAATAAACACATAAACACTCTTACAATGTACACTTTTGGTTTTTTCCTCGAACATATATTGAGTTACTGAGTGGAATTCAAATAATAGCATGGACGTATAGAGAAATCCTACATGTAATTTGACATTTGGTAGTGAACTAATAATGACTGGGTCAGCCCAATCGAGTCAATATTAGTTGTTAGGTATTGATCACTTTAGATGCTAAATATGGAACCCATTTGCACAACAGTACAAGCAGTTACAAAATGTCTTAACTTCAGACATCATTACAGTTAGTTTGCATATGGTATCCAAACAAAACATCTAAAAATTGCAAACCGACTCAACCAGCAAAAATATTCAAGTTGAACAGACAAAATCTTCCAAAAATTGTTACACCAAAACGAACCATCAAACCCTGTTAAACTAGAATAAAAAATTAAAAAAATGTAAGGTCTAACCTGAGGCTTGAGGTCGCGGTGCACGATTGATCTCCCCCTCAGCATCTTCAGCCCTTCCGCTACAAATAAAAAAGAGGGACAAAAAACGCATAACTACACCGTTCCAAAAACCTAAAAAATGTGCGTTGCTCCAACTACAACAATAATTAACACAAGGAGCTCCCTTCAAATCTCGATTGAGGACATACCGGGCTGCCGCATGAAGTCCCTCGCGGAGGCCTCCGGCAACCGGGCGTCCTCCCCGCCCTTCGTCCTGTACCCCTCGAGGTCGCCTCCATTGCAGTACTCCAGTATCAGGTACAGATTCTCCTCCATCGAAAACCACATGTCATTTACTAATTTCACATCATTAGCCTGTGAAATTAGCCTTACTACTCGGAGCTCAGTTGCGATCGATCCCAATCGCAATCGAGGCGGTTGGGTGGAAGGTTTAGGGGTTACCTGGATGGTGTCGATGAGGCGAAGGATGTTGGGGTGGGAGAGGGTGGAGAGGATAGCCTTCTCCTCGAGGATTCCGCCGCGGACGCGCTCGTCGATCCTCCTGGGGTCGATCTCCTTCACCGCCACGACATCGCCGGTGCGGAGGTGCGTCGCGAGGTACACCTTCGCGAACGAGCCCACCCCAATCTCCTCCAGTAGCTTGTATTCCCCGACTACCCGCGGCGGATCCACCATCCTCTTCTCCGCCGCCTCCGCCGAGCTCGCCGGCGCCATCGTCGTGGTAGTCGGCGAGGCGTGTAGTAGAAGCCGAGAAACAGTTTGGATTAGGGGCCCCGCGTAGTGGTGGCCCCGGCGGTGGGTTGGTGATATTTGTGGCGGTGAATTTGTCGCCGAGTTTATCTACCAAAGACCCCACACGTCAGTCACTCGAAACAGAATACGTTTCGAATATCTCCGGTCAAAGGGAGATTACGCTTGTACCACACTGACACGGTGGGCCCACTCTCCGTGGAGCCTTAGTGTCAGTGAGAGTATGGGCTTTATCTTCTCCCTTTTATACGGCACGAGTACTTTTTAGGTTATATGGGCCGGGCCCGCAAAGGTGTGGGGTCCTATACCCCGGACGGATCCTCGTGGTGATCCTCGATCGCCGCCGCGGCCGCGCTCTCCCCCAAGTAATCCTCGGTCTCATTACCGCCGCCGCCGCTCTCTCCCCCAAGTAATCCTCGATCTCATCACCGCCGCCGCCGCTTTCTCCCCAGGTAATCCTCGATCTCATCACCGCCTCCGAACTACACGAAAGCTCGATGCCATCCTTCCTCTCCCACAATGTATCGTGCGGCTTACAGCCTCGCTTCTAAGGCATGGTGAGTTAGCTGATCCACACGCGCGCTTGCATTCCATGGCGCAGTGTCACACTGGAGTTCTGTGTTAATAGTGTTGCTGAAATGTGCGTTTTGCTTTGTGCAGTCAAGCCGTGGGAAGGGCTAGTAAGGTGAGCAGGTTTAGGCTGGGAAATGATGCGTTAGCATGCAGCTGTTTGCTTCTGTGTATATTGCTGATTGAATTGTAAATCTAGCATTCTAATAGCAGGCCATGTGGTCTAGTTTGGATCTGGGCAGGACATGTGCTAAACTGCTTGATTTCTTTACGTTTTATGTCGTGCAGGTTGGTTCAAGGCTCTATTCCGAGGCTTGTGTTGATGCCCAATCTAGCCCAAGCAATGTGAAGCAGGTTGCAAATGCAACACCTCTTGTCAATGGTATGGCTTAACCGTGCTAATATGTTGACACTTGTTGTTTCTGCCTGTTTACTGGGTTGATGAATATCCTATGTGATTCTGTATTTAGACATTTAGTTCCATATAAATTTAATGAGTGTGATGAGTCTAAGAATATTGACTGCAATAATGAATTTGGTACATGTTATTAGTTCCATATAAGCAGGTGATGATGTTCAAATATTTCAGGCGCGACATTGTGTTCAGATAATTATACGTACTCAGCTGCTGGTTTGTTATTGAAGAATTTGAAATGTGGTTCGAACATTACTGACGGAAAACAACAGGTAACTTTTGATCTGCAGTCTGAAATGGGTCAAGCTCTGTCATGTTTTTTCCTTCTCTTGTGATCTGCAATCTGAAAAGTTAACTTGTATTTATTCATAATTCTCTTTCAGGATTATGACATCCTATCCAGAGGTGAGGATAGAATTACCAAACTTTTAACAAAATCTGCGGAGAATCCAGATGGACTTTTTCTGAAGGACTTGAAATGTCACCAGCTAGCTTCTGCTGATAACAGTGAAAAGGTAACTTTTTATCTGCATTATGAAATGGGTCAGAAAGCTCTGTCATGTTTTTTTTCCTCTTCCCAGTCGTGTTCAAGTTCAAGACATTACGTTTTATATTTAGTCATCATTTTCTTTCAGGAGGGTGCCATTTTAGAAAAAGGAGAAAAAAGAATGTGTGATCATCTCGAAAAATATGCAAAGAATGTTAGTTTTTTTTTCATCGTAAAGAAGTTGGCTAAAGCTTAAATCTGTCATAGCTATGGATTTGCTCTTCCATAATGAGATTTTCTGCCTTTACACGTGTTTTTTCCTCTAATTTTACAGATTGAGGAACTTGTTTTTTTTTGGGTCCATATGATCCCGTCCTAACCTTACTTATAGGTCCTTTAGTCATTCAGATATTTGCGCTATCTGTACACCAAGACGAAACTCCTTGAAAAGGCTTAGACTCTTGCATGATTAATTGTCATGGAATACCTGCTTTATTTTATTTTCTGCTCCAGGCATTTAATGGAATACTTTAGGGCATTTATGTGGTGATCATGTGGTGATCACAAATAACACTGGACGGTATAAATTTGGGTGCTCGACACGTGTCAATGCAAATTTTGAGTAATCTAAATTAGCAGGTTATTTCTTAATTCTCACATTTTGTTAATGTGTTAGTTGGTGCAATTTATATATCTAATTATGCTTGTGATGTTTTTATTCTGTGCTGATCGTGGTTTCAATAACTAAACAAATCAGTAGTGTTTCCGTATTTTGTTTTGCAAAACTAACATAGCATTTTATATATATACAGGACATAAGCTGGTTATGCCCAAGAACAGGTGAAGAGGATTCTAATGATATACCTGTAAGTAAAGTGAAAAGATCTAATACCTCTACCCACCGAAAGACATCAATTTTTTACTTATTGTGTTGTTTCCTTTTCCCTTTTCTCGGAATTTACAGAACAAGGTGACCATGTCCTTGGATGGAAAGCCAACTGATGTTGCTCTGTCGTTTGATTTATGTATGACACAGCTAAGGCTGTATCTTTGTCAGATGTATGCTTCTCTTGATATTTCTGAGGTCGTTGGGTATGAGAAAATCTTATCGGTAGCCACCTCGAGGCCAGCGTCATTCTATTTGTCTATGAAGTATCTCAACAAGTACATTACTCTCATAGCCACCTCGAGGCCAGCGTCATTCTATTTGTCTATGAAGTATCTCAACAAGTACATTACTCTCATAATTGATCCATTCACTGGATGGCTTATGGCCATTGTTACTCCAAACTATGCAATTCAGTTCAGCCGCAGCTGTCTTCCTTATGTGAGGTTGGCGAACACGGTAATTCTTCAAGCTGAGGGCAAATACAGACAGTTAACGTCTGATGCAAAATACAGAATTCCTATTGGAATTAATCATTTGAGAGAAGCAGTTGTTACATTAGCTGACTCTGATGGAACAGAGACACCAGCAATGCTCTTTTCTTTAGCAGTTCTGCTACACCACATTATGGAACCTGCAAAGATTCATAAAGCTTACAGCCTTGTGCACAAGACTCTTTCTGAGGGTACAGAAACAACATATCACTCTTCAGACCCATCAATTGTGCAATTGACAAAGAACCTGGGGCATATATCTCGCTTGGCAGGCCAAAGTGTGTTCAATATTTTGCTTGATCAAACTGACTCACCAATTCTTCCTTCAAGATTCAATGTTGAGGGAATCTGTAATATTCATGATGTTTTCAGTGAGTTATTCCTGATGACATACAGCTTGATTCCAAAAAAATATATTTGCTCTCCAACTGGTCTGATGTTTTGGTGTCCTGTCGGTCCTGGATGGGGGGATTCTGATATACGTCCTCTGGAAAATTTTCCAGCCGCCCTGCAATCAACAGATGGTGAAAGAGTGCTAGATCTTCTCAAAATTGAGCTGTTCTTTGGTGACCGGACAGGTGGTCCTCCATGTGCTAAGGCTTTTGAAGTGGTGAGAAGACGCCCCCCTGGTGAAGATGCCTCATTTACCTGGAGATTGGGACTTCCAATCAGAAGAAGACCGCTATGTGATGCGGTGAGCTTGATACCAAAGCTTGATGCTATACTAAGAAGGAAAGGTAAAGATCCTTTCATTTCTATGTACTCTCAGTTTGATGAGCTACATTTAACAACCATTCTTTCTGTTTTGAAGGAATTTAGGCCGCCAATTGGCCTGAACCTGTCAGGATGTATATATCCCTCTACCATGAGCTGTTGTTTGCCCTATGCGTTGAGCTGATGTTGATAGGAAATTTCGATGCTGATGTACAAAGGAAATTTTGACCCATGGTGAACCTTCATGAGTAGTCTTTTTGCACATTGAACAGATCTTTCTCCTGTTTAAGTACTTTTTTTGGGCGAGGAAGTACTGATCTACAGTTTGCCACGCGCAGTGTCCTTCTGCTAAGCATTGCTCATAGTGCTACTACTTTATGATAATCACAAGTAGTTGCAGTATTCTGTTTCTTATTTTTCTGGATTTGTATACTTCTTGATTGAACATCGCAATTCGCAATAGGAAAAATCTCTACAAGTTGATGTGGTTTCTTGACTGATGAGTTCCTAATATAGCGACACTGCAGTACTGAACAAGTGATTCTGAGTCCTGAGTCCATTGCACTTACGGTGTCCATTGCAGTACTGAACAAGTAGTTGCAGTATTCTGTTTCTTATCTTTCTGGATTTGTATACTTCCTGATTGAACATCGCAATTCGCAATAGGAAAAATCTCTACAAGTTGATGTGGTTTCTTGAGTGATGAGTTCCTAATATAGCGACACTGCAGTACTGAACAAGTGATTCTGAGTCCTGAGTCCATTGCACTTACGGTGTTATAGAAATATGGAATAGGGCAGCAGTGTCACAGGTCACAGGTCACTTGAAGATAGATGAACTTGATATATATGGCTTATTATGAGATTCTTTTCTGAGTTAATACAAATCATGCCTCCTAATTTTGCTCTAGAGCCTTCTTTTGAAAGGATGTCATCGGTAGACTCCAGATTTGAGCTGTTCTCTGAACAACTCCGCAAACCCTACCAAATTTCAAAAGTGAATAGAAAAACATTATTCAGAATTCAGATAAAGGAAATGCCCTTCGTTTTGTCATTTTCAGAGTAATATCCAGATGAGGAGAATCAAAATTATGATGAATGCGTGTGCTCTGATTGGTTCTTTGCAGAGGGCAGAAAACAAGTGGAGAAAATGACAGGCTACTCAGGCTGCAGTAATGGCAACAATATACTACTACGGAGTATATTATGGTACTTCAGTATCATACACCCAACAACACGTACATTACTACTGTATTAAACTATTTATACATGTTTTTCCAATGGATGAAAGATGGGCTGGTAGCAGCAGAAAAATACGGTCGGCATGTTGGTTTCATGTCTCAGCTTCTTTCTTATTTTAGCTTCTTCATGAATGTAAAGGTGGAAAACTGGAGAGTGGGAAGTGTTTCAGAGTTCAGCCTTTAAGGGTCTATTTGTTATGGAGGAATTTTAACGGAATTTCAACGTATAGAAATAGAAAAATTGGAGAAATAAGAATACATCACACTTCAATCGAAAGGAATTTTTTCCGGTGGTGGGTTGGGGATATTTGTGGCGGTGAATTTGTCGCCGAGTTTATCTACCAAAGACCCCACACGTCAGTCACTCGAAACAGAATACGTTTCGAATATCTCCGGTCAAAGGGAGATTACGCTTGTACCACACTGACACGGTGGGCCCACTCTCCGTGGAGCCTTAGTGTCAGTGAGAGTATGGGCTTTATCTTCTCCCTTTTATACGGCACGAGTACATTTTAGGTTAGATGGGCCGGGCCCGCAAAGGTGTGGGGTCCTATACGCCGGACGGATCCTCGTGGTGATCCTCGATCGCCGCCGCGGCCGCGCTCTCCCCCAAGTAATCCTCGGTCTCATTACCGCCGCCGCCGCTCTCTCCCCCAAGTAATCCTCGATCTCATCACCGCCGCCGCCGCTCTCTCCCCATGTAATCCTCGATCTCATCACCGCCGCCGTCGCTCTCTCCCCAGGTAATCCTCGATCTCATCACCGCCGCTCTCCGGGTCGCCGCCTCCGAACCACGCGAAAGCTCGAAGCCATCCTTCCTCTCCCGCAATGTATCGTGCGTCTTACAGCCTCGCTTCTAAGGCATGGTGAGTTAGCCGATCCACACGCGCGCTTGCATTCCATGGCGCAGTGTCGCACTGGAGTTCTGTGTTAATAGTGTTGCTGAAATGTACGTTTTGCTTTGTGCAGTCAAGCCGTGGGAAGGGCTAGTAAGGTGAGCAGGTTTAGGCTGGGAAATGATGCGTTAGCATGCAGCTGTTTGCTTCTGTGTATATTGCTGATTGAATTGTAAATCTAGCATTCTAATAGCAGGCCATGTGGTCTAGTTTGGATCTGGGCAGGACATGTGCTAAACTGCTTGATTTCTTTACGTTTTATGTCGTGCAGGTTGGTTCAAGGCTCTATTCCGAGGCTTGTGTTGATGCCCAATTTAGCCCAAGCAATGTGAAGCAGGTTGCAAATGCAACACCTCTTGTCAATGGTATGGCTTAACCGTGCTAATATGTTGACACTTGTTGTTTCTGCCTGTTTACTGGGTTGATGAATATCCTATGTGATTCTGTATTTAGACATTTAGTTCCATATAAATTTAATGAGTGTGATGAGTCTAAGAATATTGACTGCAATAATGAATTTGGTACATGTTATTAGTTCCATATAAGCAGGTGATGATGTTCAAATATTTCAGGCGCGACATTGTGTTCAGATAATTATACGTACTCAGCTGCTGGTTTGTTATTGAAGAATTTGAAATGTGGTTCGAACATTACTGACGGAAAACAACAGGTAACTTTTGATCTGCAGTCTGAAATGGGTCAAGCTCTGTCATGTTTTTTCCTTCTCTTGTGATCTGCAATCTGAAAAGTTAACTTGTATTTATTCATAATTCTCTTTCAGGATTATGACATCCTATCCAGAGGTGAGGATAGAATTACCAAACTTTTAACAAAATCTGCGGAGAATCCAGATGGACTTTTTCTGAAGGACTTGAAATGTCACCAGCTAGCTTCTGCTGATAACAGTGAAAAGGTATCTTTTTATCTGCATTATGAAATGGGTCAGAAAGCTCTGTCATGTTTTTTTTCCTCTTCCCAGTTGTGTTCAAGTTCAAGACATTACGTTTTATATTTAGTCATCATTTTCTTTCAGGAGGGTGCCATTTTAGAAAAAGGAGAAAAAAGAATGTGTGATCATCTCGAAAAATATGCAAAGAATGTCAGTTTTTTTTTCATCGTAAAGAAGTTGGCTAAAGCTTAAATCCGTCATAGCTATGGATTTGCTCTTCCATAATGAGATTTTCTGCCTTTACACGTGTTTTTTCCTCTAATTTTACAGATTGAGGAACTTGTTTTTTTTTGCGTCCATATGATCCCGTCCTAACCTTACTTATAGGTCCATTAGTCATTCAGATATTTGCGCTATCTGTACACCAAGACGAAACTCCTTGAAAAGGCTTAGACTCTTGCATGATTAATTGTCATGGAATACCTGCTTTATTTTATTTTCTGCTCCAGGCATTTAATGGAATACTTTAGGGCATTTATGTGGTGATCATGTGGTGATCACAAATAACACTGGACGGTATAAATTTGGGTGCTCGACACGTGTCAATGCAAATTTTGAGTAATCTAAATTAGCAGGTTATTTCATAATTCTCACATTTTTTTAATGTGTTAGTTGGTGCAATTTATATATCTAATTATGCTTGTGATGTTTTTATTCTGTGCTGATCGTGGTTTCAATAACTAAACAAATCAGTAGTGTTTCCGTATTTTGTTTTGCAAAACTAACATAGCATTTTATATATATACAGGACATAAGCTGGTTATGCCCAAGAACAGGTGAAGAGGATTCTAATGATATACCTGTAAGTAAAGTGAAAAGATCTAATACCTCTACCCCCCGAAAGACATCAATTTTTTACTTATTGTGTTGTTTCCTTTTCCCTTTTCTCGGAATTTACAGAACATGGTGACCATGTCCTTGGATGGAAAGCCAACTGATGTTGCTCTGTCGTTTGATTTATGTATGACACAGCTAAGGCTGTATCTTTGTCAGATGTATGCTTCTCTTGATATTTCTGAGGTCGTTGGGTATGAGAAAATCTTATCGGTAGCCACCTCGAGGTCAGCGTCATTCTATTTGTCTATGAAGTATCTCAACAAGTACATTACTCTCATAGCCACCTCGAGGCCAGCGTCATTCTATTTGTCTATGAAGTATCTCAACAAGTACATTACTCTCATAATTGATCCATTCACTGGATGGCTTATGGCCATTGTTACTCCAAACTATGCAATTCAGTTCAGCCGCAGCTGTCTTCCTTACGTGAGGTTGGCGAACACAGTAATTCTTCAAGCTGAGGGCAAATACAGACAGTTAACGTCTGATGCAAAATACAGAATTCCTATTGGAATTAATCATTTGAGAGAAGCAGATGTTACATTAGCTGACTCTGATGGAACAGAGACACCAGCAATGCTCTTTTCTTTAGCAGTTCTGCTACACCACATTATGGAACCTGCAAAGATTCATAAAGCTTACAGCCTTGTGCACAAGACTCTTTCTGAGGGTACAGAAAGAACATATCACTCTTCAGACCCATCAATTGTGCTATTGACAAAGAACCTGGGGCATATATCTCGCTTGGCAGGCCAAAGTGTGTTCAATATTTTGCTTGATCAAACTGACTCACCAATTCTTCGTTCAAGATTCAATGTTGAGGGAATCTGTAATATTCATGATGTTTTCAGTGAGTTATTCCTGATGACATACAGCTTGATTCCAAAAAAATATATTTGCTCTCCAACTGGTCTGATGTTTTGGTGTCCTGTCGGTCCTGGATGGGGGGATTCTGATATACGTCCTCTGGAAAATTTTCCAGCCGCCCTGCAGTCAACAGATGGTGAAAGAGTGCTAGATCTTCTCAAAATTGAGCTGTTCTTTGGTGACCAGACAGGTGGTCCTCCATGTGCTAAGGCTTTTGAAGTGGTGAGAACATGCCCCCCTGGTGAAGATGCCTCATTTACCTGGAGATTAGGACTTCCAATCAGAAGAAGACCGCTATGTGATGCGGTGAGCTTGATACCAAAGCTTGATGCTATACTAAGAAGGAAAGGTAAAGATCCCTTCATTTCTATGTACTCTCAGTTTGATGAGCTACATTTAACAATCATTCTTTCTGTTTTGAAGGAATTTAGGCCGCCAATTGGCCTGAACCTGTCAGGATGTATATATCCCTCTACCATGAGCTGTTGTTTGCCCTATGCGTTGAGCTGATGTTGATAGGAAATTTCGATGCTGATGTACAAAGGAAATTTTGACCCATGGTGAACCTTCATGAGTAGTCTTTTTGCACATTGAACAGATCTTTCTCCTGTTTAAGTACTTTTTTTGGGCGAGGAAGTACTGACCTACAGTTTGCCACGCGCAGTTTCCTTCTGCTAAGCATTGCTCATAGTGCTACTACTTTATGATAATCACAAGTAGTTGCAGTATTCTGTTTCTTATTTTTCTGGATTTGTATACTTCTTGATTGAACATCGCAATTCGCAATAGGAAAAATCTCTACAAGTTGATGTGGTTTCTTGAGTGATGAGTTCCTAATATAGCGACACTGCAGTACTGAACAAGTGATTCTGAGTCCTGAGTCCATTGCACTTACGGTGTTATAGAAATATGGAATAGGGCAGCAGTGTGACCTGTCACAGGTCACAGGTCACTTGAAGATAGATGAACTTGATATATATGGCTTATTATGAGATTCTTTTCTGAGTTAATACAAATCATGCCTCCTAATTTTGCTCTAGAGCCTTCTTTTGAAAGGATGTCATCGGTAGACTCCAGATTTGAGCTGTTCTCTGAACAACTCCGCAAACCCTACCAAATTTCAAAAGTGAATAGAAAAACATTATTCAGAATTCAGATAAAGGAAATGCCCTTCGTTTTGTCATTTTCAGAGTAATATCCAGATGAGGAGAATCAAAATTATGATGAATGCGTGTGCTCTGATTGGTTCTTTGCAGAGGGCAGAAAACAAGTGGAGAAAATGACAGGCTACTCAGGCTGCAGTAATGGCAACAATATACTACTACGGAGTATATTATGGTACTTCAGTATCATACACCCAACAACACGTACATTACTACTGTATTAAACTATTTATACATGTTTTTCCAATGGATGAAAGATGGGCTGGTAGCAGCAGAAAAATACGGTCGGCATGTTGGTTTCATGTCTCAGCTTCTTTCTTATTTTAGCTTCTTCATGAATGTAAAGGTGGAAAACTGGAGAGTGGGAAGTGTTTCAGAGTTCAGCCTTTAAGGGTCTATTTGTTATGGAGGAATTTTAACGGAATTTCAACGTATAGAAATAGAAAAATTGGAGAAATAAGAATACATCACACTTCAATCGAAAGGAATTTTTTCCGGTGGTGGGTTGGGGATATTTGTGGCGGTGAATTTGTCGCCGAGTTTATCTACCAAAGACCCCACACGTCAGTCACTCGAAACAGAATACGTTTCGAATATCTCCGGTCAAAGGGAGATTACGCTTGTACCACACTGACACGGTGGGCCCACTCTCCGTGGAGCCTTAGTGTCAGTGAGAGTATGGGCTTTATCTTCTCCCTTTTATACGGCACGAGTACTTTTTAAGTTATATGGGCCGGGCCCGCAAAGGTGTGGGGTCCTATACCTCGGACGGATCCTCGTGGTGATCCTCGATCGCCGCCGCGGCCGCAATCTCCCCCAAGTAATCCTCGGTCTCATTACCGCCGCCGTCGCTCTCTCCCCCAAGTAATCCTCGATCTCATCACCGCCGCCGCCGCTCTCTCCCCAGGTAATCCTCGATCTCATCACCGCCGCTCTCCGGGTCGCCGCCTCCGAACCACGCGAAAGCCCGAAGCCATCCTTCCTCTCCCGCAATGTA
Source organism: Oryza officinalis (assembly GCA_008326285.1). Classification (NCBI taxonomy): domain Eukaryota; kingdom Viridiplantae; phylum Streptophyta; class Magnoliopsida; order Poales; family Poaceae; genus Oryza; species Oryza officinalis. The sequence goes on along the minus strand of BDMV01000003.1, from coordinate 25,681,057 downwards.
TCGTGCGGCTTACAGCCTCGCTTCTAAGGCATGGTGAGTTAGCCGATCCACACGCGCGCTTGCATTCCATGGCGCAGTGTCGCACTGGAGTTCTGTGTTAATAGTGTTGCTGAAATGTGCGTTTTGCTTTGTGCAGTCAAGCCGTGGGAAGGGCTAGTAAGGTGAGCAGGTTTAGGCTGGGAAATGATGCGTTAGCATGCAGCTGTTTGCTTCTGTGTATATTGCTGATTGAATTGTAAATCTAGCATTCTAATAGCAGGCCATGTGGTCTAGTTTGGATCTGGGCAGGACATGTGCTAAACTGCTTGATTTCTTTACGTTTTATGTCGTGCAGGTTGGTTCAAGGCTCTATTCCGAGGCTTGTGTTGATGCCCAATCTAGCCCAAGCAATGTGAAGCAGGTTGCAAATGCAACACCTCTTGTCAATGGTATGGCTTAACCGTGCTAATATGTTGACACTTGTTGTTTCTGCCTGTTTACTGGGTTGATGAATATCCTATGTGATTCTGTATTTAGACATTTAGTTCCATATAAATTTAATGAGTGTGATGAGTCTAAGAATATTGACTGCAATAATGAATTTGGTACATGTTATTAGTTCCATATAAGCAGGTGATGATGTTCAAATATTTCAGGCGCGACATTGTGTTCAGATAATTATACGTACTCAGCTGCTGGTTTGTTATTGAAGAATTTGAAATGTGGTTCGAACATTACTGACGGAAAACAACAGGTAACTTTTGATCTGCAGTCTGAAATGGGTCAAGCTCTGTCATGTTTTTTCCTTCTCTTGTGATCTGCAATCTGAAAAGTTAACTTGTATTTATTCATAATTCTCTTTCAGGATTATGACATCCTATCCAGAGGTGAGGATAGAATTACCAAACTTTTAACAAAATCTGCGGAGAATCCAGATGGACTTTTTCTGAAGGACTTGAAATGTCACCAGCTAGCTTCTGCTGATAACAGTGAAAAGGTAACTTTTTATCTGCATTATGAAATGGGTCAGAAAGCTCTGTCATGTTTTTTTTCCTCTTCCCAGTCGTGTTCAAGTTCAAGACATTACGTTTTATATTTAGTCATCATTTTCTTTCAGGAGGGTGCCATTTTAGAAAAAGGAGAAAAAAGAATGTGTGATCATCTCGAAAAATATGCAAAGAATGTTAGTTTTTTTTTCATCGTAAAGAAGTTGGCTAAAGCTTAAATCTGTCATAGCTATGGATTTGCTCTTCCATAATGAGATTTTCTGCCTTTACACGTGTTTTTTCCTCTAATTTTACAGATTGAGGAACTTGTTTTTTTTTGGGTCCATATGATCCCGTCCTAACCTTACTTATAGGTCCTTTAGTCATTCAGATATTTGCGCTATCTGTACACCAAGACGAAACTCCTTGAAAAGGCTTAGACTCTTGCATGATTAATTGTCATGGAATACCTGCTTTATTTTATTTTCTGCTCCAGGCATTTAATGGAATACTTTAGGGCATTTATGTGGTGATCATGTGGTGATCACAAATAACACTGGACGGTATAAATTTGGGTGCTCGACACGTGTCAATGCAAATTTTGAGTAATCTAAATTAGCAGGTTATTTCTTAATTCTCACATTTTGTTAATGTGTTAGTTGGTGCAATTTATATATCTAATTATGCTTGTGATGTTTTTATTCTGTGCTGATCGTGGTTTCAATAACTAAACAAATCAGTAGTGTTTCCGTATTTTGTTTTGCAAAACTAACATAGCATTTTATATATATACAGGACATAAGCTGGTTATGCCCAAGAACAGGTGAAGAGGATTCTAATGATATACCTGTAAGTAAAGTGAAAAGATCTAATACCTCTACCCACCGAAAGACATCAATTTTTTACTTATTGTGTTGTTTCCTTTTCCCTTTTCTCGGAATTTACAGAACAAGGTGACCATGTCCTTGGATGGAAAGCCAACTGATGTTGCTCTGTCGTTTGATTTATGTATGACACAGCTAAGGCTGTATCTTTGTCAGATGTATGCTTCTCTTGATATTTCTGAGGTCGTTGGGTATGAGAAAATCTTATCGGTAGCCACCTCGAGGCCAGCGTCATTCTATTTGTCTATGAAGTATCTCAACAAGTACATTACTCTCATAGCCACCTCGAGGCCAGCGTCATTCTATTTGTCTATGAAGTATCTCAACAAGTACATTACTCTCATAATTGATCCATTCACTGGATGGCTTATGGCCATTGTTACTCCAAACTATGCAATTCAGTTCAGCCGCAGCTGTCTTCCTTATGTGAGGTTGGCGAACACAGTAATTCTTCAAGCTGAGGGCAAATACAGACAGTTAACGTCTGATGCAAAATACAGAATTCCTATTGGAATTAATCATTTGAGAGAAGCAGTTGTTACATTAGCTGACTCTGATGGAACAGAGACACCAGCAATGCTCTTTTCTTTAGCAGTTCTGCTACACCACATTATGGAACCTGCAAAGATTCATAAAGCTTACAGCCTTGTGCACAAGACTCTTTCTGAGGGTACAGAAACAACATATCACTCTTCAGACCCATCAATTGTGCAATTGACAAAGAACCTGGGGCATATATCTCGCTTGGCAGGCCAAAGTGTGTTCAATATTTTGCTTGATCAAACTGACTCACCAATTCTTCCTTCAAGATTCAATGTTGAGGGAATCTGTAATATTCATGATGTTTTCAGTGAGTTATTCCTGATGACATACAGCTTGATTCCAAAAAAATATATTTGCTCTCCAACTGGTCTGATGTTTTGGTGTCCTGTCGGTCCTGGATGGGGGGATTCTGATATACGTCCTCTGGAAAATTTTCCAGCCGCCCTGCAATCAACAGATGGTGAAAGAGTGCTAGATCTTCTCAAAATTGAGCTGTTCTTTGGTGACCGGACAGGTGGTCCTCCATGTGCTAAGGCTTTTGAAGTGGTGAGAAGACGCCCCCCTGGTGAAGATGCCTCATTTACCTGGAGATTGGGACTTCCAATCAGAAGAAGACCGCTATGTGATGCGGTGAGCTTGATACCAAAGCTTGATGCTATACTAAGAAGGAAAGGTAAAGATCCTTTCATTTCTATGTACTCTCAGTTTGATGAGCTACATTTAACAACCATTCTTTCTGTTTTGAAGGAATTTAGGCCGCCAATTGGCCTGAACCTGTCAGGATGTATATATCCCTCTACCATGAGCTGTTGTTTGCCCTATGCGTTGAGCTGATGTTGATAGGAAATTTCGATGCTGATGTACAAAGGAAATTTTGACCCATGGTGAACCTTCATGAGTAGTCTTTTTGCACATTGAACAGATCTTTCTCCTGTTTAAGTACTTTTTTTGGGCGAGGAAGTACTGATCTACAGTTTGCCACGCGCAGTGTCCTTCTGCTAAGCATTGCTCATAGTGCTACTACTTTATGATAATCACAAGTAGTTGCAGTATTCTGTTTCTTATTTTTCTGGATTTGTATACTTCTTGATTGAACATCGCAATTCGCAATAGGAAAAATCTCTACAAGTTGATGTGGTTTCTTGACTGATGAGTTCCTAATATAGCGACACTGCAGTACTGAACAAGTGATTCTGAGTCCTGAGTCCATTGCACTTACGGTGTCCATTGCAGTACTGAACAAGTAGTTGCAGTATTCTGTTTCTTATCTTTCTGGATTTGTATACTTCCTGATTGAACATCGCAATTCGCAATAGGAAAAATCTCTACAAGTTGATGTGGTTTCTTGAGTGATGAGTTCCTAATATAGCGACACTGCAGTACTGAACAAGTGATTCTGAGTCCTGAGTCCATTGCACTTACGGTGTTATAGAAATATGGAATAGGGCAGCAGTGTCACAGGTCACAGGTCACTTGAAGATAGATGAACTTGATATATATGGCTTATTATGAGATTCTTTTCTGAGTTAATACAAATCATGCCTCCTAATTTTGCTCTAGAGCCTTCTTTTGAAAGGATGTCATCGGTAGACTCCAGATTTGAGCTGTTCTCTGAACAACTCCGCAAACCCTACCAAATTTCAAAAGTGAATAGAAAAACATTATTCAGAATTCAGATAAAGGAAATGCCCTTCGTTTTGTCATTTTCAGAGTAATATCCAGATGAGGAGAATCAAAATTATGATGAATGCGTGTGCTCTGATTGGTTCTTTGCAGAGGGCAGAAAACAAGTGGAGAAAATGACAGGCTACTCAGGCTGCAGTAATGGCAACAATATACTACTACGGAGTATATTATGGTACTTCAGTATCATACACCCAACAACACGTACATTACTACTGTATTAAACTATTTATACATGTTTTTCCAATGGATGAAAGATGGGCTGGTAGCAGCAGAAAAATACGGTCGGCATGTTGGTTTCATGTCTCAGCTTCTTTCTTATTTTAGCTTCTTCATGAATGTAAAGGTGGAAAACTGGAGAGTGGGAAGTGTTTCAGAGTTCAGCCTTTAAGGGTCTATTTGTTATGGAGGAATTTTAACGGAATTTCAACGTATAGAAATAGAAAAATTGGAGAAATAAGAATACATCACACTTCAATCGAAAGGAATTTTTTCCGGTGGTGGGTTGGGGATATTTGTGGCGGTGAATTTGTCGCCGAGTTTATCTACCAAAGACCCCACACGTCAGTCACTCGAAACAGAATACGTTTCGAATATCTCCGGTCAAAGGGAGATTACGCTTGTACCACACTGACACGGTGGGCCCACTCTCCGTGGAGCCTTAGTGTCAGTGAGAGTATGGGCTTTATCTTCTCCCTTTTATACGGCACGAGTACTTTTTAGGTTATATGGGCCGGGCCCGCAAAGGTGTGGGGTCCTATACCCCGGACGGATCCTCGTGGTGATCCTCGATCGCCGCCGCGGCCGCGCTCTCCCCCAAGTAATCCTCGGTCTCATTACCGCCGCCGCCGCTCTCTCCCCCAAGTAATCCTCGATCTCATCACCGCCGCCGCCGCTCTCTCCCCAGGTAATCCTCGATCTCATCACCGCCGCTCTCCGGGTCGCCGCCTCCGAACCACGCGAAAGCTCGAAGCCATCCTTCCTCTCCCGCAATGTATCGTGCGGCTTACAGCCTCGCTTCTAAGGCATGGTGAGTTAGCCGATCCACACGCGCGCTTGCATTCCATGGCGCAGTGTCGCACTGGAGTTCTGTGTTAATAGTGTTGCTGAAATGTGCGTTTTGCTTTGTGCAGTCAAGCCGTGGGAAGGGCTAGTAAGGTGAGCAGGTTTAGGCTGGGAAATGATGCGTTAGCATGCAGCTGTTTGCTTCTGTGTATATTGCTGATTGAATTGTAAATCTAGCATTCTAATAGCAGGCCATGTGGTCTAGTTTGGATCTGGGCAGGACATGTGCTAAACTGCTTGATTTCTTTACGTTTTATGTCGTGCAGGTTGGTTCAAGGCTCTATTCCGAGGCTTGTGTTGATGCCCAATCTAGCCCAAGCAATGTGAAGCAGGTTGCAAATGCAACACCTCTTGTCAATGGTATGGCTTAACCGTGCTAATATGTTGACACTTGTTGTTTCTGCCTGTTTACTGGGTTGATGAATATCCTATGTGATTCTGTATTTAGACATTTAGTTCCATATAAATTTAATGAGTGTGATGAGTCTAAGAATATTGACTGCAATAATGAATTTGGTACATGTTATTAGTTCCATATAAGCAGGTGATGATGTTCAAATATTTCAGGCGCGACATTGTGTTCAGATAATTATACGTACTCAGCTGCTGGTTTGTTATTGAAGAATTTGAAATGTGGTTCGAACATTACTGACGGAAAACAACAGGTAACTTTTGATCTGCAGTCTGAAATGGGTCAAGCTCTGTCATGTTTTTTCCTTCTCTTGTGATCTGCAATCTGAAAAGTTAACTTGTATTTATTCATAATTCTCTTTCAGGATTATGACATCCTATCCAGAGGTGAGGATAGAATTACCAAACTTTTAACAAAATCTGCGGAGAATCCAGATGGACTTTTTCTGAAGGACTTGAAATGTCACCAGCTAGCTTCTGCTGATAACAGTGAAAAGGTAACTTTTTATCTGCATTATGAAATGGGTCAGAAAGCTCTGTCATGTTTTTTTTCCTCTTCCCAGTCGTGTTCAAGTTCAAGACATTACGTTTTATATTTAGTCATCATTTTCTTTCAGGAGGGTGCCATTTTAGAAAAAGGAGAAAAAAGAATGTGTGATCATCTCGAAAAATATGCAAAGAATGTTAGTTTTTTTTTCATCGTAAAGAAGTTGGCTAAAGCTTAAATCTGTCATAGCTATGGATTTGCTCTTCCATAATGAGATTTTCTGCCTTTACACGTGTTTTTTCCTCTAATTTTACAGATTGAGGAACTTGTTTTTTTTTCGGTCCATATGATCCCGTCCTAACCTTACTTATAGGTCCTTTAGTCATTCAGATATTTGCGCTATCTGTACACCAAGACGAAACTCCTTGAAAAGGCTTAGACTCTTGCATGATTAATTGTCATGGAATACCTGCTTTATTTTATTTTCTGCTCCAGGCATTTAATGGAATACATTAGGGCATTTATGTGGTGATCATGTGGTGATCACAAGTAACACTGGACGGTATAAATTTGGGTGCTCGACACGTGTCAATGCAAATTTTGAGTAATCTAAATTAGCAGGTTATTTCTTAATTCTCACATTTTGTTAATGTGTTAGTTGGTGCAATTTATATATCTAATTATGCTTGTGATGTTTTTATTCTGTGCTGATCGTGGTTTCAATAACTAAACAAATCAGTAGTATTTCCGTATTTTGTTTTGCAAAACTAACATTGCATTTTATATATATACAGGACATAAGCTGGTTATGCCCAAGAACAGGTGAAGAGGATTCTAATGATATACCTGTAAGTAAAGTGAAAAGATCTAATACCTCTACCCACCGAAAGACATCAATTTTTTACTTATTGTGTTGTTTCCTTTTCCCTTTTCTCGGAATTTACAGAACAAGGTGACCATGTCCTTGGATGGAAAGCCAACTGATGTTGCTCTGTCGTTTGATTTATGTATGACACAACTAAGGCTGTATCTTTGTCAGATGTATGCTTCTCTTGATATTTCTGAGGTCGTTGGGTATGAGAAAATCTTATCGGTAGCCACCTCGAGGCCAGCGTCATTCTATTTGTCTGTGAAGTTTCTCAGCAAGTACATTACTCTCATAGCCACCTCGAGGCCAGCGTCATTCTATTTGTCTATGAAGTACCTCAACAAGTACATTACTCTCATAATTGATCCATTCACTGGATGGCTTATGGCCATTGTTACTCCAAACTATGCAATTCAGTTCAGCCGCAGCTGTCTTCCTTATGTGAGGTTGGCGAACACGGTAATTCTTCAAGCTGAGGGCAAATACAAACAGTTAACGTCTGATGCAAAATACAGAATTCCTATTGGAATTAATCATTTGAGAGAAGCAGTTGTTACATTAGCTGACTCTGATGGAACAGAGACACCAGCAATGCTCTTTTCTTTAGCAGTTCTGCTACACCACATTATGGAACCTGCAAAGATTCATAAAGCTTACAGCCTTGTGCACAAGACTCTTTCTGAGGGTACAGAAACAACATATCACTCTTCAGACCCATCAATTGTGCAATTGACAAAGAACCTGGGGCATATATCTCGCTTGGCAGGCCAAAGTGTGTTCAATATTTTGCTTGATCAAACTGACTCACCAATTCTTCCTTCAAGATTCAATGTTGAGGGAATCTGTAATATTCATGATGTTTTCAGTGAGTTATTCCTGATGACATACAGCTTGATTCCAAAAAAATATATTTGCTCTCCAACTGGTCTGATGTTTTGGTGTCCTGTCGGTCCTGGATGGGGGGATTCTGATATACGTCCTCTGGAAAATTTTCCAGCCGCCCTGCAATCAACAGATGGTGAAAGAGTGCTAGATCTTCTCAAAATTGAGCTGTTCTTTGGTGACCGGACAGGTGGTCCTCCATGTGCTAAGGCTTTTGAAGTGGTGAGAAGACGCCCCCCTGGTGAAGATGCCTCATTTACCTGGAGATTGGGACTTCCAATCAGAAGAAGACCGCTATGTGATGCGGTGAGCTTGATACCAAAGCTTGATGCTATACTAAGAAGGAAAGGTAAAGATCCTTTCATTTCTATGTACTCTCAGTTTGATGAGCTACATTTAACAACCATTCTTTCTGTTTTGAAGGAATTTAGGCCGCCAATTGGCCTGAACCTGTCAGGATGTATATATCCCTCTACCATGAGCTGTTGTTTGCCCTATGCGTTGAGCTGATGTTGATAGGAAATTTCGATGCTGATGTACAAAGGAAATTTTGACCCATGGTGAACCTTCATGAGTAGTCTTTTTGCACATTGAACAGATCTTTCTCCTGTTTAAGTACTTTTTTTGGGCGAGGAAGTACTGATCTACAGTTTGCCACGCGCAGTGTCCTTCTGCTAAGCATTGCTCATAGTGCTACTACTTTATGATAATCACAAGTAGTTGCAGTATTCTGTTTCTTATTTTTCTGGATTTGTATACTTCTTGATTGAACATCGCAATTCGCAATAGGAAAAATCTCTACAAGTTGATGTGGTTTCTTGACTGATGAGTTCCTAATATAGCGACACTGCAGTACTGAACAAGTGATTCTGAGTCCTGAGTCCATTGCACTTACGGTGTCCATTGCAGTACTGAACAAGTAGTTGCAGTATTCTGTTTCTTATCTTTCTGGATTTGTATACTTCCTGATTGAACATCGCAATTCGCAATAGGAAAAATCTCTACAAGTTGATGTGGTTTCTTGAGTGATGAGTTCCTAATATAGCGACACTGCAGTACTGAACAAGTGATTCTGAGTCCTGAGTCCATTGCACTTACGGTGTTATAGAAATATGGAATAGGGCAGCAGTGTCACAGGTCACAGGTCACTTGAAGATAGATGAACTTGATATATATGGCTTATTATGAGATTCTTTTCTGAGTTAATACAAATCATGCCTCCTAATTTTGCTCTAGAGCCTTCTTTTGAAAGGATGTCATCGGTAGACTCCAGATTTGAGCTGTTCTCTGAACAACTCCGCAAACCCTACCAAATTTCAAAAGTGAATAGAAAAACATTATTCAGAATTCAGATAAAGGAAATGCCCTTCGTTTTGTCATTTTCAGAGTAATATCCAGATGAGGAGAATCAAAATTATGATGAATGCGTGTGCTCTGATTGGTTCTTTGCAGAGGGCAGAAAACAAGTGGAGAAAATGACAGGCTACTCAGGCTGCAGTAATGGCAACAATATACTACTACGGAGTATATTATGGTACTTCAGTATCATACACCCAACAACACGTACATTACTACTGTATTAAACTATTTATACATGTTTTTCCAATGGATGAAAGATGGGCTGGTAGCAGCAGAAAAATACGGTCGGCATGTTGGTTTCATGTCTCAGCTTCTTTCTTATTTTAGCTTCTTCATGAATGTAAAGGTGGAAAACTGGAGAGTGGGAAGTGTTTCAGAGTTCAGCCTTTAAGGGTCTATTTGTTATGGAGGAATTTTAACGGAATTTCAACGTATAGAAATAGAAAAATTGGAGAAATAAGAATACATCACACTTCAATCGAAAGGAATTTTTTCCGGTGGTGGGTTGGGGATATTTGTGGCGGTGAATTTGTCGCCGAGTTTATCTACCAAAGACCCCACACGTCAGTCACTCGAAACAGAATACGTTTCGAATATCTCCGGTCAAAGGGAGATTACGCTTGTACCACACTGACACGGTGGGCCCACTGTCCGTGGAGCCTTAGTGTCAGTGAGACTACGGGCTTTATCTTCTCCCTTTTATACGGCACGAGTACTTTTTAGGTTATATGGGCCGGGCCCGCAAAGGTGTGGGGTCCTATACGCCGGACGGATCCTCGTGGTGATCCTCGATCGCCGCCGCGGCCGCGCTCTCCCCCAAGTAATCCTCGGTCTCATTACCGCCGCCGCCGCTCTCTCCCCCAAGTAATCCTCGATCTCATCACCGCCGCCGTCGCTCTCTCCCCAGGTAATCCTCGATCTCATCACCGCCGCTCTCCGGGTCGCCGCCTCCGAACCACGCGAAAGCTCGAAGCCATCCTTCCTCTCCCGCAATGTATCGTGCGGCTTACAGCCTCGCTTCTAAGGCATGGTGAGTTAGCCGATCCACACGCGCGCTTGCATTCCATGGCGCAGTGTCGCACTGGAGTTCTGTGTTAATAGTGTTGCTGAAATGCGAGTTTTGCTTTGTGCAGTCAAGCCGTGGGAAGGGCTAGTAAGGTGAGCAGGTTTAGGCTGGGAAATGATGCGATAGCATGCAGCTGTTTGCTTCTGTGTATATTGCTGATTGAATTGTAAATCTAGCATTCTAATAGCAGGCCATGTGGTCTAGTTTGGATCTGGGCAGGACATGTGCTAAACTGCTTGATTTCTTTACGTTTTATGTCGTGCAGGTTGGTTCAAGGCTCTATTCCGAGGCTTGTGTTGATGCCCAATCTAGCCCAAGCAATGTGAAGCAGGTTGCAAATGCAACACCTCTTGTCAATGGTATGGCTTAACCGTGCTAATATGTTGACACTTGTTGTTTCTGCCTGTTTACTGGGTTGATGAATATCCTATGTGATTCTGTATTTAGACATTTAGTTCCATATAAATTTAATGAGTGTGATGAGTCTAAGAATATTGACTGCAATAATGAATTTGGTACATGTTATTAGTTCCATATAAGCAGGTGATGATGTTCAAATATTTCAGGCGCGACATTGTGTTCAGATAATTATACGTACTCAGCTGCTGGTTTGTTATTGAAGAATTTGAAATGTGGTTCGAACATTACTGACGGAAAACAACAGGTAACTTTTGATCTGCAGTCTGAAATGGGTCAAGCTCTGTCATGTTTTTTCCTTCTCTTGTGATCTGCAATCTGAAAAGTTAACTTGTATTTATTCATAATTCTCTTTCAGGATTATGACATCCTATCCAGAGGTGAGGATAGAATTACCAAACTTTTAACAAAATCTGCGGAGAATCCAGATGGACTTTTTCTGAAGGACTTGAAATGTCACCAGCTAGCTTCTGCTGATAACAGTGAAAAGGTAACTTTTTATCTGCATTATGAAATGGGTCAGAAAGCTCTGTCATGTTTTTTTTCCTCTTCCCAGTCGTGTTCAAGTTCAAGACATTACGTTTTATATTTAGTCATCATTTTCTTTCAGGAGGGTGCCATTTTAGAAAAAGGAGAAAAAAGAATGTGTGATCATCTCGAAAAATATGCAAAGAATGTTAGTTTTTTTTTCATCGTAAAGAAGTTGGCTAAAGCTTAAATCTGTCATAGCTATGGATTTGCTCTTCCATAATGAGATTTTCTGCCTTTACACGTGTTTTTTCCTCTAATTTTACAGATTGAGGAACTTGTTTTTTTTTGGGTCCATATGATCCCGTCCTAACCTTACTTATAGGTCCTTTAGTCATTCAGATATTTGCGCTATCTGTACACCAAGACGAAACTCCTTGAAAAGGCTTAGACTCTTGCATGATTAATTGTCATGGAATACCTGCTTTATTTTATTTTCTGCTCCAGGCATTTAATGGAATACTTTAGGGCATTTATGTGGTGATCATGTGGTGATCACAAATAACACTGGACGGTATAAATTTGGGTGCTCGACACGTGTCAATGCAAATTTTGAGTAATCTAAATTAGCAGGTTATTTCTTAATTCTCACATTTTGTTAATGTGTTAGTTGGTGCAATTTATATATCTAATTATGCTTGTGATGTTTTTATTCTGTGCTGATCGTGGTTTCAATAACTAAACAAATCAGTAGTGTTTCCGTATTTTGTTTTGCAAAACTAACATAGCATTTTATATATATACAGGACATAAGCTGGTTATGCCCAAGAACAGGTGAAGAGGATTCTAATGATATACCTGTAAGTAAAGTGAAAAGATCTAATACCTCTACCCACCGAAAGACATCAATTTTTTACTTATTGTGTTGTTTCCTTTTCCCTTTTCTCGGAATTTACAGAACAAGGTGACCATGTCCTTGGATGGAAAGCCAACTGATGTTGCTCTGTCGTTTGATTTATGTATGACACAGCTAAGGCTGTATCTTTGTCAGATGTATGCTTCTCTTGATATTTCTGAGGTCGTTGGGTATGAGAAAATCTTATCGGTAGCCACCTCGAGGCCAGCGTCATTCTATTTGTCTATGAAGTATCTCAACAAGTACATTACTCTCATAGCCACCTCGAGGCCAGCGTCATTCTATTTGTCTATGAAGTATCTCAACAAGTACATTACTCTCATAATTGATCCATTCACTGGATGGCTTATGGCCATTGTTACTCCAAACTATGCAATTCAGTTCAGCCGCAGCTGTCTTCCTTATGTGAGGTTGGCGAACACAGTAATTCTTCAAGCTGAGGGCAAATACAGACAGTTAACGTCTGATGCAAAATACAGAATTCCTATTGGAATTAATCATTTGAGAGAAGCAGTTGTTACATTAGCTGACTCTGATGGAACAGAGACACCAGCAATGCTCTTTTCTTTAGCAGTTCTGCTACACCACATTATGGAACCTGCAAAGATTCATAAAGCTTACAGCCTTGTGCACAAGACTCTTTCTGAGGGTACAGAAACAACATATCACTCTTCAGACCCATCAATTGTGCAATTGACAAAGAACCTGGGGCATATATCTCGCTTGGCAGGCCAAAGTGTGTTCAATATTTTGCTTGATCAAACTGACTCACCAATTCTAACTTCAAGATTCAATGTTGAGGGAATCTGTAATATTCATGATGTTTTCAGTGAGTTATTCCTGATGACATACAGCTTGATTCCAAAAAAATATATTTGCTCTCCAACTGGTCTGATGTTTTGGTGTCCTGTCGGTCCTGGATGGGGGGATTCTGATATACGTCCTCTGGAAAATTTTCCAGCCGCCCTGCAATCAACAGATGGTGAAAGAGTGCTAGATCTTCTCAAAATTGAGCTGTTCTTTGGTGACCAGACAGGTGGTCCTCCATGTGCTAAGGCTTTTGAAGTGGTGAGAAGACGCCCCCCCGGTGAAGATGCCTCATTTACCTGGAGATTGGGACTTCCAATCAGAAGAAGACCGCTATGTGATGCGGTGAGCTTGATACCAAAGCTTGATGCTATACTAAGAAGGAAAGGTAAAGATCCTTTCATTTCTATGTACTCTCAGTTTGATGAGCTACATTTAACAACCATTCTTTCTGTTTTCAAGGAATTTAGGCCGCCAATTGGCCTGAACCTGTCAGGATGTATATATCCCTCTACCATGAGCTGTTGTTTGCCCTATGCGTTGAGCTGATGTTGATAGGAAATTTCGATGCTGATGTACAAAGGAAATTTTGACCCATGGTGAACCTTCATGAGTAGTCTTTTTGCACATTGAACAGATCTTTCTCCTGTTTAAGTACTTTTTTTGGGCGAGGATGTTCTGATCTACAGTTTGCCAGGCTCAGTGTCCTTCTGCTAAGCATTGCTCATAGTGCTACTACTTTATGATAATCACAAGTAGTTGCAGTATTCTGTTTCTTATTTTTCTGGATTTGTATACTTCTTGATTGAACATCGCAATTCGCAATAGGAAAAATCTCTACAAGTTGATGTGGTTTCTTGACTGATGAGTTCCTAATATAGCGACACTGCAGTACTGAACAAGTGATTCTGAGTCCTGAGTCCATTGCACTTACGGTGTCCATTGCAGTACTGAACAAGTAGTTGCAGTATTCTGTTTCTTATCTTTCTGGATTTGTATACTTCCTGATTGAACATCGAAATTCGCAATAGGTAAAATCTCTACAAGTTGATGTGGTTTCTTGAGTGATGAGTTCCTAATATAGCGACACTGCGGTACTGAACAAGTGATTCTGAGTCCTGAGTCCATTGCACTTACGGTGTTATAGAAATATGGAATAGGGCAGCAGTGTCACAGGTCACAGGTCACTTGAAGATAGATGAACTTGATATATATGGCTTATTATGAGATTCTTTTCTGAGTTAATACAAATCATGCCTCCTAATTTTGCTCTAGAGCCTTCTTTTGAAAGGATGTCATCGGTAGACTCCAGATTTGAGCTGTTCTCTGAACAACTCCGCAAACCCTACCAAATTTCAAAAGTGAATAGAAAAACATTATTCAGAATTCAGATAAAGGAAATGCCCTTCGTTTTGTCATTTTCAGAGTAATATCCAGATGAGGAGAATCAAAATTATGATGAATGCGTGTGCTCTGATTGGTTCTTTGCAGAGGGCAGAAAACAAGTGGAGAAAATGACAGGCTACTCAGGCTGCAGTAATGGCAACAATATACTACTACGGAGTATATTATGGTACTTCAGTATCATACACCCAACAACACGTACATTACTACTGTATTAAACTATTTATACATGTTTTTCCAATGGATGAAAGATGGGCTGGTAGCAGCAGAAAAATACGGTCGGCATGTTGGTTTCATGTCTCAGCTTCTTTCTTATTTTAGCTTCTTCATGAATGTAAAGGTGGAAAACTGGAGAGTGGGAAGTGTTTCAGAGTTCAGCCTTTAAGGGTCTATTTGTTATGGAGGAATTTTAACGGAATTTCAACGTATAGAAATAGAAAAATTGGAGAAATAAGAATACATCACACTTCAATCGAAAGGAATTTTTTCCGGTGGTGGGTTGGGGATATTTGTGGCGGTGAATTTGTCGCCGAGTTTATCTACCAAAGACCCCACACGTCAGTCACTCGAAACAGAATACGTTTCGAATATCTCCGGTCAAAGGGAGATTACGCTTGTACCACACTGACACGGTGGGCCCACTCTCCGTGGAGCCTTAGTGTCAGTGAGAGTATGGGCTTTATCTTCTCCCTTTTATACGGCACGAGTACTTTTTAGGTTATATGGGCCGGGCCCGCAAAGGTGTGGGGTCCTATACCCCGGACGGATCCTCGTGGTGATCCTCGATCGCCGCCGCGGCCGCGCTCTCCCCCAAGTAATCCTCGGTCTCATTACCGCCGCCGCCGCTCTCTCCCCCAAGTAATCCTCGATCTCATCACCGCCGCCGCCGCTCTCTCCCCAGGTAATCCTCGATCTCATCACCGCCGCTCTCCGGGTCGCCGCCTCCGAACCACGCGAAAGCTCGAAGCCATCCTTCCTCTCCCGCAATGTATCGTGCGGCTTACAGCCTCGCTTCTAAGGCATGGTGAGTTAGCCGATCCACACGCGCGCTTGCATTCCATGGCGCAGTGTCGCACTGGAGTTCTGTGTTAATAGTGTTGCTGAAATGTGCGTTTTGCTTTGTGCAGTCAAGCCGTGGGAAGGGCTAGTAAGGTGAGCAGGTTTAGGCTGGGAAATGATGCGTTAGCATGCAGCTGTTTGCTTCTGTGTATATTGCTGATTGAATTGTAAATCTAGCATTCTAATAGCAGGCCATGTGGTCTAGTTTGGATCTGGGCAGGACATGTGCTAAACTGCTTGATTTCTTTACGTTTTATGTCGTGCAGGTTGGTTCAAGGCTCTATTCCGAGGCTTGTGTTGATGCCCAATCTAGCCCAAGCAATGTGAAGCAGGTTGCAAATGCAACACCTCTTGTCAATGGTATGGCTTAACCGTGCTAATATGTTGACACTTGTTGTTTCTGCCTGTTTACTGGGTTGATGAATATCCTATGTGATTCTGTATTTAGACATTTAGTTCCATATAAATTTAATGAGTGTGATGAGTCTAAGAATATTGACTGCAATAATGAATTTGGTACATGTTATTAGTTCCATATAAGCAGGTGATGATGTTCAAATATTTCAGGCGCGACATTGTGTTCAGATAATTATACGTACTCAGCTGCTGGTTTGTTATTGAAGAATTTGAAATGTGGTTCGAACATTACTGACGGAAAACAACAGGTAACTTTTGATCTGCAGTCTGAAATGGGTCAAGCTCTGTCATGTTTTTTCCTTCTCTTGTGATCTGCAATCTGAAAAGTTAACTTGTATTTATTCATAATTCTCTTTCAGGATTATGACATCCTATCCAGAGGTGAGGATAGAATTACCAAACTTTTAACAAAATCTGCGGAGAATCCAGATGGACTTTTTCTGAAGGACTTGAAATGTCACCAGCTAGCTTCTGCTGATAACAGTGAAAAGGTAACTTTTTATCTGCATTATGAAATGGGTCAGAAAGCTCTGTCATGTTTTTTTTCCTCTTCCCAGTCGTGTTCAAGTTCAAGACATTACGTTTTATATTTAGTCATCATTTTCTTTCAGGAGGGTGCCATTTTAGAAAAAGGAGAAAAAAGAATGTGTGATCATCTCGAAAAATATGCAAAGAATGTTAGTTTTTTTTTCATCGTAAAGAAGTTGGCTAAAGCTTAAATCTGTCATAGCTATGGATTTGCTCTTCCATAATGAGATTTTCTGCCTTTACACGTGTTTTTTCCTCTAATTTTACAGATTGAGGAACTTGTTTTTTTTTGGGTCCATATGATCCCGTCCTAACCTTACTTATAGGTCCTTTAGTCATTCAGATATTTGCGCTATCTGTACACCAAGACGAAACTCCTTGAAAAGGCTTAGACTCTTGCATGATTAATTGTCATGGAATACCTGCTTTATTTTATTTTCTGCTCCAGGCATTTAATGGAATACTTTAGGGCATTTATGTGGTGATCATGTGGTGATCACAAAATCATGTGGTGATCACAAATAACACTGGACGGTACAAATTTTGGTGCTCGACACGTGTCAACGCAAATTTTGAGTAATCTAAATTAGCAGGTTATTTCTTAATTCTCACATTTTGTTAATGTGTTAGTTGGTGCAATTTATATATCTAATTATGCTTGTGATGTTTTTATTCTGTGCTGATCGTGGTTTCAATAACTAAACAAATCAGTAGTGTTTCCGTATTTTGTTTTGCAAAACTAACATAGCATTTTAAATATATACAGGACATAAGCTGGTTATGCCCAAGAATAGGTGAAGAGGATTCTAATGATATACCTGTAAGTAAAGTGAAAAGATCTAATACCTCTACCCACCGAAAGACATCAATTTTTTACTTATTGTGTTGTTTCCTTTTCCCTTTTCTCGGAATTTACAGAACAAGGTGACCATGTCCTTGGATGGAAAGCCAACTGATGTTGCTCTGTCGTTTGATTTATGTATGACACAGCTAAGGCTGTATCTTTGTCAGATGTATGCTTCTCTTGATATTTCTGAGGTCGTTGGGTATGAGAAAATCTTATCGGTACCCACCTCGAGGCCAGCGTCATTCTATTCGTCTATGAAGTATCTCAACAAGTACATTACTCTCATAGCAACCTCGAGGCCAGCGTCATTCTATTTGTCTATGAAGTATCTCAACAAGTACATTACTCTCATAATTGATCCATTCACTGGATGGCTTATGGCCATTGTTACTCCAAACTATGCAATTCAGTTCAGCCGCAGCTGTCTTCCTTATGTGAGGTTGGCGAACACGGTAAGTCTTCAAGCTGAGGGCAAATACAGACAGTTAACGTCTGATACAAAATACAGAATTCCTATTGGAATTAATCATTTGAGAGAAGCAGTTGTTACATTAGCTGACTCTGATGGAACAGAGACACCAGCAATGCTCTTTTCTTTAGCAGTTCTGCTACACCACATTATGGAACCTGCAAAGATTCATAAAGCTTACAGCCTTGTGCACAAGACTCTTTCTGAGGGTACAGAAACAACATATCACTCTTCAGACCCATCAATTGGGCAATTGACAAAGAACCTGGGGCATATATCTCGCTTGGCAGGCCAAAGTGTGTTCAATATTTTGCTTGATCAAACTGACTCACCAATTCTTCCTTCAAGATTCAATGTTGAGGGAATCTGTAATATTCATGATGTTTTCAGTGAGTTATTCCTGATGACATACAGCTTGATTCCAAAATAATATATTTGCTCTCCAACTGTTCTGATGTTTTGGTGTCCTGTCGGTCCTGGATGGGGGGATTCTGATATACGTCCTCTGGAAAATTTTCCAGCCGCCCTGCAATCAACAGATGGTGAAAGAGTGCTAGATCTTCTCAAAATTGAGCTGTTCTTTGGTGACCGGACAGGTGGTCCTCCATGTGCTAAGGCTTTTGAAGTGGTGAGAAGACGCCCCCCTGGTGAAGATGCCTCATTTACCTGGAGATTGGGACTTCCAATCAGAAGAAGACCGCTATGTGATGCGGTGAGCTTGATACCAAAGCTTGATGCTATACTAAGAAGGAAAGGTAAAGATCCTTTCATTTCTATGTACTCTCAGTTTGATGAGCTACATTTAACAACCATTCTTTCTGTTTTGAAGGAATTTAGGCCGCCAATTGGCCTGAACCTGTCAGGATGTATATATCCCTCTACCATGAGCAGTTGTTTGCCCTATGCGTTGAGCTGATGTTGATAGGAAATTTCGATGCTGATGTACAAAGGAAATTTTGACCCATGGTGAACCTTCATGAGTAGTCTTTTTGCACATTGAACAGATCTTTCTCCTGTTTAAGTACTTTTTTTGGGCGAGGAAGTACTGATCTACAGTTTGCCACGCGCAGTGTCCTTCTGCTAAGCATTGCTCATAGTGCTACTACTTTATGATAATCACAAGTAGTTGCAGTATTCTGTTTCTTATTTTTCTGGATTTGTATACTTCTTGATTGAACATCGCAATTCGCAATAGGAAAAATCTCTACAAGTTGATGTGGTTTCTTGACTGATGAGTTCCTAATATAGCGACACTGCAGTACTGAACAAGTGATTCTGAGTCCTGAGTCCATTGCACTTACGGTGTCCATTGCAGTACTGAACAAGTAGTTGCAGTATTCTGTTTCTTATCTTTCTGGATTTGTATACTTCCTGATTGAACATCGCAATTCGCAATAGGAAAAATCTCTACAAGTTGATGTGGTTTCTTGAGTGATGAGTTCCTAATATAGCGACACTGCAGTACTGAACAAGTGATTCTGAGTCCTGAGTCCATTGCACTTACGGTGTTATAGAAATATGGAATAGGGCAGCAGTGTCACAGGTCACAGGTCACTTGAAGATAGATGAACTTGATATATATGGCTTATTATGAGATTCTTTTCTGAGTTAATACAAATCATGCCTCCTAATTTTGCTCTAGAGCCTTCTTTTGAAAGGATGTCATCGGTAGACTCCAGATTTGAGCTGTTCTCTGAACAACTCCGCAAACCCTACCAAATTTCAAAAGTGAATAGAAAAACATTATTCAGAATTCAGATAAAGGAAATGCCCTTCGTTTTGTCATTTTCAGAGTAATATCCAGATGAGGAGAATCAAAATTATGATGAATGCGTGTGCTCTGATTGGTTCTTTGCAGAGGGCAGAAAACAAGTGGAGAAAATGACAGGCTACTCAGGCTGCAGTAATGGCAACAATATACTACTACGGAGTATATTATGGTACTTCAGTATCATACACCCAACAACACGTACATTACTACTGTATTAAACTATTTATACATGTTTTTCCAATGGATGAAAGATGGGCTGGTAGCAGCAGAAAAATACGGTCGGCATGTTGGTTTCATGTCTCAGCTTCTTTCTTATTTTAGCTTCTTCATGAATGTAAAGGTGGAAAACTGGAGAGTGGGAAGTGTTTCAGAGTTCAGCCTTTAAGGGTCTATTTGTTATGGAGGAATTTTAACGGAATTTCAACGTATAGAAATAGAAAAATTGGAGAAATAAGAATACATCACACTTCAATCGAAAGGAATTTTTTCCGGTGGTGGGTTGGGGATATTTGTGGCGGTGAATTTGTCGCCGAGTTTATCTACCAAAGACCCCACACGTCAGTCACTCGAAACAGAATACGTTTCGAATATCTCCGGTCAAAGGGAGATTACGCTTGTACCACACTGACACGGTGGGCCCACTCTCCGTGGAGCCTTAGTGTCAGTGAGAGTATGGGCTTTATCTTCTCCCTTTTATACGGCACGAGTACTTTTTAGGTTATATGGGCCGGGCCCGCAAAGGTGTGGGGTCCTATACCCCGGACGGATCCTCGTGGTGATCCTCGATCGCCGCCGCGGCCGCACTCTCCCCCAAGTAATCCTCGGTCTCATTACCGCCGCCGCCGCTCTTTCCCCCAAGTAATCCTCGATCTCATCACCGCCGCCGCCGCTCTCTCCCCAGGTAATCCTCGATCTCATCACCGCCGCTCTCCGGGTCGCCGCCTCCGAACCACGCGAAAGCTCGAAGCCATCCTTCCTCTCCCGCAATGTATCGTGCGGCTTACAGCCTCGCTTCTAAGGCATGGTGAGTTAGCCGATCCACAGGCGCGCTTGCATTCCATGGCGCAGTGTCGCACTGGAGTTCTGTGTTAATAGTGTTGCTGAAATGTGCGTTTTGCTTTGTGCAGTCAAGCCGTGGGAAGGGCTAGTAAGGTGAGCAGGTTTAGGCTGGGAAATGATGCGTTAGCATGCAGCTGTTTGCTTCTGTGTATATTGCTGATTGAATTGTAAATCTAGCATTCTAATAGCAGGCCATGTGGTCTAGTTTGGATCTGGGCAGGACATGTGCTAAACTGCTTGATTTCTTTACGTTTTATGTCGTGCAGGTTGGTTCAAGGCTCTATTCCGAGGCTTGTGTTGATGCCCAATCTAGCCCAAGCAATGTGAAGCAGGTTGCAAATGCAACACCTCTTGTCAATGGTATGGCTTAACCGTGCTAATATGTTGACACTTGTTGTTTCTGCCTGTTTACTGGGTCGATGAATATCCTATGTGATTCTGTATTTAGACATTTAGTTCCATATTAATTTAATGAGTGTGATGAGTCTAAGAATATTGACTGCAATAATGAATTTGGTACATGTTATTAGTTCCATATAAGCAGGTGATGATGTTCAAATATTTCAGGCGCGACATTGTGTTCAGATAATTATACGTACTCAGCTGCTGGTTTGTTATTGAAGAATTTGAAATGTGGTTCGAACATTACTGACGGAAAACAACAGGTAACTTTTGATCTGCAGTCTGAAATGGGTCAAGCTCTGTCATGTTTTTTCCTTCTCTTGTGATCTGCAATCTGAAAAGTTAACTTGTATTTATTCATAATTCTCTTTCAGGATTATGACATCCTATCCAGAGGTGAGGATAGAATTACCAAACTTTTAACAAAATCTGCGGAGAATCCAGATGGACTTTTTCTGAAGGACTTGAAATGTCACCAGCTAGCTACTGCTGATAACAGTGAAAAGGTAACTTTTTATCTGCATTATGAAATGGGTCAGAAAGCTCTGTCATGTTTTTTTTCCTCTTCCCAGTCGTGTTCAAGTTCAAGACATTACGTTTTATATTTAGTCATCATTTTCTTTCAGGAGTGTGCCATTTTAGAAAAATGAGAAAAAAGAATGTGTGATCATCTCGAAAAATATGCAAAGAATGTCAGTTTTTTTTTCATCGTAAAGAAGTTGGCTAAAGCTTAAATCCGTCATAGCTATGGATTTGCTCTTCCATAATGAGATTTTCTGCCATTACACGTGTTTTTTCCTCTAATTTTATAGATTGAGGAACTTGTTTTTTTTTGCGTCCAAATGATCCCGTCCTAACCTTACTTATAGGTCCTTTAGTCATTCAGATATTTGCGCTATCTGTACACCAAGACGAAACTCCTTGAAAAGGCTTAGACTCTTGCATGATTAATTGTCATGGAATACCTGCTTTATTTTATTTTCTGCTCCAGGCATTTAATGGAATACTTTAGGGCATTTATGTGGTGATCATGTGGTGATCACAAATAACACTGGACGGTATAAATTTGGGTGCTCGACACGTGTCAATGCAAATTTTGAGTAATCTAAATTAGCAGGTTATTTCTTAATTCTCACATTTTGTTAATGTGTTAGTTGGTGCAATTTATATATCTAATTATGCTTGTGATGTTTTTATTCTGTGCTGATCGTGGTTTCAATAACTAAACAAATCAGTAGTGTTTCCGTATTTTGTTTTGCAAAACTAACATAGCATTTTATATATATACAGGACATAAGCTGGTTATGCCCAAGAACAGGTGAAGAGGATTCTAATGATATACCTGTAAGTAAAGTGAAAAGATCTAACAACTCTACCCCCCGAAAGACATCAATTTTTTACTTATTGTGTTGTTTCCTTTTCCCTTTTCTCGGAATTTACAGAACAAGGTGACCATGTCCTTGGATGGAAAGCCAACTGCTGTTGCTCTGTCGTTTGATTTATGTATGACACAGCTAAGGTTGTATCTTTGTCAGATGTATGCTTCTCTTGATATTTCTGAGGTCGTTGGGTATGAGAAAATCTTATCGGTAGCCACCTCGAGGCCAGCGTCATTCTATTTGTCTATGAAGTATCTCAACAAGTACATTACTCTCATAGCCACCTCGAGGCCAGCGTCATTCTATTTGTCTATGAAGTATCTCAACAAGTACATTACTCTCATATTTGATCCATTCACTAGATGGCTTATGGCCATTGTTACTCCAAACTATGCAATTCAGTTCAGCCGCAGCTGTCTTCCTTACGTGAGGTTGGCGAACACAGTAATTCTTCAAGCTGAGGGCAAATACAGACAGTTAACGTCTGATGCAAAATACAGAATTCCTATTGGAATTAATCATTTGAGAGAAGCAGTTGTTACATTAGCTGACTTTGATGGAACAGAGACACCAGCAGTGCACTTTTCTTTAGCAGTTCTGCTACACCACATTATGGAACCTGCAAAGATTCATAAAGCTTACAGCCTTGTGCACAAGACTGTTTCTGAGGGTACAGAAACAACATATCACTCTTCAGACCCATCAATTGTGCAATTGACAAAGAACCTGGGGCATATATCTCGCTTGGCAGGGCAAAGTGTGTTCAATATTTTGCTTGATCAAACTGACTCACCAATTCTTCCTTCAAGATTCAATGTTGAGGGAATCTGTAATATTCATGATGTTTTCAGTGAGTTATTCCTGATGACATACAGCTTGATTCCAAAAAAATATATTTGCTCTCCAACTGGTCTGATGTTTTGGTGTCCTGTCGGTCCTGGATGGGGGGATTCTGATATACGTCCTCTGGAAAATTTTTCAGCCGCCCTGCAATCAACAGATGGTGAAAGAGTGCTAGATCTTCTCAAAATTGAGCTGTTCTTTGGTGACCAGACAGGTGGTCCTCCATGTGCTAAGGCTTTTGAAGTGGTGAGAAGACGCCCCCCTGGTGAAGATGCCTCATTTACCTGGAGATTGGGACTTCCAATCAGAAGAAGACCGCTATGTGATGCGGTGAGCTTGATACCAAAGCTTGATGCTATACTAAGAAGGAAAGGTAAAGATCCTTTCATTTCTATGTACTCTCAGTTTGATGAGCTACATTTAACAACCATTCTTTCTGTTTTGAAGGAATTTAGGCCGCCAATTGGCCTGAGCCTGTCAGGATGTATATATCCCTCTACCATGAGCTGTTGTTTGCCCTATGCGTTGAGCTGATGTTGATAGGAAATTTCGATGCTGATGTACAAAGGAAATTTTGACCCATGGTGAACCTTCATGAGTAGTCTTTTTGCACATTGAACAGATCTTTCTCCTGTTTAAGTACTTTTTTTGGGCGAGGAAGTACTGATCTACAGTTTGCCAGGCGCAGTGTCCTTCTGCTAAGCATTGCTCATAGTGCTACTACTTTATGATAATCACAAGTAGTTGCAGTATTATGTTTCTTATTTTTCTGGATTTGTATACTTCTTGATTGAACATCGCAATTCGCAATAGGAAAAATCTCTACAAGTTGATGTGGTTTCTTGACTGATGAGTTCCTAATATAGCGACACTGCAGTACTGAACAAGTGATTCTGAGTCCTGAGTCCATTGCACTTACGGTGTCCATTGCAGAACTGAACAAGTAGTTGCAGTATTCTGTTTCTTATCTTTCTGGATTTGTATACTTCCTGATTGAACATCGCAATTCGCAATAGGAAAAATCTCTACAAGTTGATGTGGTTTCTTGAGTGATGAGTTCCTAATATAGCGACACTGCAGTACTGAACAAGTGATTCTGAGTCCTGAGTCCATTGCACTTACGGTGTTATAGAAATATGGAATAGGGCAGTAGTGTCACAGGTCACAGGTCACTTGAAGATAGATGAACTTGATATATATGGCTTATTATGAGATTCTTTTCTGAGTTAATACAAATCATGCCTCCTAATTTTGCTCTAGAGCCTTCTTTTGAAAGGATGTCATCGGTAGACTCCAGATTTGAGCTGTTCTCTGAACAACTCCGCAAACCCTACCAAATTTCAAAAGTGAATAGAAAAACATTATTCAGAATTCAGATAAAGGAAATGCCCTTCGTTTTGTCATTTTCAGAGTAATATCCAGATGAGGAGAATCAAAATTATGATGAATGCGTGTGCTCTGATTGGTTCTTTGCAGAGGGCAGAAAACAAGTGGAGAAAATGACAGGCTACTCAGGCTGCAGTAATGGCAACAATATACTACTACGGAGTATATTATGGTACTTAAGTATCATACACCCAACAACACGTACATTACTACTGTATTAAACTATTTATACATGTTTTTCCAATGGATGAAAGATGGGCTGGTAGCAGCAGAAAAATATGGTCGGCATGTTGGTTTCATGTCTCAGCTTCTTTCTTGTTTTAGCTTCTTCATGAATGTAAAGGTGGAAAACTGGAGAGTGGGAAGTGTTTCAGAGTTCAGCCTTTAAGGGTCTATTTGTTATGGAGGAATTTTAACGGAATTTCAACGTATAGAAATAGAAAAATTGGAGAAATAAGAATACATCACACTTCAATCGAAAGGAATTTTTTCCGGTGGTGGGTTGGGGATATTTGTGGCAGTGAATTTGTCGCCGAGTTTATCTACCAAAGACCCCACACGTCAGTCACTCGAAACAGAATACGTTTCGAATATCTCCGGTCAAAGGGAGATTACGCTTGTACCACACTGACACGGTGGGCCCACTCTCCGTGGAGCCTTAGTGTCAGTGAGAGTATGGGCTTTATCTTCTCCCTTTTATACGGCACGAGTACTTTTTAGGTTATATGGGCCGGGCCCGCAAAGGTGTGGGGTCCTATACCCCGGACGGATCCTCGTGGTGATCCTCGATCGCCGCGGCGGCCGCGCTCTCCCCCAAGTAATCCTCGGTATCATTACCGCCGCCGTCGCTCTCTCCCCCAAGTAATCCTCGATCTCATCACCGCCGTCGCCGCTCTCTCCCCAGGTAATCCTCGATCTCATCACCGCCGCTCTCCGGGTCGCCGCCTCCGAACCACGCGAAAGCTCGAAGCCATCCTTCCTCTCCCGCAATGTATCGTGCGGCTTACAGCCTCGCTTCTAAGGCATGGTGAGTTAGCCGATCCACACGCGCGCTTGCATTCCATGGCGCAGTGTTGCACTGGAGTTCTGTGTTAATAGTGTTGCTGAAATGTGCGTTTTGCTTTGTGCAGTCAAGCCGTGGGAAGGGCTAGTAAGGTGAGCAGGTTTAGGCTGGGAAATGATGCGTTAGCATGCAGCTGTTTGCTTCTGTGTATATTGCTGATTGAATTGTAAATCTAGCATTCTAATAGCAGGCCATGTGGTCTTGTTTGGATCTGGGCAGGACATGTGCTAAACTGCTTGATTTCTTTATGTTTTATGTCGTGCAGGTTGGTTCAAGGCTCCATTCCGAGGCTTGTGTTGATGCCCAATCTAGCCCAAGCAATGTGAAGCAGGTTGCAAATGCAACACCTCTTGTCAATGGTATGGCTTAACCGTGCTAATATGTTGACACTTGTTGTTTCTGCCTGTTTACTGGGTTGATGAATATCCTATGTGATTCTGTATTTAGACATTTAGTTCCATATAAATTTAATGAGTGTGATGAGTCTAAGAATATTGACTGCAATAATGAATTTGGTACATGTTATTAGTTCCATATAAGCAGGTGATGATGTTCAAATATTTCAGGCGCGACATTGTGTTCAGATAATTATACGTACTCAGCTGCTGGTTTGTTATTGAAGAATTTGAAATGTGGTTCGAACATTACTGACGGAAAACAACAGGTAACTTTTGATCTGCAGTCTGAAATGGGTCAAGCTCTGTCATGTTTTTTCCTTCTCTTGTGATCTGCAATCTGAAAAGTTAACTTGTATTTATTCATAATTCTCTTTCAGGATTATGACATCCTATCCAGAGGTGAGGATAGAATTACCAAACTTTTAACAAAATCTGCGCAGAATCCAGATGGACTTTTTCTGAAGGACTTGAAATGTCACCAGCTAGCTTCTGCTGATAACAGTGAAAAGATAACTTTTTATCTGCATTATGAAATGGGTCAGAAAGCTCTGTCATGTTTTTTTTCCTCTTCCCAGTCGTGTTCAAGTTCAAGACATTACGTTTTATATTTAGTCATCATTTTCTTTCAGGAGGGTGCCATTTTAGAAAAAGGAGAAAAGAGAATGTGTGATCATCTCGAAAAATATGCAAAGAATGTTAGTTTTTTTTTCATCGTAAAGAAGTTGGCTAAAGCTTAAATCCGTCATAGCTATGGATTTGCTCTTCCATAATGAGATTTTCTGCCTTTACACGTGTTTTTTCCTCTAATTTTACAGATTGAGGAACTTGTTTTTTTTTTGGGTCCATATGATCCCGTCCTAACCTTACTTATAGGTCCTTTAGTCATTCAGATATTTGCGCTATCTGTACACCAAGACGAAACTCCTTGAAAAGGATTAGACTCTTGCATGATTAATTGTCATGGAATACCTGCTTTATTTTATTTTCTGCTCCAGGCATTTAATGGAATACTTTAGGGCATTTATGTGGTGATCATGTGGTGATCACAAAATCATGTGGTGATCACAAGTAACACTGGATGGTATAAATTTGGGTGCTCGACACGTGTCAATGCAAATTTTGAGTAATCTAAATTAGCAGGTTATTTCTTAATTCTCACATTTTGTTAATGTGTTAGTTGGTGCAATTTATATATCTAATTATGCTTGTGATGTTTTTATTCTGTGCTGATCGTGGTTTCAATAACTAAACAAATCAGTAGTGTTTCCGTATTTTGTTTTGCAAAACTAACATAGCATTTTATATATATACAGGACATAAGCTGGTTATGCCCAAGAACAGGTGAAGAGGATTCTAATGATATACCTATAAGTAAAGTGAAAAGATCTAATACCTCTACCCACCGAAAGACATCAATTTTTTACTTATTGTGTTGTTTCCTTTTCCCTTTTCTCGGAATTTACAGAACAAGGTGACCATGTCCTTGGATGGAAAGCCAACTGATGTTGCTCTGTCGTTTGATTTATGTATGACACAGCTAAGGCTGTATCTTTGTCAGATGTATGCTTCTCTTGATATTTCTGAGGTCGTTGGGTATGAGAAAATCTTATCGGTAGCCACCTCGAGGCCAGCGTCATTCTATTTGTCTATGAAGTATCTCAACAAGTACATTACTCTCATAGCCACCTCGAGGCCAGCGTCATTCTATTTGTCTATGAAGTATCTCAACAAGTACATTACTCTCATAATTGATCCATTCACTGGATGGCTTATGGCCATTATTACTCCAAACTATGCAATTCAGTTCAGCCGCAGCTATCTTCCTTATGTGAGGTTGGCGAACACGGTAATTCTTCAAGCTGAGGGCAAATACAGACAGTTAACGTCTGATGCAAAATACAGAATTCCTATTGGAATTAATCATTTGAGAGAAGCAGTTGTTACATTAGCTGACTCTGATGGAACAGAGACACCAGCAATGCTCTTTTCTTTAGCAGTCCTGCTACACCACATTATGGAACCTGCAAAGATTCATAAAGCTTACAGCCTTGTGCACAAGACTGTTTCTGAGGGTACAGGAACAACATATCACTCTTCAGACCCATCAATTGTGCAATTGACAAAGAACCTGGGGCATATATCTCGCTTGGCAGGCCAAAGTGTGTTCAATATTTTGCTTGATCAAACTGACTCACCAATTCTTCCTTCAAGATTCAATGTTGAGGGAATCTGTAATATTCATGATGTTTTCAGTGAGTTATTCCTGATGACATACAGCTTGATTCCAAAAAAATATATTTGCTCTCCAACTGGTCTGATGTTTTGGTGTCCTGTCGGTCCTGGATGGGGGGATTCTGATATACGTCCTCTGGAAAATTTTCCAGCCGCCCTGCAATCAACAGATGGTGAAGGAGTGCTAGATCTTCTCAAAATTGAGCTGTTCTTTGGTGACCGGACAGGTGGTCCTCCATGTGCTAAGGCTTTTGAAGTGGTGAGAAGACGCCCCCCTGGTGAAGATGCCTCATTTACCTGGAGATTGGGACTTCCAATCAGAAGAAGACCGCTATGTGATGCGGTGAGCTTGATACCAAAGCTTGATGCTATACTAAGAAGGAAAGGTAAAGATCCTTTCATTTCTATGTACTCTCAGTTTGATGAGCTACATTTAACAACCATTCTTTCTGTTTTGAAGGAATTTAGGCCGCCAATTGGCCTGAACCTGTCAGGATGTATATATCCCTCTACCATGAGCTGTTGTTTGCCCTATGCGTTGAGCTGATGTTGATAGGAAATTTCGATGCTGATGTACAAAGGAAATTTTGACCCATGGTGAACCTTCATGAGTAGTCTTTTTGCACATTGAACAGATCTTTCTCCTGTTTAAGTACTTTTTTTGGGCGAGGAAGTACTGATCTACAGTTTGCCACGCGCAGTGTCCTTCTGCTAAGCATTGCTCATAGTGCTACTACTTTATGATAATCACAAGTAGTTGCAGTATTCTGTTTCTTATTTTTCTGGATTTGTATACTTCTTGATTGAACATCGCAATTCGCAATAGGAAAAATCTCTACAAGTTGATGTGGTTTCTTGACTGATGAGTTCCTAATATAGCGACACTGCAGTACTGAACAAGTGATTCTGAGTCCTGAGTCCATTGCACTTACGGTGTCCATTGCAGTACTGAACAAGTAGTTGCAGTATTCTGTTTCTTATCTTTCTGGATTTGTATACTTCCTGATTGAACATCGCAATTCGCAATAGGAAAAATCTCTACAAGTTGATGTGGTTTCTTGAGTGATGAGTTCCTAATATAGCGACACTGCAGTACTGAACAAGTGATTCTGAGTCCTGAGTCCATTGCACTTACGGTGTTATAGAAATATGGAATAGGGCAGCAGTGTCACAGGTCACAGGTCACTTGAAGATAGATGAACTTGATATATATGGCTTATTATGAGATTCTTTTCTGAGTTAATACAAATCATGCCTCCTAATTTTGCTCTAGAGCCTTCTTTTGAAAGGATGTCATCGGTAGACTCCAGATTTGAGCTGTTCTCTGAACAACTCCGCAAACCCTACCAAATTTCAAAGGTGAATAGAAAAACATTATTCAGAATTCAGATAAAGGAAATGCCCTTCGTTTTGTCATTTTCAGAGTAATATCCAGATGAGGAGAATGAAAATTATGATGAATGCGTGTGCTCTGATTGGTTCTTTGCAGAGGGCAGAAGACAAGTGGAGAAAATGACAGGCTACTAAGGCTGCAGTAATGGCAACAATATACTACTACGGAGTATATTATGGTACTTCAGTATCATACACCCAACAACACGTACATTACTACTGTATTAAACTATTTATACATGTTTCTTCCAATGGATGAAAGATGGGCTGGTAGCAGCAGAAAAATACGGTCGGCATGTTGGTTTCATGTCTTAGCTTCTTTCTTATTTTAGCTTCTTCATGAATGTAAAGGTGGAAAACTGGAGAGTGGGAAGTGTTTCAGAGTTCAGCCTTTAAGGGTCTATTTGTTATGGAGGAATTTTAACGGAATTTCAACGTGTAGAAATAGAAAAATTGGAGAAATAAGAATACATCACACTTCAATCGAAAGGAATTTTTTCCGGTGGTGGGTTGGGGATATTTGTGGCGGTGAATTTGTCGCCGAGTTTATCTACCAAAGACCCCACACGTCAGTCACTCGAAACAGAATACGTTTCGAATATCTCCGGTCAAAGGGAGATTACGCTTGTACCACACTGACACGGTGGGCCCACTCTCCGTGGAGCCTTAGTGTCAGTGAGAGTATGGGCTTTACCTTCTCCCTTTTATACGGCACGAGTACTTTTTAGGTTATATGGGCCGGGCCCGCAAAGGTGTGGGGTCCTATACCCCGGACGGATCCTCGTGGTGATCCTCGATCGCCGCGGCGGCCGCGCTCTCCCCCAAGTAATCCTCGGTCTCATTACCGTCGCCATCGCTCTCTCCCCCAAGTAATCCTCGATCTCATCACCGCCGCCGCCGCTCTCTCCCCAGGTAATCCTCGATCTCATCACCGCCGCTCTCCGGGTCGCCGCCTCCGAACCACGCGAAAGCTCGAAGCCATCCTTCCTCTCCCGCAATGTATCGTGCGGCTTACAGCCTCGCTTCTAAGGCATGGTGAGTTAGCCGATCCACACGCGCGCTTGCATTCCATGGCGCAGTGTCGCACTGGAGTTCTGTGTTAATAGTGTTGCTGAAATGTGCGTTTTGCTTTGTGCAGTCAAGCCGTGGGAAGGGCTAGTAAGGTGAGCAGGTTTAGGCTGGGAAATGATGCGTTAGCATGCAGCTGTTTGCTTCTGTGTATATTGCTGATTGAATTGTAAATCTAGCATTATAATAGCAGGCCATGTGGTCTTGTTTGGATCTGGGCAGGACATGTGCTAAACTGCTTGATTTCTTTACGTTTTATGTCGTGCAGGTTGGTTCAAGGCTCTATTCCGAGGCTTGTGTTGANTTTTATACGGCACGAGTACTTTTTAGGTTATATGGGCCGGGCCCGCAAAGGTGTGGGGTCCTATACCCCGGACGGATCCTCGTGGTGATCCTCGATCGCCGCCGCGGCCGCGCTCTCCCCCAAGTAATCCTCGGTCTCATTACCGCCGCAGCCGCTCTCTCCCCCAAGTAATCCTCGATCTCATCACCGCCGCCGCCGCTCTCTCCCCAGGTAATCCTCGATCTCATCACCGCCGCTCTCCGGGTCGCCGCCTCTGAACCACACGAAAGCTCAGAGCCATCCTTCCTCTCCCGCAATGTATCGTGCGGCTTACAGCCTCGCTTCTAAGGCATGGTGAGTTAGCTGATCCACATGCGCGCTTGCATTCCATGGCGCAGTGTCGCACTGGAGTTCTGTGTTAATAGTGTTGCTGAAATGTGCGTTTTGCTTTGTGCAGTCAAGCCGTGGGAAGGGCTAGTAAGGTGAGCAGGTTTAGGCTGGGAAATGATGCGTTAGCATGCAGCTGTTTGCTTCTGTGTATATTGCTGATTGAATTGTAAATCTAGCATTCTAATAGCAGGCCATGTGGTCTGGTTTGGATCTGGGCAGGACATGTGCTAAACTGCTTGATTTCTTTACGTTTTATGTCGTGCAGGTTGGTTCAAGGCTCTATTAGGCTTGTGTTGATGCCCAATCTAGCCCAAGCAATGTGAAGCAGGTTGCAAATGCAACACCTCTTGTCAATGGTATGGCTTAACCGTGC
Organism: Oryza officinalis; assembly: GCA_008326285.1. Lineage (NCBI taxonomy): Eukaryota > Viridiplantae > Streptophyta > Magnoliopsida > Poales > Poaceae > Oryza > Oryza officinalis. Next base: position 25,649,473 of record BDMV01000003.1, on the reverse strand, counting down.
TAATATGTTGACACTTGTTGTTTCTGCCTGTTTACTGGGTTGATGAATATCCTATGTGATTCTGTATTTAGACATTTAGTTCCATATAAATTTAATGAGTGTGATGAGTCTAAGAATATTGACTGCAATAATGAATTTGGTACATGTTATTAGTTCCATATAAGCAGGTGATGATGTTCAAATATTTCAGGCGCGACATTGTGTTCAGATAATTATACGTACACAGCTGCTGGTTTGTTATTGAAGAATTTGAAATGTGGTTCGAACATTACTGTCGGAAAACAACAGGTAACTTTTGATCTGCAGTCTGAAATGGGTCAAGCTCTGTCATGTTTTTTCCTTCTCTTGTGATCTGCAATCTGAAAAGTTTACTTGTATTTATTCATAATTCTCTTTCAGGATTATGACATCCTATCCAGAGGTGAGGATAGAATTACCAAACTTTTAACAAAATCTGCGGAGAATCCAGATGGACTTTTTCTGAAGGACTTGAAATGTCACCAGCTAGCTTCTGCTGATAACAGTGAAAAGGTAATTTTTTATCTGCATTATGAAATGGGTCAGAAAGCTCTGTCATGTTTTTTTTCCTCTTCCCAGTCGTGTTCAAGTTCAAGACATTACGTTTTATATTTAGTCATCATTTTCTTTCAGGAGGGTGCCATTTTAGAAAAAGGAGAAAAAAGAATGTGTGATCATCTCGAAAAATATGCAAAGAATGTTAGTTTTTTTTTCATCGTAAAGAAGTTGGCTAAAGCTTAAATCTGTCATAGCTATGGATTTGCTCTTCCATAATGAGATTTTCTGCCTTTACACGTGTTTTTTCCTCTAATTTTACAGATTGAGGAACTTGTTTTTTTTTGGGTCCATATGATCCCGTCCTAACCTTAATTATAGGTCCTTTAGTCATTCAGATATTTGCGCTATCTGTACACCAAGACGAAACTCCTTGAAAAGGCTTAGACTCTTGCATGATTAATTGTCATGGAATACCTGCTTTATTTTATTTTCTGCTCCAGGCATTTAATGGAATACTTTAGGGCATTTATGTGGTGATCATGTGGTGATCACAAAATCATGTGGTGATCACAAGTAACACTGGACGGTATAAATTTGGGTGCTCGACACGTGTCAATGCAAATTTTGAGTAATCTAAATTAGCAGGTTATTTCTTAATTCTCACATTTTGTTAATGTGTTAGTTGGTGCAATTTATATATCTAATTATGCTTGTGATGTTTTTATTCTGTGCTGATCGTGGTTTCAATAACTAAACAAATCAGTAGTGTTTCCGTATTTTGTTTTGCAAAACTAACATACCATTTTATATATATACAAGACATAAGCTGGTTATGCCCAAGAACAGGTGAAGAGGATTCTAATGATATACCTGTAAGTAAAGTGAAAAGATCTAACACCTCTACCCACCGAAAGACATCAATTTTTTACTTATTGTGTTGTTTCCTTTTCCCTTTTCTCGGAATTTACAGAACAAGGTGACCATGTCCTTGGATGGAAAGCCAACTGATGTTGCTCTGTCGTTTGATTTATGTATGACACAGCTAAGGCTGTATCTTTGTCAGATGTATGCTTCTCTTGATATTTCTGAGGTCGTTGGGTATGAGAAAATCATATCGGTAGCCACCTCGAGGCCAGCGTCATTCTATTTGTCTATGAAGTATCTCAACAAGTACATTACTCTCATAGCCACCTCGAGGCCAGCGTCATTCTATTTGTCTATGAAGTATCTCAACAAGTACATTACTCTCATAATTGATCCATTCACTGGATGGCTTATGGCCATTGTTACTCCAAACTAGGCAATTCAGTTCAGCCGCAGCTGTCTTCCTTATGTGAGGTTGGCGAACAAAGTAATTCTTTAAGCTGAGGGCAAATACAGACAGTTAACGTCTGATGCAAAATACAGAATTCCTATTGGAATTAATCATTTGAGAGAAGCAGTTGTTACATTAGCTGACTCTGATGGAACAGAGACACCAGCAATGCTCTTTTCTTTAGCAGTTCTGCTACACCACATTATGGAACCTGCAAAGATTCATAAAGCTTATAGCCTTGTGCACAAGACTCTTTCTGAGGGTACAGAAACAACATATCACTCTTCAGACCCATCAATTGTGCAATTGACAAAGAACCTGGGGCATATATCTCGCTTGGCAGGCCAAAGTGTGTTCAATATTTTGCTTGATCAAACTGACTCACCAATTCTTCCTTCAAGATTCAATGTTGAAGGAATCTGTAATATTCATGATGTTTTCAGTGAGTTATTCCTGATGACATACAGCTTGATTCCAAAAAAATATATTTGCTCTCCAACTGGTCTGATGTTTTGGTGTCCTGTCGGTCCTGAATGGGGGGATTCTGATATACGTCCTCTGGAAAATTTTCCAGCCGCCCTACAATCAACAGATGGTGAAAGAGTGCTAGATCTTCTCAAAATTGAGCTGTTCTTTGGTGACCGGACAGGTGGTCCTCCATGTGCTAAGGCTTTTGAAGTGGTGAGAAGACGCCCCCCTGGTGAAGATGCCTCATTTACCTGGAGATTGGGACTTCCAATCAGAAGAAGACCGCTATGTGATGGGGTGAGCTTGATACCAAAGCTTGATGCTATACTAAGAAGGAAAGGTAAAGATCCTTTCATTTCTATGTACTCTCAGTTTGATGAGCTACATTTAACAACCATTCTTTCTGTTTTGAAGGAATTTAGGCCGCCAATTGGCCTGAACCTGTCAGGATGTATATATCCCTCTACCATGAGCTGTTGTTTTCCCTATGCGTTGAGCTGATGTTGATAGGAAATTTCGATGCTGATGTACAAAGGAAATTTTGACCCATGGTGAACCTTCATGAGTAGTCTTTTTGCACATTGAACAGATCTTTCTCCTGTTTAAGTACTTTTTTGGGCGAGGAAGTACTGATCTACAGTTTGGCACGCGCAGTGTCCTTCTGCTAAGCATTGCTCATAGTGCTACTACTTTATGATAATCACAAGTAGTTGCAGTATTCTGTTTCTTATTTTTCTGGATTTGTATACTTCTTGATTGAACATCGCAATTTGCAATAGGAAAAATCTCTACAAGTTGATGTGGTTTCTTGAGTGATGAGTTCCTAATATAGCGACACTGCAGTACTGAACAAGTGATTCTGAGTCCTGAGTCCATTGCACTTACGGTGTTATAGAAATATGGAATACGGCAGTAGTGTCATAGGTCACAGGTCACTTGAAGATAGATGAACTTGATATATATGGCTTATTATGAGATTCTTTTCTGAGTTAATACAAATCATGCCTCCTAATTTTGCTCTAGAGCCTTCTTTTGAAAGGATGTCATCGGTAGACTCCAGATTTGAGCTGTTCTCTGAACAACTCCGCAAACCCTACCAAATTTCAAAAGTGAATAGAAAAACATTATTCAGAATTCAGATAAAGGAAATGCCCTTCGTTTTGTCATTTTCAGAGTAATATCCAGATGAGGAGAATCAAAATTATGATGAATGCGTGTGCTCTGATTGGTTCTTTGCAGAGGGCAGAAAACAAGTGGAGAAAATGACAGGCTACTCAGGCTGCAGTAATGGCAACAATATACTACAACGGAGTATATTATGGTACTTCAGTATCATACACCCAACAACACGTACATTACTACTGTATTAAACTATTTATACATGTTTTTCCAATGGATGAAAGATGGGCTGGTAGCAGCAGAAAAATACGGTCGGCATGTTGGTTTCATGTCTCAGCTTCTTTCTTATTTTAGCTTCTTCATGAATGTAAAGGTGGAAAACTGGAGAGTGGGAAGTGTTTCAGAGTTCAGCCTTTAAGGGTCCATTTGTTATGGAGGAATTTTAACGGAATTTCAACGTATAGAAATAGAAAAATTGGAGAAATAAGAATACATCACACTTCAATCGAAATGAATTTTTTCCGGTGGTGGGTTGGGGATATTTGTGGCGGTGAATTTGTCGCCGAGTTTATCTACCAAAGACCCCACACGTCAGTCACTCGAAACAGAATACGTTTCGAATATCTCCGGTCAAAGGGAGATTATGCTTGTACCACACTGACACGGTGGGCCCACTCTCCGTGGAGCCTTAGTGTCTGTGAGAGTATGGGCTTTATCTTCTCCCTTTTATATGGCACGTGTACTTTTTAGGTTATATGGGCCTGGCCCGCAAAGGTGTGGGGTCCTATACCCCGGACGGATCCTCGTGGTGATCCTCGATCGCCGCCGCGGCCGCGCTCTCCCCCAAGTAATCCTCGGTCTCATTACCGCCGCCGCCGCTCTCTCCCCCAAGTAATCCTCGATCTCATCACCGCCGCTCTCCGGGTCGCCGCCTCCGAACCACGCGAAAGCTCGAAGCCATCCTTCCTCTCCCACAATGTATCGTGTGGCTTACAGCCTCGCTTCTAAGGGATGGTGAGTTAGCCGATCCACACACGCGCTTGCATTCCATGGCGCAGTGTCGCACTGGAGTTCTGTGTTAATAGTGTTGCTGAAATGTGCGTTTTGCTTTGTGCAGTCAAGCCGTGGGAAGGGCTAGTAAGGTGAGCAGGTTTAGGCTGGGAAATGATGCGTTAGCATGCAGCTGTTTGCTTCTGTGTATATTGCTGATTGAATTGTAAATCTAGCATTCTAATAGCAGGCCATGTGGTCTAGTTTGGATCTGGGCAGGACATGTGCTAAACTGCTTGATTTCTTTACGTTTTATGTCGTGCAGGTTGGTTCAAGGCTCTATTCCGAGGCTTGTGTTGATGCCCAATCTAGCCCAAGCAATGTGAAGCAGGTTGCAAATGCAACACGTCATGTCAATGGTATGGCTAAACCGTGCTAATATGTTGACACTTGTTGTTTCTGCCTGTTTACTGGGTTGATGAATATCCTATGTGATTCTGTATTTAGACATTTAGTTCCATATAAATTTAATGAGTGTGATGAGTCTAAGAATATTGACTGCAATAATGAATTTGGTACATGTTATTAGTTCCATATAAGCAGGTGATGATGTTCAAATATTTCAGGCGCGACATTGTGTTCAGATAATTATACGTACTCAGCTGCTGGTTTCTTATTGAAGAATTTGAAATGTGATTCGAACATTACTGACGGAAAACAACAGGTAGCTTTTGATCTGCAGTCTGAAATGGGTCAAGCTCTGTCATGTTTTTTCCTTCTCTTGTGATCTGCAATCTGAAAAGTTAACTTGTATTTATTCATAATTCTCTTTTAGGATTATGACATCCTATCTAGAGGTGAGGATAGAATTACCAAACTTTTAACAAAATCTGCGGAGAATCTAGATGGACTTTTTCTGAAGGACTTGAAATGTCACCAGCTAGCTTCTGCTGATAACAGTGAAAAGGTAACTAAGTTAAATTTGAAAGATTAGGTATGGACATGGATTATTATAAGCAATGCGGCATTTTGCAACATAGCCAGATAGAACCTTTGAATGCTTTCCACCAGAGTAAACGGTCGACCCAGTTGTTGACAAAAACTTGTGATTGAAGAATTCCTCAAAAGAAATTCTCTTCTCTGCAAAATAGAAAATGTGTTTTAGTCTGATTCACCAATAGTAAATTAGTAAGGGAAATAATAAGATCAAGACCAATGATTTAACGAAATTATAAAGATGACATTTAAAAGTTGGAAAGAAATTATTCCTTCCATTAATTTTTATAAGGCATATTTTTATTTTAAAAAATTAAACTGTGTTGATTTTGACAAACAGTTAGTCAAATTACAAGTATAGCTTCCATTTGAGAAATCGGGATAGATTTATTGACCGCAGATTATATACTTCATTATAGGTATAAATTAAACATTTTGAGAAATAAACATAACAAATACTTAGTAGCTTAGAAACAAGCTGTCTAAGCAATGCAGTAGAAGAATAATACCAATAAATTCATATCCCAGGAATTGCTTTTTGCACTATCTTAGTTTTATAAGCTATGAAGAATATATATATATTTATGAGAAATCAATTGACAAAGTTTAATGTTGAAGAGTTTTTTAATTCAGAGTGAATATGCCTTAAAAATCTACTACAGTGCCACAATTAAGTTAAATAACACTGCTTTTGCACAAACAAAACTGAAGAGAAACACCAAACCTACTTGGATCAAGACGTAGGAGACCTCTGCACAGGTCAATGAAATCAGGATGTAAATCATCCTTGATTTCTTTAGGAAACTTAATGGCCATTAGATTTCATGGATGTTTTGCCTCAGCTATATTCAAAAAACAACAATCAAGAACAGTAATTACAGGATATATGTATTTTTATGGTGCAAATAAATCTAATTATGCATAAGAGCAAACCTTGAATATATTAGCCCCATAAAATGGCAATTTCCCTGTGACTAGCTGAAAAAGAATAACACCAACACTCCACAAGTCCGCCTGAAAGAACATAGCGTTGGGATTATTGTCTAGCCTATATTAAAACCACCAAAAGCATAGGTGAATGAACAAACCTTTGCATCGTAATCCTCACATCGCAAAATTTCTGGAGCCATATAGGATGGAGATCCACACATTGTAGCAGCTAAATTGTCTTGCACAAGAGACCTGAGAACAATTCCAAAATCTAATTCACACATTGTTTACTAGCAAAAAGTTCATAGTAACCTTCGCAAAATGGGAAGAAACTATAGTAATCAGAAAATGGGTAAGGCTGTGTTCGTTTGCTGGTGTTCCCAGCGCGCACAGTACGCACGGAAAACGGAACGGTCCATTAGCCACGTGATTAATTAAGTATTAGCCTAATTTTTTTTCGAAAATGGATTAATTTGATTTTTTAAAGCAACTTTTGTATAGAAACTTTTTGCAAAAAAATACACCGTTTAGTAGTTTGAAAAGCGTGTGCGTGGGAAAAAACACTGTGCGCGCTGGGGAACTCATCAAACGAACTCAGCCTAAGAGCTGTAAATATTTTGGGATTGGGCCCCAGTAATTTCAAGTATAGGAGAAAAAAATATAAGCCTACAAATTTATATACAACAGAAGGGAAATAGAGCCGGCACCTAGCGAACCCAAAATCTCCAATTTTCAGTGTGATGGCATCACCATTAGTTGACAGCAGAAGATTCTGCAAGTTTCACATCTTGGTCAGTATGGGCAAAAATATATTATCTCAAAGGTTAAAACAAATCAATAGCCAAAAATAAACACATAAACACTCTTACAATGTACACTTTTGGTTTTTTCCTCGAACATATATTGAGTTTACTGAGTGGAATTCAAATAAATAGCATGGACGTATAGAGAAATCCTACATGTAATTTGACATTTGGTAGTGAACTAATAATGACTGGGTCAGCCCAATCGAGTCAATATTAGTTGTTAGGTATTGATCACTTTAGATGCTAAATATGGGAACCCATTTGCACAACAGTACAAGCAGTTACAAAATGTCTTAACTTCAGACATCATTACAGTTAGTTTGCATATGGTATCCAAACAAAACATCTAAAAATTGCAAACCGACTCAACCAGCAAAAATATTCAAGTTGAACAGACAAAATCTTCCAAAAATTGTTACACCAAAACGAACCATCAAACCCTGTTAAACTAGAAATAAAAAATTAAAAAAATGTAAGGTCTAACCTGAGGCTTGAGGTCGCGGTGCACGATTGATCTCCCCCTCAGCATCTTCAGCCCTTCCGCTACAAATAAAAAAGAGGGACAAAAAACGCATAACTACACCGTTCCAAAAACCTAAAAAAATGTGCGTTGCTCCAACTACAACAATAATTAACACAAGGAGCTCCCTTCAAATCTCGATTGAGGACATACCGGGCTGCCGCATGAAGTCCCTCGCGGAGGCCTCCGGCAACCGGGCGTCCTCCCCGCCCTTCGTCCTGTACCCCTCGAGGTCGCCTCCATTGCAGTACTCCAGTATCAGGTACAGATTCTCCTCCATCGAAAACCACATGTCATTTACTAATTTCACATCATTAGCCTGTGAAAATTAGCCTTACTACTCGGAGCTCAGTTGCGATCGATCCCAATCGCAATCGAGGCGGTTGGGTGGAAGGTTTAGGGGTTACCTGGATGGTGTCGATGAGGCGAAGGATGTTGGGGTGGGAGAGGGTGGAGAGGATAGCCTTCTCCTCGAGGATTCCGCCGCGGACGCGCTCGTCGATCCTCCTGGGGTCGATCTCCTTCACCGCCACGACATCGCCGGTGCGGAGGTGCGTCGCGAGGTACACCTTCGCGAACGAGCCCACCCCAATCTCCTCCAGTAGCTTGTATTCCCCGACTACCCGCGGCGGATCCACCATCCTCTTCTCCGCCGCCTCCGCCGAGCTCGCCGGCGCCATCGTCGTGGTAGTCGGCGAGGCGTGTAGTGGAAGCCGAGAAACAGTTTGGCTTAGGGGCCCCGCGTAGTGGTGGCCCCGGTGGTGGGTTGGGGATATTTGTGGCGGTGAATTTGTCGCCGAGTTTATCTACCAAAGACCCCACACGTCAGTCACTCGAAACAGAATACGTTTCGAATATCTCCGGTCAAAGGGAGATTACGCTTGTACCACACTGACACGGTGGGCCCACTCTCCGTGGAGCCTTAGTGTCAGTGAGAGTATGGGCTTTATCTTCTCCCTTTTATACGGCACGAGTACTTTTTAGGTTATATGGGCCGGGCCCGCAAAGGTGTGGGGTCCTATACCCCGGACGGATCCTCGTGGTGATCCTCGATCGCCGCCGCGGCCGCGCTCTCCCCCAAGTAATCCTCGGTCTCATTACCGCCGCCGCCGCTCTCTCCCCCAAGTAATCCTCGATCTCATCACCGCCGCCGCCGCTCTCTCCCCAGGTAATCCTCGATCTCATCACCGCCGCTCTCCGGGTCGCCGCCTCCGAACCACGCGAAAGCTCGAAGCCATCCTTCCTCTCCCGCAATGTATCGTGCGGCTTACAGCCTCGCTTCTAAGGCATGGTGAGTTAGCCGATCCACACGCGCGCTTGCATTCCATGGCGCAGTGTCGCACTGGAGTTCTGTGTTAATAGTGTTGCTGAAATGTGCGTTTTGCTTTGTGCAGTCAAGCCGTGGGAAGGGCTAGTAAGGTGAGCAGGTTTAGGCTGGGAAATGATGCGTTAGCATGCAGCTGTTTGCTTCTGTGTATATTGCTGATTGAATTGTAAATCTAGCATTCTAATAGCAGGCCATGTGGTCTAGTTTGGATCTGGGCAGGACATGTGCTAAACTGCTTGATTTCTTTACGTTTTATGTCGTGCAGGTTGGTTCAAGGCTCTATTCCGAGGCTTGTGTTGATGCCCAATCTAGCCCAAGCAATGTGAAGCAGGTTGCAAATGCAACACCTCTTGTCAATGGTATGGCTTAACCGTGCTAATATGTTGACACTTGTTGTTTCTGCCTGTTTACTGGGTTGATGAATATCCTATGTGATTCTGTATTTAGACATTTAGTTCCATATAAATTTAATGAGTGTGATGAGTCTAAGAATATTGACTGCAATAATGAATTTGGTACATGTTATTAGTTCCATATAAGAAGGTGATGATGTTCAAATATTTCAGGCGCGACATTGTGTTCAGATAATTATACGTACTCAGCTGCTGGTTTGTTATTGAAGAATTTGAAATGTGGTTCGAACATTACTGATGGAAAACAACAGGTAACTTTTGATCTGCAGTCTGAAATGGGTCAAGCTCTGTCATGTTTTTTCCTTCTCTTGTGATCTGCAATCTAAAAAGTTAACTTGTATTTATTCATAATTCTCTTTCAGGATTATGACATCCTATCCAGAGGTGAGGATAGAATTACCAAACTTTTAACAAAATCTGCGGAGAATCCAGATGGACTTTTTCTGAAGGACTTGAAATGTCACCAGCTAGCTTCTGCTGATAACAGTGAAAAGGTAACTTTTTATCTGCATTATGAAATGGGTCAGAAAGCTCTGTCATGTTTTTTTTCCTCTTCCCAGTCGTGTTCAAGTTCAAGATATTACGTTTTATATTTAGTCATCATTTTCTTTCAGGAGGGTGCCATTTTAGAAGAAGGAGAAAAAAGAATGTGTGATCATCTCAAAAAATATGCAAAGAATGTTAGTTTTTTCTTCATCGTAAAGAAGTTGGCTAAAGCTTAAATCTGTCATAGCTATGGATTTGTTCTTCCATAATGAGATTTTCTGCCTTTACACGTGTTTTTTCCGCTAATTTTACAGATTGAGGAACTTGTTTTTTTTTGGGTCCATATGATCCCGTCCTAACCTTACTTATAGGTCCTTTAGTCATTCAGATATTTGCGCTATCTGTACACCAAGACGAAACTCCTTGAAAAGGCTTAGACCCTTGCATGATTAATTGTCATGGAATACCTGCTTTATTTCATTTTCTGCTCCAGGCATTTAATGGAATACTTTAGGGCATTTATGTGGTGATCATGTGGTGATCACAAATAACACTGGACGGTATAAATTTGGGTGCTCGACACGTGTCAATGCAAATTTTGAGTAATCTAAATTAGCAGGTTATTTCTTAATTCTCACATTTTGTTAATGTGTTAGTTGGTGCAATTTATATATCTAATTATGCTTGTGATGTTTTTATTCTGTGCTGATCGTGGTTTCAATAACTAAACAAATCAGTAGTGTTTCCGTATTTTGTTTTGCAAAACTAACATAGCATTTTATATATATACAGGACATAAGCTGGTTATGCCCAAGAACAGGTGAAGAGGATTCTAATGATATACCTGTAAGTAAAGTGAAAAGATCTAATACCTCTACCCACCGAAAGACATCAATTTTTTACTTATTATGTTGTTTCCTTTTCCCTTTTCTCAGAATTTACAGAACAAGGTGACCATGTCCTTGGATGGAAAGCCAACTGATGTTGCTCTGTCGTTTGATTTATGTATGACACAGCTAAGGCTGTATCTTTGTCAGATGTATGCTTCTCTTGATATTTCTGAGGTCGTTGGGTATGAGAAAATCTTATCGGTAGCCACCTCGAGGCCAGCGTCATTCTATTTGTCTATGAAGTATCTCAACAAGTACAATACTCTCATAGCCACCTCGAGGCCAGCGTCATTCTATTTGTCTATGAAGTATCTCAACAAGTACATTACTCTCATAATTGATCCATTCACTGGATGGCTTATGGCCATTGTTACTCCAAACTATGCAATTCAGTTCTGCCGCAGCTGTCTTCCTTATGTGAGGTTGGCGAACACGGTAATTCTTCAAGCTGAGGGCAAATACAGACAGTTAACGTCTGATGCAAAATACAGAATTCCTATTGGAATTAATCATTTGAGAGAAGCAGTTGTTACATTAGCTGACTCTGNTTAGGAACTCATCAGTCAAGAAACCAGATCAACTTGTAGAGATTTTTCCTATTGCTAATTGCGATGTTCAATCAAGAAGTATACAAATCCAGAAAAATAAGAAACAGAATACTGCAACTACTTGTGATTATCATAAAGTAGTAGCACTATGAGCAATGCTTAGCAGAAGGACACTGCGCGTGGCAAACTGTAGATCAGTACTTCCTCGCCCAAAAAAAGTACTTAAACAGGAGAAAGATCTGTTCAATGTGCAAAAAGACTACTCATGAAGGTTCACCATGGGTCAAAATTTCCTTTGTACATCAGCATCGAAATTTCCTATCAACATCAGCTCAACGCATAGGGCAAACAACAGCTCATGGTAGAGGGATATATACATCCTGACAGGTTCAGGCCAATTGGCGGCCTAAATTCCTTCAAAACAGAAAGAATGGTTGTTAAATGTAGCTCATCAAACTGAGAGTACATAGAAATGAAAGGATCTTTACCTTTCCTTCTTAGTATAGCATCAAGCTTTGGTATCAAGCTCACCGCATCACATAGCGGTCTTCTTCTGATTGGAAGTCCCAATCTCCAGGTAAATGAGGCATCTTCACCAGGGGGGCGTCTTCTCACCACTTCAAAAGCCTTAGCACATGGAGGACCACCTGTCCGGTCACCAAAGAACAGCTCAATTTTGAGAAGATCTAGCACTCTTTCACCATCTGTTGATTGCAGGGCGGCTGGAAAATTTTCCAGAGGACGTATATCAGAATCCCCCCATCCAGGACCGACAGGACACCAAAACATCAGACCAGTTGGAGAGCAAATATATTTTTTTGGAATCAAGCTGTATGTCATCAGGAATAACTCACTGAAAACATCATGAATATTACAGATTCCCTCAACATTGAATCTTGAAGGAAGAATTGGTGAGTCAGTTTGATCAAGCAAAATATTGAACACACTTTGGCCTGCCAAGCGAGATATATGCCCCAGGTTCTTTGTCAATTGCACAATTGATGGGTCTGAAGAGTGATATGTTGTTTCTGTACCCTCAGAAAGAGTCTTGTGCACAAGGCTGTAAGCTTTATGAATCTTTGCAGGTTCCATAATGTGGTGTAGCAGAACTGCTAAAGAAAAGAGCATTGCTGGTGTCTCTGTTCCATCAGAGTCAGCTAATGTAACAACTGCTTCTCTCTAATATAGCGACACTGCAGTACTGAACAAGTGATTCTGAGTCCTGAGTCCATTGCACTTACGGTGTCCATTGCAGTACTGAACAAGTAGTTGCAGTATTCTGTTTCTTATCTTTCTGGTTTTGTATACTTCCTGATTGAACATCGCAATTCGCAATAGGAAAAATCTCTACAAGTTGATGTGGTTTCTTGAGTGATGAGTTCCTAATATAGCGACACTGTCGTACTGAACAAGTGATTCTGAGTCCTGAGTCCATTGCACTTACGGTGTTATAGAAATATGGAATAGGGCAGCAGTGTCACAGGTCACAGGTCACTTGAAGATAGATGAACTTGATATATATGGCTTATTATGAGATTCTTTTCTGAGTTAATACAAATCATGCCTCCTAATTTTGCTCTAGAGCCTTCTTTTGAAAGGATGTCATCGGTAGACTCCAGATTTGAGCTGTTCTCTGAACAACTCCGCAAACCCTACCAAATTTCAAAAGTGAATAGAAAAACATTATTCAGAATTCAGATAAAGGAAATGCCCTTCGTTTTGTCATTTTCAGAGTAATATCCAGATGAGGAGAATCAAAATTATGATGAATGCGTGTGGTCTGATTGGTTCTTTGCAGAGGGCAGAAAACAAGTGGAGAAAATGACAGGCTACTCGGGCTGCAGAAATGGCAACAATATACTACTACGGAGTATATTATGGTACTTCCGTATCATACACCCAACAACACGTACATTACTACTGTATTAAACTATTTATACATGTTTTTCCAATGGATGAAAGATGGGTTGGTAGCAGCAGAAAAATACGGTCGGCATGTTGGTTTCATGTCTCAGCTTCTTTCTTATTTTAGCTTCTTCATGAATGTAAAGGTGGAAAACTGGAGAGTGGGAAGTGTTTTAAAGTTCAGCCTTTAAGGGTCTATTTGTTATGGAGGAATTTTAACGGAATTTCAACGTATAGAAATAGAAAAATTGGAGAAATAAGAATACATCACACTTCAATCGAAAGGAATTTTTTCCGGTGGTGGGTTGGGGATATTTGTGGCGGTGAATTTGTCGCCAAGTTTATCTACCAAAGACCCCACACGTCAGTCACTCGAAACAGAATACGTTACGAATATCTCTGGTCAAAGGGAGATTACGCTTGTACCACACTGACACGGTGGGCCCACTCTCCGTGGAGCCTTAGTGTCAGTGAGAGTATGGGCTTTATCTTCTCCCTTTTATACGGCACGAGTACTTTTTAGGTTATATGGGCCGGGCCCGCAAAGGTGTGGGGTCCTATACCCCGGACGGATCCTCGTGGTGATCCTCGATCGCCGCCGCGGCCGCGCTCTCCCCCAAGTAATCCTCGGTCTCATTACCGCCGCCGCCGCTCTCTCCCCCAAGTAATCCTCGATCTCATCACCGCCGCCGCCGCTCTCTCCCCAGGTAATCCTCGATCTCATCACCGCCGCTCTCCGGGTCGCCGCCTCCGAACCACGCGAAAGCTCGAAGCCATCCTTCCTCTCCCGCAATGTATCGTGCGGCTTACAGCCTCGCTTCTAAGGCATGGTGAGTTAGCCGATCCACACGCGCGCTTGCATTCCATGGCGCAGTGTCGCACTGGAGTTCTGTGTTAATAGTGTTGCTGAAATGTGCGTTTTGCTTTGTGCAGTCAAGCCGTGGGAAGGGCTAGTAAGGTGAGCAGGTTTAGGCTGGGAAATGATGCGTTAGCATGCAGCTGTTTGCTTCTGTGTATATTGCTGATTGAATTGTAAATCTAGCATTCTAATAGCAGGCCATGTGGTCTAGTTTGGATCTGGGCAGGACATGTGCTAAACTGCTTGATTTCTTTACGTTTTATGTCGTGCAGGTTGGTTCAAGGCTCTATTCCGAGGCTTGTGTTGATGCCCAATCTAGCCCAAGCAATGTGAAGCAGGTTGCAAATGCAACACCTCTTGTCAATGGTATGGCTTAACCGTGCTAATATGTTGACACTTGTTGTTTCTGCCTGTTTACTGGGTTGATGAATATCCTATGTGATTCTGTATTTAGACATTTAGTTCCATATAAATTTAATGAGTGTGATGAGTCTAAGAATATTGACTGCAATAATGAATTTGGTACATGTTATTAGTTCCATATAAGCAGGTGATGATGTTCAAATATTTCAGGCGCGACATTGTGTTCAGATAATTATACGTACTCAGCTGCTGGTTTGTTATTGAAGAATTTGAAATGTGGTTCGAACATTACTGACGGAAAACAACAGGTAACTTTTGATCTGCAGTCTGAAATGGGTCAAGCTCTGTCATGTTTTTTCCTTCTCTTGTGATCTGCAATCTGAAAAGTTAACTTGTATTTATTCATAATTCTCTTTCAGGATTATGACATCCTATCCAGAGGTGAGGATAGAATTACCAAACTTTTAACAAAATCTGCGGAGAATCCAGATGGACTTTTTCTGAAGGACTTGAAATGTCACCAGCTAGCTTCTGCTGATAACAGTGAAAAGGTAACTTTTTATCTGCATTATGAAATGGGTCAGAAAGCTCTGTCATGTTTTTTTTCCTCTTCCCAGTCGTGTTCAAGTTCAAGACATTACGTTTTATATTTAGTCATCATTTTCTTTCAGGAGGGTGCCATTTTAGAAAAAGGAGAAAAAAGAATGTGTGATCATCTCGAAAAATATGCAAAGAATGTTAGTTTTTTTTTCATCGTAAAGAAGTTGGCTAAAGCTTAAATCTGTCATAGCTATGGATTTGCTCTTCCATAATGAGATTTTCTGCCTTTACACGTGTTTTTTCCTCTAATTTTACAGATTGAGGAACTTGTTTTTTTTTGGGTCCATATGATCCCGTCCTAACCTTACTTATAGGTCCTTTAGTCATTCAGATATTTGCGCTATCTGTACACCAAGACGAAACTCCTTGAAAAGGCTTAGACTCTTGCATGATTAATTGTCATGGAATACCTGCTTTATTTTATTTTCTGCTCCAGGCATTTAATGGAATACTTTAGGGCATTTATGTGGTGATCATGTGGTGATCACAAATAACACTGGACGGTATAAATTTGGGTGCTCGACACGTGTCAATGCAAATTTTGAGTAATCTAAATTAGCAGGTTATTTCTTAATTCTCACATTTTGTTAATGTGTTAGTTGGTGCAATTTATATATCTAATTATGCTTGTGATGTTTTTATTCTGTGCTGATCGTGGTTTCAATAACTAAACAAATCAGTAGTGTTTCCGTATTTTGTTTTGCAAAACTAACATAGCATTTTATATATATACAGGACATAAGCTGGTTATGCCCAAGAACAGGTGAAGAGGATTCTAATGATATACCTGTAAGTAAAGTGAAAAGATCTAATACCTCTACCCACCGAAAGACATCAATTTTTTACTTATTGTGTTGTTTCCTTTTCCCTTTTCTCGGAATTTACAGAACAAGGTGACCATGTCCTTGGATGGAAAGCCAACTGATGTTGCTCTGTCGTTTGATTTATGTATGACACAGCTAAGGCTGTATCTTTGTCAGATGTATGCTTCTCTTGATATTTCTGAGGTCGTTGGGTATGAGAAAATCTTATCGGTAGCCACCTCGAGGCCAGCGTCATTCTATTTGTCTATGAAGTATCTCAACAAGTACATTACTCTCATAGCCACCTCGAGGCCAGCGTCATTCTATTTGTCTATGAAGTATCTCAACAAGTACATTACTCTCATAATTGATCCATTCACTGGATGGCTTATGGCCATTGTTACTCCAAACTATGCAATTCAGTTCAGCCGCAGCTGTCTTCCTTATGTGAGGTTGGCGAACACAGTAATTCTTCAAGCTGAGGGCAAATACAGACAGTTAACGTCTGATGCAAAATACAGAATTCCTATTGGAATTAATCATTTGAGAGAAGCAGTTGTTACATTAGCTGACTCTGATGGAACAGAGACACCAGCAATGCTCTTTTCTTTAGCAGTTCTGCTACACCACATTATGGAACCTGCAAAGATTCATAAAGCTTACAGCCTTGTGCACAAGACTCTTTCTGAGGGTACAGAAACAACATATCACTCTTCAGACCCATCAATTGTGCAATTGACAAAGAACCTGGGGCATATATCTCGCTTGGCAGGCCAAAGTGTGTTCAATATTTTGCTTGATCAAACTGACTCACCAATTCTTCCTTCAAGATTCAATGTTGAGGGAATCTGTAATATTCATGATGTTTTCAGTGAGTTATTCCTGATGACATACAGCTTGATTCCAAAAAAATATATTTGCTCTCCAACTGGTCTGATGTTTTGGTGTCCTGTCGGTCCTGGATGGGGGGATTCTGATATACGTCCTCTGGAAAATTTTCCAGCCGCCCTGCAATCAACAGATGGTGAAAGAGTGCTAGATCTTCTCAAAATTGAGCTGTTCTTTGGTGACCGGACAGGTGGTCCTCCATGTGCTAAGGCTTTTGAAGTGGTGAGAAGACGCCCCCCTGGTGAAGATGCCTCATTTACCTGGAGATTGGGACTTCCAATCAGAAGAAGACCGCTATGTGATGCGGTGAGCTTGATACCAAAGCTTGATGCTATACTAAGAAGGAAAGGTAAAGATCCTTTCATTTCTATGTACTCTCAGTTTGATGAGCTACATTTAACAACCATTCTTTCTGTTTTGAAGGAATTTAGGCCGCCAATTGGCCTGAACCTGTCAGGATGTATATATCCCTCTACCATGAGCTGTTGTTTGCCCTATGCGTTGAGCTGATGTTGATAGGAAATTTCGATGCTGATGTACAAAGGAAATTTTGACCCATGGTGAACCTTCATGAGTAGTCTTTTTGCACATTGAACAGATCTTTCTCCTGTTTAAGTACTTTTTTTGGGCGAGGAAGTACTGATCTACAGTTTGCCACGCGCAGTGTCCTTCTGCTAAGCATTGCTCATAGTGCTACTACTTTATGATAATCACAAGTAGTTGCAGTATTCTGTTTCTTATTTTTCTGGATTTGTATACTTCTTGATTGAACATCGCAATTCGCAATAGGAAAAATCTCTACAAGTTGATGTGGTTTCTTGACTGATGAGTTCCTAATATAGCGACACTGCAGTACTGAACAAGTGATTCTGAGTCCTGAGTCCATTGCACTTACGGTGTCCATTGCAGTACTGAACAAGTAGTTGCAGTATTCTGTTTCTTATCTTTCTGGATTTGTATACTTCCTGATTGAACATCGCAATTCGCAATAGGAAAAATCTCTACAAGTTGATGTGGTTTCTTGAGTGATGAGTTCCTAATATAGCGACACTGCAGTACTGAACAAGTGATTCTGAGTCCTGAGTCCATTGCACTTACGGTGTTATAGAAATATGGAATAGGGCAGCAGTGTCACAGGTCACAGGTCACTTGAAGATAGATGAACTTGATATATATGGCTTATTATGAGATTCTTTTCTGAGTTAATACAAATCATGCCTCCTAATTTTGCTCTAGAGCCTTCTTTTGAAAGGATGTCATCGGTAGACTCCAGATTTGAGCTGTTCTCTGAACAACTCCGCAAACCCTACCAAATTTCAAAAGTGAATAGAAAAACATTATTCAGAATTCAGATAAAGGAAATGCCCTTCGTTTTGTCATTTTCAGAGTAATATCCAGATGAGGAGAATCAAAATTATGATGAATGCGTGTGCTCTGATTGGTTCTTTGCAGAGGGCAGAAAACAAGTGGAGAAAATGACAGGCTACTCAGGCTGCAGTAATGGCAACAATATACTACTACGGAGTATATTATGGTACTTCAGTATCATACACCCAACAACACGTACATTACTACTGTATTAAACTATTTATACATGTTTTTCCAATGGATGAAAGATGGGCTGGTAGCAGCAGAAAAATACGGTCGGCATGTTGGTTTCATGTCTCAGCTTCTTTCTTATTTTAGCTTCTTCATGAATGTAAAGGTGGAAAACTGGAGAGTGGGAAGTGTTTCAGAGTTCAGCCTTTAAGGGTCTATTTGTTATGGAGGAATTTTAACGGAATTTCAACGTATAGAAATAGAAAAATTGGAGAAATAAGAATACATCACACTTCAATCGAAAGGAATTTTTTCCGGTGGTGGGTTGGGGATATTTGTGGCGGTGAATTTGTCGCCGAGTTTATCTACCAAAGACCCCACACGTCAGTCACTCGAAACAGAATACGTTTCGAATATCTCCGGTCAAAGGGAGATTACGCTTGTACCACACTGACACGGTGGGCCCACTCTCCGTGGAGCCTTAGTGTCAGTGAGAGTATGGGCTTTATCTTCTCCCTTTTATACGGCACGAGTACTTTTTAGGTTATATGGGCCGGGCCCGCAAAGGTGTGGGGTCCTATACCCCGGACGGATCCTCGTGGTGATCCTCGATCGCCGCCGCGGCCGCGCTCTCCCCCAAGTAATCCTCGGTCTCATTACCGCCGCCGCCGCTCTCTCCCCCAAGTAATCCTCGATCTCATCACCGCCGCCGCCGCTCTCTCCCCAGGTAATCCTCGATCTCATCACCGCCGCTCTCCGGGTCGCCGCCTCCGAACCACGCGAAAGCTCGAAGCCATCCTTCCTCTCCCGCAATGTATCGTGCGGCTTACAGCCTCGCTTCTAAGGCATGGTGAGTTAGCCGATCCACACGCGCGCTTGCATTCCATGGCGCAGTGTCGCACTGGAGTTCTGTGTTAATAGTGTTGCTGAAATGTGCGTTTTGCTTTGTGCAGTCAAGCCGTGGGAAGGGCTAGTAAGGTGAGCAGGTTTAGGCTGGGAAATGATGCGTTAGCATGCAGCTGTTTGCTTCTGTGTATATTGCTGATTGAATTGTAAATCTAGCATTCTAATAGCAGGCCATGTGGTCTAGTTTGGATCTGGGCAGGACATGTGCTAAACTGCTTGATTTCTTTACGTTTTATGTCGTGCAGGTTGGTTCAAGGCTCTATTCCGAGGCTTGTGTTGATGCCCAATCTAGCCCAAGCAATGTGAAGCAGGTTGCAAATGCAACACCTCTTGTCAATGGTATGGCTTAACCGTGCTAATATGTTGACACTTGTTGTTTCTGCCTGTTTACTGGGTTGATGAATATCCTATGTGATTCTGTATTTAGACATTTAGTTCCATATAAATTTAATGAGTGTGATGAGTCTAAGAATATTGACTGCAATAATGAATTTGGTACATGTTATTAGTTCCATATAAGCAGGTGATGATGTTCAAATATTTCAGGCGCGACATTGTGTTCAGATAATTATACGTACTCAGCTGCTGGTTTGTTATTGAAGAATTTGAAATGTGGTTCGAACATTACTGACGGAAAACAACAGGTAACTTTTGATCTGCAGTCTGAAATGGGTCAAGCTCTGTCATGTTTTTTCCTTCTCTTGTGATCTGCAATCTGAAAAGTTAACTTGTATTTATTCATAATTCTCTTTCAGGATTATGACATCCTATCCAGAGGTGAGGATAGAATTACCAAACTTTTAACAAAATCTGCGGAGAATCCAGATGGACTTTTTCTGAAGGACTTGAAATGTCACCAGCTAGCTTCTGCTGATAACAGTGAAAAGGTAACTTTTTATCTGCATTATGAAATGGGTCAGAAAGCTCTGTCATGTTTTTTTTCCTCTTCCCAGTCGTGTTCAAGTTCAAGACATTACGTTTTATATTTAGTCATCATTTTCTTTCAGGAGGGTGCCATTTTAGAAAAAGGAGAAAAAAGAATGTGTGATCATCTCGAAAAATATGCAAAGAATGTTAGTTTTTTTTTCATCGTAAAGAAGTTGGCTAAAGCTTAAATCTGTCATAGCTATGGATTTGCTCTTCCATAATGAGATTTTCTGCCTTTACACGTGTTTTTTCCTCTAATTTTACAGATTGAGGAACTTGTTTTTTTTTGGGTCCATATGATCCCGTCCTAACCTTACTTATAGGTCCTTTAGTCATTCAGATATTTGCGCTATCTGTACACCAAGACGAAACTCCTTGAAAAGGCTTAGACTCTTGCATGATTAATTGTCATGGAATACCTGCTTTATTTTATTTTCTGCTCCAGGCATTTAATGGAATACTTTAGGGCATTTATGTGGTGATCATGTGGTGATCACAAATAACACTGGACGGTATAAATTTGGGTGCTCGACACGTGTCAATGCAAATTTTGAGTAATCTAAATTAGCAGGTTATTTCTTAATTCTCACATTTTGTTAATGTGTTAGTTGGTGCAATTTATATATCTAATTATGCTTGTGATGTTTTTATTCTGTGCTGATCGTGGTTTCAATAACTAAACAAATCAGTAGTGTTTCCGTATTTTGTTTTGCAAAACTAACATAGCATTTTATATATATACAGGACATAAGCTGGTTATGCCCAAGAACAGGTGAAGAGGATTCTAATGATATACCTGTAAGTAAAGTGAAAAGATCTAATACCTCTACCCACCGAAAGACATCAATTTTTTACTTATTGTGTTGTTTCCTTTTCCCTTTTCTCGGAATTTACAGAACAAGGTGACCATGTCCTTGGATGGAAAGCCAACTGATGTTGCTCTGTCGTTTGATTTATGTATGACACAGCTAAGGCTGTATCTTTGTCAGATGTATGCTTCTCTTGATATTTCTGAGGTCGTTGGGTATGAGAAAATCTTATCGGTACCCACCTCGAGGCCAGCGTCATTCTATTCGTCTATGAATTATCTCAACAAGTACATTACTCTCATAGCCAGCTCGAGGCCAGCGTCATTCTATTTGTCTATGAAGTATCTCAACAAGTACATTACTCTCATAATTGATCCATTCACTGGATGGCTTATGGCCATTGTTACTCCAAACTATGCAATTCAGTTCAGCCGCAGCTGTCTTCCTTATGTGAGGTTGGCGAACACGGTAAGTCTTCAAGCTGAGGGCAAATACAGACAGTTAACGTCTGATACAAAATACAGAATTCCTATTGGAATTAATCATTTGAGAGAAGCAGTTGTTACATTAGCTGACTCTGATGGAATAGAGACACCAGCAATGCTCTTTTCTTTAGCAGTTCTGCTACACCACATTATGGAACCTGCAAAGATTCATAAAGCTTACAGCCTTGTGCACAAGACTCTTTTTGAGGGTACAGAAACAACATATCACTCTTCAGACCCATCAATTGTGCAATTGACAAAGAACCTGGGGCATATATCTTGCTTGGCAGGCCAAAGTGTGTTCTATATTTTGCTTGATCAAACTGACTCACCAATTCTTCCTTCAAGATTCAATGTTGAGGGAATCTGTAATATTCATGATGTTTTCAGTGAGTTATTCCTGATGACATACAGCTTGATTCCAAAAAAATATATTTGCTCTCCAACTGGTCTGATGTTTTGGTGTCCTGTCGGTCCTGGATGGGGGGATTCTGATATACGTCCTCTGGAAAATTTTCCAGCCGCCCTGCAATCAACAGATGGTGAAAGAGTGCTAGATCTTCTCAACATTGAGCTGTTCTTTGGTGACCGGACAGGTGGTCCTCCATGTGCTAAGGCTTTTGAAGTGGTGAGAAGACGCCCCCCTGGTGAAGATGCCTCATTTACCTGGAGATTGGGACTTCCAATCAGAAGAAGACCGCTATGTGATGCGGTGAGCTTGATACCAAAGCTTGATGTTATACTAAGAAGGAAAGGTAAAGATCCTTTCATTTCTCTGTACTCTCAGTTTGATGAGCTACATTTAACAACCATTCTTTCTGTTTTGAAGGAATTTAGGCCGCCAATTGGCCTGAACCTGTCAGGATGTATATATCCCTCTACCATGAGCTGTTGTTTGCCCTATGCGTTGAGCTGATGTTGATAGGAAATTTCGATGCTGATGTACAAAGGAAATTTTGACCCATGGTGAACCTTCATGAGTAGTCTTTTTGCACATTGAACAGATCTTTCTCCTGTTTAAGTACTTTTTTTGGGCGAGGAAGTACTGATCTACAGTTTGCCACGCGCAGTGTCCTTCTGCTAAGCATTGCTCATAGTGCTACTACTTTATGATAATCACAAGTAGTTGCAGTATTCTGTTTCTTATTTTTCTGGATTTGTATACTTCTTGATTGAACATCGCAATTCGCAATAGGAAAAATCTCTACAAGTTGATGTGGTCTCTTGACTGATGAGTTCCTAATATAACGACACTGCAGTACTGAACAAGTGATTCTGAGTCCTGAGTCCGTTGCACTTACGGTGTCCATTGCAGTACTGAACAAGTAGTTGCAGTATTCTGTTTCTTATCTTTCTGGATCTGTATACTTCCTGATTGAACATCGCAATTCGCAATAAGAAAAATCTCTACAAGTTGATGTGGTTTCTTGAGTGATGAGTTCCTAATATAGCGACACTGCAGTACTGAACAAGTGATTCTGAGTCCTGAGTCCATTGCACTTACGGTGTTATAGAAATATGGAATAGGGCAGCAGTGTCACAGGTCACAGGTCACTTGAAGATAGATGAACTTGATATATATGGCTTATTATGAGATTCCTTTCTGAGTTAATACAAATCATGCCTCCTAATTTTCCTCTTGAGCCTTCTTTTGAAAGGATGTCATCGGTAGACTCCAGATTTGAGCTGTTCTCTGAACAACTCCGCAAACCCTACCAAATTTCAAAAGTGAATAGAAAAACATTATTCAGAATTCAGATAAAGGAAATGCCCTTCGTTTTGTCATTTTCAGAGTAATATCCAGATGAGGAGAATCAAAATTATGATGAATGCATGTGCTCTGATTGGTTCTTTGCAGAGGGCAGAAAACAAGTGGAGAAAATGACAGGCTACTCAGGCTGCAGTAATGGCAACAATATACTACTACGGAGTATATTATGGTACTTCAGTATCATACACCCAACAACACGTACATTACTACTGTATTAAACTATTTATACATGTTTTTCCAATGGATGAAAGATGGGCTGGTAGCAGCAGAAAAATACGGTCGGCATGTTGGTTTCATGTCTCAGCTTCTTTCTTATTTTAGCTTCTTCATGAATGTAAAGGTGGAAAACTGGAGAGTGGGAAGTGTTTCAGAGTTCAGCCTTTAGGGTCTATTTGTTATGGAGGAATTTTAACGGAATTTCA
Source organism: Oryza officinalis (assembly GCA_008326285.1). Classification (NCBI taxonomy): domain Eukaryota; kingdom Viridiplantae; phylum Streptophyta; class Magnoliopsida; order Poales; family Poaceae; genus Oryza; species Oryza officinalis. The sequence continues at coordinate 25,625,872 of BDMV01000003.1, read as the reverse complement.
ACGTATAGAAATAGAAAAATTGGAGAAAAAAGAATACATCACACTTCAATCGAAAGGAATTTTTTCCGGTGGTGGGTTGGGGATATTTGTGGCGGTGAATTTGTCGCCGAGTTTATCTACCAAAGACCCCACACGTCAGTCACTCGAAACAGAATACGTTTCGAATATCTCCGGTCAAAGGGAGATTACGCTTGTACCACACTGACACGGTGGGCCCACTCTCCGTGGAGCCTTAGTGTCAGTGAGAGTATGGGCTTTATCTTTTCCCTTTTATACGGCACGAGTACTTTTTAGGTTATATGGGCCGGGCCCGCAAAGGTGTGGGGTCCTATACCCCGGACGGATCCTCGTGGTGATCCTCGATCGCCGCCGCGGCCGCGCTCTCCCCCAAGTAATCCTCGGTCTCATTACCGCCGCCGCCGCTCTCTCCCCCAAGTAATCCTCGATCTCATCACCGCCGCCGCCGCTCTCTCCCCAGGTAATCCTCGATCTCATCACCGCCGCTCTCCGGGTCGCCGCCTCCGAACCACGCGAAAGCTCGAAGCCATCCTTCCTCTCCCGCAATGTATCGTGCGGCTTACAGCCTCGCTTCTAAGGCATGGTGAGTTAGCCGATCCACACGCGCGCTTGCATTCCATGGCGCAGTGTCGCACTGGAGTTCTGTGTTAATAGTGTTGCTGAAATGTGCGTTTTGCTTTGTGCAGTCAAGCCGTGGGAAGGGCTAGTAAGGTGAGCAGGTTTAGGCTGGGAAAAGATGCGTTAGCATGCAGCTGTTTGCTTCTGTGTATATTGCTGATTGAATTGTAAATCTAGCATTCTAATAGCAGGCCATGTGGTCTAGTTTGGATCTGGGCGGGACATGTGCTAAACTGCTTGATTTCTTTACGTTTTATGTCGTGCAGGTTGGTTCAAGGCTCTATTCCGAGGTTTGTGTTGATGCCCAATCTAGCCCAAGCAATGTGAAGCAGGTTGCAAATGCAACACCTCTTGTCAATGGTATGGCTTAACCGTGCTAATATGTTGACACTTGTTGTTTCTGCCTGTTTACTGGGTTGATGAATATCCTATGTGATTCTGTATTTAGACATTTAGTTCCATATAAATTTAATGAGTGTGATGAGTCTAAGAATATTGACTGCAATAATGAATTTGGTACATGTTATTAGTTCCATATAAGCAGGTGATGATGTTCAAATATTTCAGGCGCGACATTGTGTTCAGATAATTATAGGTACTCAACTGCTGGTTTGTTATTGAAGAATTTGAAATGTGGTTCGAACATTACTGACGGAAAACAACAGGTAACTTTTGATCTGCAGTCTGAAATGGGTCAAGCTCTGTCATGTTTTTTTCCTTCTCTTGTGATCTGCAATCTGAAAAGTTAACTTGTATTTACTCATAATTCTCTTTCAGGATTATGACATCCTATCCAGGGGTGAGGATAGAATTACCAAACTTTTAACAAAATCTGCGGAGAATCTAGATGGACTTTTTCTGAAGGACTTGAAATGTCACCAGCTAGCTTCTGCTGATAACAGTGAAAAGGTAACTTTTTATCTGCATTATGAAATGGGTCAAAAAGATCTGTCATATTTTTTTTCCTCTTCCCAGTCATGTTCAAGTTCAAGACATTACGTTTTATATTTAGTCATCATTTTCTTTCAGGAGGGTGCCATTTTAGAAAAAGGAGAAAAAAGAATGTGTGATCATCTCGAAAAATATGCAAAGAATGTTAGTTTTTTTTTTCATCGTAAAGAAGTTGGCTAAAGCTTAAATCTGTCATAGCTATGGATTTGCTCTTCCATAATGAGATTTTCTGCCTTTACACGTGTTTTTTCCTCTAATTTTACAGATTGAGGAACTTGTTTTTTTTGGGTCCATATGATCCCGTCCTAACCTTACTTATAGGTCCTTTAGTCATTCAGATATTTGCGCTATCTGTACACCAAGACGAAACTCCTTGAAAAGGCTTAGACTCTTGCATGATTAATTGTCATGGAATACCTGCTTTATTTTATTTTCTGCTCCAGGCATTTAATGGAATACTTTAGGGCATTTATGTGGTGATCATGTGGTGATCACAAAATCATGTGGTGATCACAAATCACACTGGACGGTATAAATTTGGGTGCTCGACACGTGTCAATGCAAATTTTGAGTAATCTAAATTAGCAGGTTATTTCTTAATTCTCACATTTTGTTAATGTGTTAGTTGGTGCAATTTATATATCTAATTATGCTTGTGATGTTTTTATTCTGTGCTGATCGTGGTTTCAATAACTAAACAAATCAGTAGTGTTTCCGTATTTTGTTTTGCAAGACTAACATAGCATTTTATATATATACAGGACATAAGCTGGTTATGCCCAAGAACAGGTGAAGAGGATTCTAATGATATACCTGTAAGTAAAGTGAAAAGATCTAATACCTCCACCCACCGAAAGACATCAATTTTTTACTTATTGTGTTGTTTCCTTTTCCCTTTTCTCGGAATTTACAGAACAAGGTGACCATGTCCTTGGATGGAAAGCCAACTGATGTTGCTCTGTCGTTTGATTTATGTATGACACAGCTAAGGCTGTATCTTTGCCAGATGTATGCTTCTCTTGATATTTCTGAGGCCGTTGGGTATGAGAAAATCTTATCGGTAGCCACCTCGAGGCCAGCGTCATTCTATTTGTCTATGAAGTATCTCAACAAGTACATTACTCTCATAATTGATCCATTCACTGGATGGCTTATGGCCATTGTTACTCCAAACTATGCAATTCAGTTCAGCCGCAGCTGTCTTCCTTATGTGAGGTTGGCGAACACAGTAATTCTTCAAGCTGAGGGCAAATACAGACAGTTAACGTCTGATGCAAAATACAGAATTCCTATTGGAATTAATCATTCGAGAGAAGCAGTTGTTACATTAGCTGACTCTGATGGAACAGAGACACCAGCAATGCTCTTTTCTTTAGCAGTTCTGCTACACCACATTATGGAACCTGCAAAGATTCATAAAGCTTACAGCCTTGTGCACAAGACTCTTTCTGAGGGTACAGAAACAACATATCACTCTTCAGACCCATCAATTGTGCAATTGACAAAGAACCTGGGGCATATATCTCGCTTGGCCGGCCAAAGTGTGTTCAATATTTTGCTTGATCAAACTGACTCACCAATTCTTCCTTCAAGATTCAATGTTGAGGGAATCTGTAATATTCATGATGTTTTCAGTGAGTTATTCCTGATGACATACAGCTTGATTCCAAAAAATATATTTGCTCTCCAACTGGTCTGATGTTTTGGTGTCCTGTCGGTCCTAGATGGGGGGATTCTGATATACGTCCTCTGGAAAATTTTCCAGCCGCCCTGCAATCAACAGATGGTGAAAGAGTGCTAGATCTTCTCAAAATTGAGCTGTTCTTTGGTGACCGGACAGGTGGTCCTCCATGTGCTAAGGCTTTTGAAGTGGTGAGAAGTCGCCCCCCTGGTGAAGATGCCTCATTTACCTGGAGATTGGGACTTCCAATCAGAAGAAGACCGCTATGTGATGCGGTGAGCTTGATACCAAAGCTTGATGCTATACTAAGAAGGAAAGGTAAAGATCCTTTCATTTCTATGTACTCTCAGTTTGATGAGCTACATTTAACAACCATTCTTTCTGTTTTGAAGGGATTTAGGCCGCCAATTGGCCTGAACCTGTCAGGATGTATATATCCCTCTACCATGAGCTGTTGTTTGCCCTATGCGTTGAGCTGATGTTGATAGGAAATTTCGATGCTGATGTACAAAGGAAATTTTGACCCATGGTGAACCTTCATGAGTAGTCTTTTTGCACATTGAACAGATCTTTCTCCTGTTTAAGTACTTTTTTTGGGCGGGGAAGTACTGATCTACAGTTTGCCACGCGCAGTGTCCTTCTGCTAAGCATTGCTCACAGTGCTACTACTTTATGATAATCACAAGTAGTTGCAGTATTCTGTTTCTTGTTTTTCTGGATTTGTATACTTCTTGATTGAACATCGCAATTCGCAATAGGAAAAATCTCTACAAGTTGATGTGGTTTCTTGACTGATGAGTTCCTAATATAGCGACACTGCAGTACTGAACAANCAGAGCACACGCATTCATCATAATTTTGATTCTCCTCATCTGGATATTACTCTGAAAATGACAAAACGAAGGGCATTTCCTTTATCTGAATTCTGAATAATGTTTTTCTATTCACTTTTGAAATTTGGTAGGGTTTGCGGAGTTGTTCAGAGAACAGCTCAAATCTGGAGTCTACCGATGACATCCTTTCAAAAGAAGGCTCTAGAGCAAAATTAGGAGGCATGATTTGTATTAACTCAGAAAAGAATCTCATAATAAGCCATATATATCAAGTTCATCTATCTTCAAGTGACCTGTGACCTGTGACACTGCTGCCCTATTCCATATTTCTATAACACCGTAAGTGCAATGGACTCAGGACTCAGAATCACTTGTTCAGTACTGCAGTGTCGCTATATTAGGAACTCATCACTCAAGAAACCACATCAACTTGTAGAGATTTTTCCTATTGCGAATTGCGATGTTCAATCAGGAAGTATACAAATCCAGAAAGATAAGAAACAGAATACTGCAACTACTTGTTCAGTACTGCAATGGACACCGTAAGTGCAATGGACTCAGGACTCAGAATCACTTGTTCAGTACTGCAGTGTCGCTATATTAGGAACTCATCAGTCAAGAAACCACATCAACTTGTAGAGATTTTTCCTATTGCGAATTGCGATGTTCAATCAAGAAGTATACAAATCCAGAAAAATAAGAAACAGAATACTGCAACTACTTGTGATTATCATAAAGTAGTAGCACTATGAGCAATGCTTAGCAGAAGGACACTGCGCGTGGCAAACTGTAGATCAGTACTTCCTCGCCCAAAAAAAGTACTTAAACAGGAGAAAGATCTGTTCAATGTGCAAAAAGACTACTCATGAAGGTTCACCATGGGTCAAAATTTCCTTTGTACATCAGCATCGAAATTTCCTATCAACATCAGCTCAACGCATAGGGCAAACAACAGCTCATGGTAGAGGGATATATACATCCTGACAGGTTCAGGCCAATTGGCGGCCTAAATTCCTTCAAAACAGAAAGAATGGTTGTTAAATGTAGCTCATCAAACTGAGAGTACATAGAAATGAAAGGATCTTTACCTTTCCTTCTTAGTATAGCATCAAGCTTTGGTATCAAGCTCACCGCATCACATAGCGGTCTTCTTCTGATTGGAAGTCCCAATCTCCAGGTAAATGAGGCATCTTCACCAGGGGGGCGTCTTCTCACCACTTCAAAAGCCTTAGCACATGGAGGACCACCTGTCCGGTCACCAAAGAACAGCTCAATTTTGAGAAGATCTAGCACTCTTTCACCATCTGTTGATTGCAGGGCGGCTGGAAAATTTTCCAGAGGACGTATATCAGAATCCCCCCATCCAGGACCGACAGGACACCAAAACATCAGACCAGTTGGAGAGCAAATATATTTTTTTGGAATCAAGCTGTATGTCATCAGGAATAACTCACTGAAAACATCATGAATATTACAGATTCCCTCAACATTGAATCTTGAAGGAAGAATTGGTGAGTCAGTTTGATCAAGCAAAATATTGAACACACTTTGGCCTGCCAAGCGAGATATATGCCCCAGGTTCTTTGTCAATTGCACAATTGATGGGTCTGAAGAGTGATATGTTGTTTCTGTACCCTCAGAAAGAGTCTTGTGCACAAGGCTGTAAGCTTTATGAATCTTTGCAGGTTCCATAATGTGGTGTAGCAGAACTGCTAAAGAAAAGAGCATTGCTGGTGTCTCTGTTCCATCAGAGTCAGCTAATGTAACAACTGCTTCTCTCAAATGATTAATTCCAATAGGAATTCTGTATTTTGCATCAGACGTTAACTGTCTGTATTTGCCCTCAGCTTGAAGAATTACCGTGTTCGCCAACCTCACATAAGGAAGACAGCTGCGGCTGAACTGAATTGCATAGTTTGGAGTAACAATGGCCATAAGCCATCCAGTGAATGGATCAATTATGAGAGTAATGTACTTGTTGAGATACTTCATAGACAAATAGAATGACGCTGGCCTCGAGGTGGCTACCGATAAGATTTTCTCATACCCAACGACCTCAGAAATATCAAGAGAAGCATACATCTGACAAAGATACAGCCTTAGCTGTGTCATACATAAATCAAACGACAGAGCAACATCAGTTGGCTTTCCATCCAAGGACATGGTCACCTTGTTCTGTAAATTCCGAGAAAAGGGAAAAGGAAACAACACAATAAGTAAAAAATTGATGTCTTTCGGTGGGTAGAGGTATTAGATCTTTTCACTTTACTTACAGGTATATCATTAGAATCCTCTTCACCTGTTCTTGGGCATAACCAGCTTATGTCCTGTATATATATAAAATGCTATGTTAGTTTTGCAAAACAAAATACGGAAACACTACTGATTTGTTTAGTTATTGAAACCACGATCAGCACAGAATAAAAACATCACAAGCATAATTAGATATATAAATTGCACCAACTAACACATTAACAAAATGTGAGAATTAAGAAATAACCTGCTAATTTAGATTACTCAAAATTTGCATTGACACGTGTCGAGCACCCAAATTTATACCGTCCAGTGTTATTTGTGATCACCACATGATTTGTGATCACCACATGATCACCACATAAATGCCCTAAAGTATTCCATTAAATGCCTGGAGCAGAAAATAAAATAAAGCAGGTATTCCATGACAATTAATCATGCAAGAGTCTAAGCCTTTTCAAGGAGTTTCGTCTTGGTGTACAGATAGCGCAAATATCTGAATGACTAAAGGACCTATAAGTAAGGTTAGGACGGGATCATATGGACCCAAAAAAAAACAAGTTCCTCAATCTGTAAAATTAGAGGAAAAAACACGTGTAAAGGCAGAAAATCTCATTATGGAAGAGCAAATCCATAGCTATGACAGATTTAAGCTTTAGCCAACTTCTTTACGATGAAAAAAAAACTAACATTCTTTGCATATTTTTCGAGATGATCACACATTCTTTTTTCTCCTTTTTCTAAAATGGCACCCTCCTGAAAGAAAATGATGACTAAATATAAAACGTAATGTCTTGAACTTGAACACGACTGGGAAGAGGAAAAAAAACATGACAGAGCTTTCTGACCCATTTCATAATGCAGATAAAAAGTTACCTTTTCACTGTTATCAGCAGAAGCTAGCTGGTGACATTTCAAGTCCTTCAGAAAAAGTCCATCTGGATTCTCCGCAGATTTTGTTAAAAGTTTGGTAATTCTATCCTCACCTCTGGATAGGATGTCATAATCCTGAAAGAGAATTATGAATAAATACAAGTTAACTTTTCAGATTGCAGATCACAAGAGAAGGAAAAAACATGACAGAGCTTGACCCATTTCAGACTGCAGATCAAAAGTTACCTGTTGTTTTCCGTCAGTAATGTTCGAACCACATTTCAAATTCTTCAATAACAAACCAGCAGCTGAGTACGTATAATTATCTGAACACAATGTCGCGCCTGAAATATTTGAACATCATCACCTGCTTATATGGAACTAATAACATGTACCAAATTCATTATTGCAGTCAATATTCTTAGACTCATCACACTCATTAAATTTATATGGAACTAAATGTCTAAATACAGAATCACATAGGATATTCATCAACCCAGTAAACAGGCAGAAACAACAAGTGTCAACATATTAGCACGGTTAAGCCATACCATTGACAAGAGGTGTTGCATTTGCAACCTGCTTCACATTGCTTGGGCTAGATTGGGCATCAACACAAGCCTCGGAATAGAGCCTTGAACCAACCTGCACGACATAAAACGTAAAGAAATCAAGCAGTTTAGCACATGTCCTGCCCAGATCCAAACTAGACCACATGGCCTGCTATTAGAATGCTAGATTTACAATTCAATCAGCAATATACACAGAAGCAAACAGCTGCATGCTAACGCATCATTTCCCAGCCTAAACCTGCTCACCTTACTAGCCCTTCCCACGGCTTGACTGCACAAAGCAAAACGCACATTTCAGCAACACTATTAACACAGAACTCCAGTGCGACACTGCGCCATGGAATGCAAGCGCGCGTGTGGATCGGCTAACTCACCATGCCTTAGAAGCGAGGCTGTAAGCCGCACGATACATTGCGGGAGAGGAAGGATGGCTTCGAGCTTTCGCGTGGTTCGGAGGCGGCGACCCGGAGAGCGGCGGTGATGAGATCGAGGATTACCTGGGGAGAGAGCGGCGGCGGCGGTGATGAGATCGAGGATTACTTGGGGGAGAGAGCGGCGGCGGCGGTAATGAGACCGAGGATTACTTGGGGGAGAGCGCGGCCGCGGCGGCGATCGAGGATCACCACGAGGATCCGTCCGGGGTATAGGACCCCACACCTTTGCGGGCCCGGCCCATATAACCTAAAAAGTACTCGTGCCGTATAAAAGGGAGAAGATAAAGCCCATACTCTCACTGACACTAAGGCTCCACGGAGAGTGGGCCCACCGTGTCAGTGTGGTACAAGCGTAATCTCCCTTTGACCGGAGATATTCGAAACGTATTCTGTTTCGAGTGACTGACGTGTGGGGTCTTTGGTAGATAAACTCGGCGACAAATTCACCGCCACAAATATCCCCAACCCACCACCGGAAAAAATTCCTTTCGATTGAAGTGTGATGTATTCTTATTTCTCCAATTTTTCTATTTCTATACGTTGAAATTCCGTTAAAATTCCTCCATAACAAATAGACCCTTAAAGGCTGAACTCTGAAACACTTCCCACTCTCCAGTTTTCCACCTTTACATTCATGAAGAAGCTAAAATAAGAAAGAAGCTGAGACATGAAACCAACATGCCGACCGTATTTTTCTGCTGCTACCAGCCCATCTTTCATCCATTGGAAAAACATGTATAAATAGTTTAATACAGTAGTAATGTACGTGTTGTTGGGTGTATGATACTGAAGTACCATAATATACTCCGTAGTAGTATATTGTTGCCATTACTGCAGCCTGAGTAGCCTGTCATTTTCTCCACTTGTTTTCTGCCCTCTGCAAAGAACCAATCAGAGCACACGCATTCATCATAATTTTGATTCTCCTCATCTGGATATTACTCTGAAAATGACAAAACGAAGGGCATTTCCTTTATCTGAATTCTGAATAATGTTTTTCTATTCACTTTTGAAATTTGGTAGGGTTTGCGGAGTTGTTCAGAGAACAGCTCAAATCTGGAGTCTACCGATGACATCCTTTCAAAAGAAGGCTCTAGAGCAAAATTAGGAGGCATGATTTGTATTAACTCAGAAAAGAATCTCATAATAAGCCATATATATCAAGTTCATCTATCTTCAAGTGACCTGTGACCTGTGACACTGCTGCCCTATTCCATATTTCTATAACACCGTAAGTGCAATGGACTCAGGACTCAGAATCACTTGTTCAGTACTGCAGTGTCGCTATATTAGGAACTCATCACTCAAGAAACCACATCAACTTGTAGAGATTTTTCCTATTGCGAATTGCGATGTTCAATCAGGAAGTATACAAATCCAGAAAGATAAGAAACAGAATACTGCAACTACTTGTTCAGTACTGCAATGGACACCGTAAGTGCAATGGACTCAGGACTCAGAATCACTTGTGGCGGTGAATTTGTCGCCGAGTTTATCTACCAAAGACCCCACACGTCAGTCACTCGAAACAGAATACGTTTCGAATATCTCCGGTCAAAGGGAGATTACGCTTGTACCACACTGACACGATGGGCCCACTCTCCGTGGAGCCTTAGTGTCAGTGAGAGTATGGGCTTTATCTTCTCCCTTTTATACGGCACGAGTACTTTTTAGGTTATATGGGCTGGGCTCGCAAAGGTGTGGGGTCCTATACCCCGGACGGATCCTCGTGGTGATCCTCGATCGCCGCCGCGGCCGCGCTCTCCCCCATGTAATCCTCAGTCTCATTACCGCCGCCGCCGCTCTCTCCCCCAAGTAATCCTCGATCTCATCACCGCCGCCGCCGCTCTCTCCCCAGGTAATCCTCGATCTCATCACCGCCGCTCTCCGGGTCGCCGCCTCCGAACCACGCGAAAGCTCGAAGCCATCCTTCCTCTCCCACAATGTACCATGCGGCTTACAGCCTCGCTTCTAAGGCATGGTGAGTTAGCCGATCCACACGCGCGCTTGCATTCCATGGCGCAGTGTCGCACTGGAGTTCTGTGTTAATAGTGTTGCTGAAATGTGCGTTTTGCTTTGTGTAGTCAAGCCGTGGGAAGGGCTAGTAAGGTGAGCAGGTTTAGGCTGCGAAATGTTGCGTTAGCATGCAGCTGTTTGCTTCTGTGTATATTGCTAATTGAATTGTAAATCTAGCATTCTAATAGCAGGCCATGTGGTGTAGTTTGGATCTGGGCAGGACATGTGCTAAACTGCTAGATTTCTTTACGTTTTATGTCGTGCAGGTTGGTTCAAGGCTCTATTCCGAGGCTTGTGTTGATGCCCAATCTAGCCCAAGCAATGTGAAGCAGGTTGCAAATGCAACACCTCTTGTCAATGGTATGGCTTAACCGTGCTAATATGTTGACACTTGTTGTTTCTGCCTGTTTACTGGGTTGATGAATATCCTATGTGATTCTGTATTTAGACATTTAGTTCCATATAAATTTAATGAGTGTGATGAGTCTGTGAATATTGACTGCAATAATGAATTTGGTACATGTTATTTGTTCCATATAAGCAGGTGATGATGTTCAAATATTTCAGGCGCGACATTGTGTTTAGATAATTATACGTACTCAGCTGCTGGTTTGTTATTGAAGAATTTGAAATGTGGTTCGAACATTACTGACGGAAAACAACAGGTAACTTTTGATCTGCAGTCTGAAATGGGTCAAGCTCTGTCATGTTTTTTCCTTTTCTTGTGATCTGCAATCTGAAAAGTTAACTTGTATTTATTCATAATTCTCTTTCAGGATTATGACATCCTATCCAGAGGTGAGGATAGAATTACCAAACTTTTAACAAAATCTGCGGAGAATCCAGATGGACTTTTTCTGAAGGACTTGAAATGTCACCAGCTAGCTTCTGCTGATAACAGTGAAAAGGTAACTTTTTATCTGCATTATGAAATGGGTCAGAAAGCTCTGTCATGTTTTTTTTCCTCTTCCCAGTCGTGTTCAAGTTCAAGACATTACGTTTTATATTTAGTCATCATTTTCTTTCAGGAGGGTGCCATTTTAGAAAAAGGAGAAAAAAGAATGTGTGATCATCTCGAAAAATATGCAAAGAATGTTAGTTTTTTTTTCATCGTAAAGAAGTTGGCTAAAGCTTAAATCTGTCATAGCTATGGATTTGCTCTTCCATAATGAGATTTTCTGCCTTTACACGTGTTTTTTCCTCTAATTTTACAGATTGAGGAACTTGTTTTTTTTTGGGTCCATATGATCCCGTCCTAACCTTACTTATAGGTCCTTTAGTCATTCAGATATTTGCGCTATCTGTACACCAAGACGAAACTCCTTGAAAAGGCTTAGACTCTTGCATGATTAATTGTCATGGAATACCTGCTTTATTTTATTTTCTGCTCCAGGCATTTAATGGAATACTTTAGGGCATTTATGTGGTGATCATGTGGTGATCACAAAATCATGTGGTGATCACAAATAACACTGGACGGTATAAATTTGGGTGCTCGACACGTGTCAATGCAAATTTTGAGTAATCTAAATTAGCAGGTTATTTCTTAATTCTCACATTTTGTTAATGTGTTAGTTGGTGCAATTTATATATCTAATTATGCTTGTGATGTTTTTATTCTGTGCTGATCGTGGTTTCAATAACTAAACAAATCAGTAGTGTTTCCGTATTTTGTTTTGCAAAACTAACATAGCATTTTATATATATACAGGACATAAGCTGGTTATGCCCAAGAACAGGTGAAGAGGATTCTAATGATATACCTGTAAGTAAAGTGAAAAGATCTAATACCTCTACCCACCGAAAGACATCAATTTTTTACTTATTGTGTTGTTTCCTTTTCCCTTTTCTCGGAATTTACAGAACAAGGTGACCATGTCCTTGGATGGAAAGCCAACTGATGTTGCTCTGTCGTTTGATTTATGTATGACACAGCTAAGGCTGTATCTTTGTCAGATGTATGCTTCTCTTGATATTTCTGAGGTCGTTGGGTATGAGAAAATCTTATCGGTAGCCACCTCGAGGCCAGCGTCATTCTATTTGTCTATGAAGTATCTCAACAAGTACATTACTCTCATAATTGATCCATTCACTGGATGGCTTATGGCCATTGTTACTCCAAACTATGCAATTCAGTTCAGCCGCAGCTGTCTTCCTTATGTGAGGTTGGCGAACACAGTAATTCTTCAAGCTGAGGGCAAATACAGACAGTTAACGTCTGATGCAAAATACAGAATTCCTATTGGAATTAATCATTTGAGAGAAGCAGTTGTTACATTAGCTGACTCTGATGGAACAGAGACACCAGCAATGCTCTTTTCTTTAGCAGTTCTGCTACACCACATTATGGAACCTGCAAAGATTCATAAAGCTTACAGCCTTGTGCACAAGACTCTTTCTGAGGGTACAGAAACAACATATCACTCTTCAGACCCATCAATTGTGCAATTGACAAAGAACCTGGGGCATATATCTCGCTTGGCAGGCCAAAGTGTGTTCAATATTTTGCTTGATCAAACTGACTCACCAATTCTTCCTTCAAGATTCAATGTTGAGGGAATCTGTAATATTCATGATGTTTTCAGTGAGTTATTCCTGATGACATACAGCTTGATTCCAAAAAAATATATTTGCTCTCCAACTGGTCTGATGTTTTGGTGTCCTGTCGGTCCTGGATGGGGGGATTCTGATATGCGTCCTCTGGAAAATTTTCTAGCCGCCCTACAATCAACAGAAGGTGAAAGCGTGCTAGATCTTCTCAAAATTGAGCTGTTCTTTGGTGACCGAACAGGTGGTCCTCCATGTGCTAAGGCTTTTGAAGTGGTGAGAAGACGCCCCCCTGGTGAAGATGCCTCATTTACCTGGAGATTGGGACTTCCAATCAAAAGAAGACCGCTATGTGATGCGGTGAGCTTGATACCAAAGCTTGATGCTATACTAAGAAGGAAAGGTAAAGATCCTTTCATTTCTATGTACTCTCAATTTGATGAGCTACATTTAACAACCATTCTTTCCGCTTTGAAGGAATTTAGGCCACCAATAGGCCTGAACCTGTCAGGATGTATATATCCCTCTACCATGAGCTGTTGTTTGCCCTATGCGTTGAGCTGATGTTGATAGGAAATTTCGATGCTGATGTACAAAGGAAATTTTGACCCATGGTGAACCTTCATGAGTAGTCTTTTTGCACATTGAACAGATCTTTCTCCTGTTTAAGTACTTTTTTTGGGCGAGGAAGTACTGATCTACAGTTTGCCACGCGCAGTGTCCTTCTGCTAAGCATTGCTCATAGTGCTACTACTTTATGATAATCACAAGTAGTTGCAGTATTCTGTTTCTTATTTTTTTGGATTTGTATACTTCTTGATTGAACATCGCAATTCGCAATAGGAAAAATCTCTACATGTTGATGTGGTTTCTTGACTGATGAGTTCCTAATATAGCGACACTGCAGTACTGAACAAGTGATTCTGAGTCCTGAGTCCATTGCACTAACGGTGTCCATTGCAGTACTGAACAAGTAGTTGCAGTATTCTGTTTCTTATCTTTCTGGATTTGTATACTTCCTGATTGAACATCGCAATTCGCAATAGGAAAAATCTCTACAAGTTGATGTGGTTTCTTGAGTGATGAGTTCCTAATATAGCGACACTGCAGTACTGAACAAGTGATTCTGAGTCCTGAGTCCATAGCACTTACGGTGTTATAGAAATATGGAATAGGGCAGCAGTGTCACAGGTCACAGGTCACTGGAAGATAGATGAACTTGATATATATGGCTTATTATGAGATTCTTTTCTGAGTTAATACAAATCATGCCTCCTAATTTTGCTCTAGAGCCTTCTATTGAAAGGATGTCATCGGTAGACTTCAGATTTGAGCTGTTCTCTGAACAACTCCGCAAACCCTACCAAATTTCAAAAGTGAATAGAAAAACATTATTCAGAATTCAGATAAAGGAAATGCCCTTCGTTTTGTCATTTTCAGAGTAACATCCAGATGAGGAGAATCAAAATTATGATGAATGCGTGTGCTCTGATTGGTTCTTTGCAGAGGGCAGAAAACAAGTGGAGAAAATGACAGGCTACTCGGGCTGCAGTAATGGCAACAATATACTACTACGGAGTATATTATGGTACTTCAGTATCATACACCCAACAACACGTACATTACTACTATATTAAACTATTTATACATGTTTTTCCAATGGATGAAAGATGGGCTGGTAGCAGCAGAAAAATACGGTCGACATGTTGGTTTCATGTCTCAGCTTCTTTCTTATTTTAGCTTCTTCATGAATGTAAAGGTGGAAAACTGGAGAGTGGGAAGTGTTTCAGAGTTCAGCCTTTAAGGGTCTATTTGTTATGGAGGAATTTTAACGGAATTTCAACGTATAGAAATAGAAAAATTGGAGAAATAAGAATACATCACACTTCAATCGAAAGGAATTTTTTCCGGTGGTGGGTTGGGGATATTTGTGGCGGTGAATTTGTCGCCGAGTTTATCTACCAAAGACCCCACACGTCAGTCACTCGAAACAGTATACGTTTCGAATATCTCTGGTCAAAGGGAGATTACGCTTGTACCACACTGACACGGTGGGCCCACTTTCCGTGGAGCCTTAGTGTCAGTGAGAGTATGTGCTTTATCTTTCACTTTTATACGGCACGAGTACTTTTTAGGTTATATGGGCCGGGCCCGCAAAGGTGTGGGGTCCTATACCCCGGACGGATCCTCGTGGTGATCCTCGATCGCCGCCGCGGCCGCGCTCTCCCCCAAGTAATCCTCGGTCTCATTACCGCCGCCGCCGCTCTCTCCCCCAAGTAATCCTTGATCTCATCACCGTCGCCACCGCTCTCTCCCCAGGTAATCCTCGATCTCATCACCGCCGCTCTCCGGGTCGCCGCCTCCGAACCACGCGAAAGCTCGAAGCCATCCTTCCTCTCCCGCAATGTATCGTGCGGCTTACAGCCTCGCTTCTAAGGCATGGTGAGTTAGCCGATCCACACGCGCCCTTGCATTCCATGGCGCAGTGTCGCACTGGAGTTCTGTGTTAATAGTATTGCTGAAATGTGCGTTTTGCTTTGTGCAGTCAAGCCGTGGGAAGGGCTAGTAAGGTGAGCAGGTTTAGGCTGGGAAATGATGCGTTAGCATGCAGCTGTTTGCTTCTGTGTATATTGCTGATTGAATTGTAAATCTAGCATTCTAATAGCAGGCCATGTGGTCTAGTTTGGATCTGGGCAGGACATGTGCTAAACTGCTTGATTTCTTTACGTTTTATGTCGTGCAGGTTGGTTCAAGGCTCTATTCCGAGGCTTGTGTTGATGCCCAATCTAGCCCAAGCAATGTGAAGCAGGTTGCAAATGCAACACCTCTTGTCAATGGTATGGCTTAACCGTGCTAATATGTTGACACTTGTTGTTTCTGCCTGTTTACTGGGTTGATGAATATCCTATGTGATTCTGTATTTAGACATTTAGTTCCATATAAATTTAATGAGTGTGATGAGTCTAAGAATATTGACTGCAATAATGAATTTGGTACATGTTATTAGTTCCATATAAGCAGGTGATGATGTTCAAATATTTCAGGCGCGACATTGTGTTCAGATAATTATACGTACTCAGCTGCTGGTTTGTTATTGAAGAATTTGAAATGTGGTTCGAACATTACTGACGGAAAACAACAGGTAACTTTTGATCTGCAGTCTGGAATGGGTCAAGCTCTGTCATGTTTTTTCCTTCTCTTGTGATCTGCAATCTGAAAAGTTAACTTGTATTTATTCATAATTCTCTTTCAGGATTATGACATCCTATCCAGAGGGGAGGATAGAATTACCAAACTTTTAACAAAATCTGCGGAGAATCTAGATGGACTTTTTCTGAAGGACTTGAAATGTCACCAGCTAGCTTCTGCTGATAACAGTGAAAAGGTAACTTTTTATCTGCATTATGAAATGGGTCAGAAAGCTCTGTCATGTTTTTTTTCCTCTTCCCAGTCGTGTTCAAGTTCAAGACATTACGTTTTGTATTTAGTCATCATTTTCTTTCAGGAGGGTGCCATTTTAGAAAAAGGAGATAAAAGAATGTGTGATCATCTCGAAAAATATGCAAAGAATGTTAGTTTTTTTTTCATCGTAAAGAAGTTGGCTAAAGCTTAAATCTGTCATAGCTATGGATTTGCTCTTCCATAATGAGATTTTCTGCCTTTACACGTGTTTTTTCCTCTAATTTTACAGATTGAGGAACTTGTTTTTTTTTGGGTCCATATGATCCCGTCCTAACCTTACTTATCGGTCCTTTAGTCATTCAGATATTTGCGCTATCTGTACACCAAGACGAAACTCCTTGAAAAGGCTTAGACTCTTGCAAGATTAATTGTCATGGAATACCTGCTTTATTTTATTTTTTGCTCCAGGCATTTAATGGAATACTTTAGGGCATTTATGTGGTGATCATGTGGTGATCACAAAATCATGTGGTGATCACAAATAACACTGGATGGTATAAATTTGGGTGCTCGACACGTGTCAATGCAAATTTTGAGTAATCTAAATTAGCAGGTTATTTCTTAATTCTCACATTTTGTTAATGTGTTAGTTGGTGCAATTTATATATCTAATTATGCTTGTGATGTTTTTATTCTGTGCTGATCGTGGTTTCAATAACTAAACAAATCAGTAGTGTTTCCGTATTTTGTTTTGCAAAACTAACATAGCATTTTATATATATACTGGACATAAGCTGGTTATGCCCAAGAACAGGTGAAGAGGATTCTAATGATATACCTTTAAGTAAAGTGAAAAGATCTAATACCTCTACCCACCGAAAGACATCAATTTTTTACTTATTGTGTTGTTTCCTTTTCCCTTTTCTCAGAATTTACAGAACAAGGTGACCATGTCCTTGGATGGAAAGCCAACTGATGTTGCTCTGTCGTTTGATTTATGTATGACACAGCTAAGGCTGTATCTTTGTCAGATGTATGCTTCTCTTGATATTTCTGAGGTCGTTGGGTATGAGAAAATCTTGTCGGTAGCCACCTCGAGGCCAGCGTCATTCTATTTGTCTATGAAGTATCTCAACAAGTACATTACTCTCATAGCCAGCTCGAGGCCAGCGTCATTCTATTTGTCTATGAAGTATCTCAACAAGTACATTACTCTCATAATTGATCCATTCACTGGATGGCTTATGGCCATTGTTACTCCAAACTATGCAATTCAGTTCAGCCGCAGCTGTCTTCCTTATGTGAGGTTGGCGAACACAGTAATTCTTCAAGCTGAGGGCAAATATAGACAGTTAACGTCTGATGCAAAATACAGAATTCCTATTGGAATTAATCATTTGAGAGAAGCAGTTGTTACATTAGCTGACTCTGATGGAACAGAGACACCAGCAATGCTCTTCTCTTTAGCAGTACTGCTACACCACATTATGGAACCTGCAAAGATTCATAAAGCTTACAGCCTTGTGCACAAGACTCTTTCTGAGGGTACAGAAACAACATATCACTCTTCAGACCCATCAATTGTGCAATTGACAAAGAACCTGGGGCATATATCTCGCTTGGCAGGCCAAAGTGTGTTCAATATTTTGCTTGATCAAACTGACTCACCAATTCTTCCTTCAAGATTCAACGTTGAGGGAATCTGTAATATTCATGATGTTTTCAGTGAGTTATTCCTGATGACATACAGCTTGATTCCAAAAAAATATATTTGCTCTGCAACTGGTCTGATGTTTTGGTGTCCTGTCAGTCCTGGATGGGGGGATTCTGATATACGTCCTCTGGAAAATTTTCCAGCCGCCCTGCAATCAACAGATGGTGAAAGAGTGCTAGATCTTCTCAAAATTGAGCTGTTCTTTGGTGACCGGACAGGTGGTCCTCCATGTGCTAAGGCTTTTGAAGTGGTGAGAAGACGCCCCCCTGGTGAAGATGCCTCATTTACTTGGAGATTGGGACTTCCAATCAGAAGAAGACCGCTATGTGATGCGGTGAGCTTGATACCAAAGCTTGATGCTATACTAAGAAGGAAAGGTAAAGATCCTTTCATTTCTATGTACTCTCAGTTTGATGAGCTACATTTAACAACCATTCTTTCTGTTTTGAAGGAATTTAGGCCGCCAATTGGCCTGAACCTGTCAGGATGTATATATCCCTCTACCATGAGCTGTTGTTTGCCCTATGCGTTGAGCTGATGTTGATAGGAAATTTCGATGCTGATGTTCAAAGAAAATTTTGACCCATGGTGAACCTTCATGAGTAGTCTTTTTGCACATTGAACAGATCTTTCTCCTGTTTAAGTACTTTTTTTGGGCGAGGAAGTACTGATCTACAGTTTGCCACGCGCAGTGTCCTTCTGCTAAGCATTGCTCATAGTGCTACTACTTTATGATAATCACAAGTAGTTGCAGTATTCTGTTTCTTATTTTTCTGGATTTGTATACTTCTTGATTGAACATCGCAATTAGCAATAGGAAAAATCTCTACAAGTTGATCTGGTTTCTTGACTGATGAGTTCCTAATATAGCGACACTGCAGTACTGAACAAGTGATTCTGAGTCCTGAGTCCATTGCACTTACGGTGTCCATTGCAGCACTGAACAAGTAGTTGCAGTATTCTGTTTCTTATCTTTCTGGATTTGTATACTTCCTGATTGAACATCGCAATTCGCAATAGGAAAAATCTCTACAAGTTGATGTGGTTTCTTGAGTGATGAGTTCCTAATATAGCGACACTGCAGTACTGAACAAGTGATTCTGAGTCCTGAGTCCATTGCACTTACGGTGTTATAGAAATATGGAATAGGGCAGCAGTGTCACAGGTCACAGGTCACTTGAAGATAGATGAACTTGATATATATGGCTTATTATGAGATTCTTTTCTGAGTTAATACAAATCATGGCTCCTAATTTTGCTCTAGAGCCTTCTTTTGAAAGGATGTCATCGGTAGACTCCACATTTGAGCTGTTCTCTGAACAACTCCGCAAACCCTACCAAATTTCAAAAGTGAATAGAAAAACATTATTCAGAATTCAGATAAAGGAAATGCCCTTCGTTTTGTCATTTTCAGAGTAATATCCAGATGAGGAGAATCAAAATTATGATGAATGCGTGTGCTCTGATTGGTTCTTTGCAGAGGGCAGAAAACAAGTGGAGAAAATGACAGGCTACTCAGGCTGCAGTAATGGCAACAATATACTACTACGAAGTATATTATGGTACTTCAGTATCATACACCCAACAACACGTACATTACTACTGTATTAAACTATTTATACATGTTTTTCCAATGGATGAAAGATGGGCTGGTAGCAGCAGAAAAATACGGTCGGCATGTTGGTTTCATGTCTCAGCTTCTTTCTTATTTTAGCTTCTTCATGAATGTAAAGGTGGAAAACTGGAGAGTGGGAAGTGTTTCAGAGTTCAGCCTTTAAGGGTCTATTTGTTATGGAGGAATTTTAACGGAATTTCAACGTATAGAAATAGAAAAATTGGAGAAATAAGAATACATCACACTTCAATCGAAAGGAATTTTTTCCGGTGGTGGGTTGGGGATATTTGTGGCGGTGAATTTGTCGCCGAGTTTATCTACCAAAGACCCCACACGTCAGTCACTCGAAACAGAATACGTTTCGAATATATCCGGTCAAAGGGAGATTACGCTTGTACCACACTGACACGGTGGGCCCACTCTTCGTGGAGCCTTAGTGTCAGTGAGAGTATGGGCTTTATCTTTCACTTTTATACGGCACGAGTACTTTTTAGGTTATATGGGCCAGGCCCGCAAAGGTGTGGGGTCCTATACCCCTGACGGATCCTCGTGGTGATCCTCGATCGCCGCCGCGGCCGCGCTCTCCCCCAAGTAATCCTCGGTCTCATTACCGCCGCCGCCGCTCTCTCCCCCAAGTAATCCTCGATCTCATCACCGCCGCCGCCACTCTCTCCCCAGGTAATCCTCGATCTCATCACCGCCGCTCTCCGGGTCGCCGCCTCCGAACCACGCGAAAGCTCGAAGCCATCCTTCCTCTCCCGCAATGTATCGTGCGGCTTACAGCCTCGCTTCTAAGGCATGGTGAGTTAGCCGATCCACACGTGCCCTTGCATTCCATGGCGCAGTGTCGCACTGGAGTTCTGTGTTAATAGTGTTGCTGAAATGTGCGTTTTGCTTTGTGCAGTCAAGCCGTGGGAAGGGCTAGTAAGGTGAGCAGGTTTAGGCTGGGAAATGATGCGTTAGCATGCAGCTGTTTGCTTCTGTGTATATTGCTGATTGAATTGTAAATCTAGCATTCTAATAGCAGGCCATGTGGTCTAGTTTGGATCTGGGCAGGACATGTGCTAAACTGCTTGATTTCTTTACGTTTTATGTTGTGCAGGTTGGTTCAAGGCTCTATTCCGAGGCTTGTGTTGATGCCCAATCTAGCCCAAGCAATGTGAAGCAGGTTGCAAATGCAACACCTCTTGTCAATGGTATGGCTTAACCGTGCTAATATGTTGACACTTGTTGTTTCTGCCTGTTTACTGGGTTGATGAATATCCTATGTGATTCTGTATTTAGACATTTAGTTCCATATAAATTTAATGAGTGTGATGAGTCTAAGAATATTGACTGCAATAATGAATTTGGTACATGTTATTAGTTCCATATAAGCAGGTGATGATGTTCAAATATTTCAGGCGCGACATTGTGTTCAGATAATTATACGTACTCAGCTGCTGGTTTGTTATTGAAGAATTTGAAATGTGGTTCGAACATTACTGACGGAAAACAACAGGTAACTTTTGATCTGCAGTCTGAAATGGGTCAAGCTCTGTCATGTTTTTTCCTTCTCTTGTGATCTGCAATCTGAAAAGTTAACTTGTATTTATTCATAATTCTCTTTCAGGATTATGACATCCTATCCAGAGGTGAGGATAGAATTACCAAACTTTTAACAAAATCTGCGGAGAATCCAGATGGACTTTTTCTGAAGGACTTGAAATGTCACCAGCTAGCTTCTGCTGATAACAGTGAAAAGGTAACTTTTTATCTGCATTATGAAATGGGTCAGAAAGCTCTGTCATGTTTTTTTTCCTCTTCCCAGTCGTGTTCAAGTTCAAGACATTACGTTTTATATTTAGTCATCATTTTCTTTCAGGAGGGTGCCATTTTAGAAAAAGGAGAAAAAAGAATGTGTGATCATCTCGAAAAATATGCAAAGAATGTTAGTTTTTTTTTCATCGTAAAGAAGTTGGCTAAAGCTTAAATCTGTCATAGCTATGGATTTGCTCTTCCATAATGAGATTTTCTGCCTTTACACGTGTTTTTTCCTCTAATTTTACAGATTGAGGAACTTGTTTTTTTTTGGGTCCATATGATCCCGTCCTAACCTTACTTATAGGTCCTTTAGTCATTCAGATATTTGCGCTATCTGTACACCAAGACGAAACTCCTTGAAAAGGCTTAGACTCTTGCATGATTAATTGTCATGGAATACCTGCTTTATTTTATTTTCTGCTCCAGGCATTTAATGGAATACTTTAGGGCATTTATGTGGTGATCATGTGGTGATCACAAAATCATGTGGTGATCACAAATAACACTGGACGGTATAAATTTGGGTGCTCGACACGTGTCAATGCAAATTTTGAGTAATCTAAATTAGCAGGTTATTTCTTAATTCTCACATTTTGTTAATGTGTTAGTTGGTGCAATTTATATATCTAATTATGCTTGTGATGTTTTTATTCTGTGCTGATCGTGGTTTCAATAACTAAACAAATCAGTAGTGTTTCCGTATTTTGTTTTGCAAAACTAACATAGCATTTTATATATATACAGGACATAAGCTGGTTATGCCCAAGAACAGGTGAAGAGGATTCTAATGATATACCTGTAAGTAAAGTGAAAAGATCTAATACCTCTACCCACCGAAAGACATCAATTTTTTACTTATTGTGTTGTTTCCTTTTCCCTTTTCTCGGAATTTACAGAACAAGGTGACCATGTCCTTGGATGGAAAGCCAACTGATGTTGCTCTGTCGTTTGATTTATGTATGACACAGCTAAGGCTGTATCTTTGTCAGATGTATGCTTCTCTTGATATTTCTGAGGTCGTTGGGTATGAGAAAATCTTATCGGTAGCCACCTCGAGGCCAGCGTCATTCTATTTGTCTATGAAGTATCTCAACAAGTACATTACTCTCATAGCCACCTCGAGGCCAGCGTCATTCTATTTGTCTATGAAGTATCTCAACAAGTACATTACTCTCATAATTGATCCATTCACTGGATGGCTTATGGCCATTGTTACTCCAAACTATGCAATTCAGTTCAGCCGCAGCTGTCTTCCTTATGTGAGGTTGGCGAACACGGTAATTCTTCAAGCTGAGGGCAAATACAGACAGTTAACGTCTGATGCAAAATACAGAATTCCTATTGGAATTAATCATTTGAGAGAAGCAGTTGTTACATTAGCTGACTCTGATGGAACAGAGACACCAGCAATGCTCTTTTCTTTAGCAGTTCTGCTACACCACATTATGGAACCTGCAAAGATTCATAAAGCTTACAGCCTTGTGCACAAGACTCTTTCTGAGGGTACAGAAACAACATATCACTCTTCAGACCCATCAATTGTGCAATTGACAAAGAACCTGGGGCATATATCTCGCTTGGCAGGCCAAAGTGTGTTCAATATTTTGCTTGATCAAACTGACTCACCAATTCTTCCTTCAAGATTCAATGTTGAGGGAATCTGTAATATTCATGATGTTTTCAGTGAGTTATTCCTGATGACATACAGCTTGATTCCAAAAAAATATATTTGCTCTCCAACTGGTCTGATGTTTTGGTGTCCTGTCGGTCCTGGATGGGGGGATTCTGATATACGTCCTCTGGAAAATTTTCCAGCCGCCCTGCAATCAACAGATGGTGAAAGAGTGCTAGATCTTCTCAAAATTGAGCTGTTCTTTGGTGACCGGACAGGTGGTCCTCCATGTGCTAAGGCTTTTGAAGTGGTGAGAAGACGCCCCCCTGGTGAAGATGCCTCATTTACCTGGAGATTGGGACTTCCAATCAGAAGAAGACCGCTATGTGATGCGGTGAGCTTGATACCAAAGCTTGATGCTATACTAAGAAGGAAAGGTAAAGATCCTTTCATTTCTATGTACTCTCAGTTTGATGAGCTACATTTAACAACCATTCTTTCTGTTTTGAAGGAATTTAGGCCGCCAATTGGCCTGAACCTGTCAGGATGTATATATCCCTCTACCATGAGCTGTTGTTTGCCCTATGCGTTGAGCTGATGTTGATAGGAAATTTCGATGCTGATGTACAAAGGAAATTTTGACCCATGGTGAACCTTCATGAGTAGTCTTTTTGCACATTGAACAGATCTTTCTCCTGTTTAAGTACTTTTTTTGGGCGAGGAAGTACTGATCTACAGTTTGCCACGCGCAGTGTCCTTCTGCTAAGCATTGCTCATAGTGCTACTACTTTATGATAATCACAAGTAGTTGCAGTATTCTGTTTCTTATTTTTCTGGATTTGTATACTTCTTGATTGAACATCGCAATTCGCAATAGGAAAAATCTCTACAAGTTGATGTGGTTTCTTGACTGATGAGTTCCTAATATAGCGACACTGCAGTACTGAACAAGTGATTCTGAGTCCTGAGTCCATTGCACTTACGGTGTCCATTGCAGTACTGAACAAGTAGTTGCAGTATTCTGTTTCTTATCTTTCTGGATTTGTATACTTCCTGATTGAACATCGCAATTCGCAATAGGAAAAATCTCTACAAGTTGATGTGGTTTCTTGAGTGATGAGTTCCTAATATAGCGACACTGCAGTACTGAACAAGTGATTCTGAGTCCTGAGTCCATTGCACTTACGGTGTTATAGAAATATGGAATAGGGCAGCAGTGTCACAGGTCACAGGTCACTTGAAGATAGATGAACTTGATATATATGGCTTATTATGAGATTCTTTTCTGAGTTAATACAAATCATGCCTCCTAATTTTGCTCTAGAGCCTTCTTTTGAAAGGATGTCATCGGTAGACTCCAGATTTGAGCTGTTCTCTGAACAACTCCGCAAACCCTACCAAATTTCAAAAGTGAATAGAAAAACATTATTCAGAATTCAGATAAAGGAAATGCCCTTCGTTTTGTCATTTTCAGAGTAATATCCAGATGAGGAGAATCAAAATTATGATGAATGCGTGTGCTCTGATTGGTTCTTTGCAGAGGGCAGAAAACAAGTGGAGAAAATGACAGGCTACTCAGGCTGCAGTAATGGCAACAATATACTACTACGGAGTATATTATGGTACTTCAGTATCATACACCCAACAACACGTACATTACTACTGTATTAAACTATTTATACATGTTTTTCCAATGGATGAAAGATGGGCTGGTAGCAGCAGAAAAATACGGTCGGCATGTTGGTTTCATGTCTCAGCTTCTTTCTTATTTTAGCTTCTTCATGAATGTAAAGGTGGAAAACTGGAGAGTGGGAAGTGTTTCAGAGTTCAGCCTTTAAGGGTCTATTTGTTATGGAGGAATTTTAACGGAATTTCAACGTATAGAAATAGAAAAATTGGAGAAATAAGAATACATCACACTTCAATCGAAAGGAATTTTTTCCGGTGGTGGGTTGGGGATATTTGTGGCGGTGAATTTGTCGCCGAGTTTATCTACCAAAGACCCCACACGTCAGTCACTCGAAACAGAATACGTTTCGAATATCTCCGGTCAAAGGGAGATTACGCTTGTACCACACTGACACGGTGGGCCCACTCTCCGTGGAGCCTTAGTGTCAGTGAGAGTATGGGCTTTATCTTCTCCCTTTTATACGGCACGAGTACTTTTTAGGTTATATGGGCCGGGCCCGCAAAGGTGTGGGGTCCTATACCCCGGACGGATCCTCGTGGTGATCCTCGATCGCCGCCGCGGCCGCGCTCTCCCCCAAGTAATCCTCGGTCTCATTACCGCCGCCGCCGCTCTCTCCCCCAAGTAATCCTCGATCTCATCACCGCCGCCGCCGCTCTCTCCCCAGGTAATCCTCGATCTCATCACCGCCGCTCTCCGGGTCGCCGCCTCCGAACCACGCGAAAGCTCGAAGCCATCCTTCCTCTCCCGCAATGTATCGTGCGGCTTACAGCCTCGCTTCTAAGGCATGGTGAGTTAGCCGATCCACACGCGCGCTTGCATTCCATGGCGCAGTGTCGCACTGGAGTTCTGTGTTAATAGTGTTGCTGAAATGTGCGTTTTGCTTTGTGCAGTCAAGCCGTGGGAAGGGCTAGTAAGGTGAGCAGGTTTAGGCTGGGAAATGATGCGTTAGCATGCAGCTGTTTGCTTCTGTGTATATTGCTGATTGAATTGTAAATCTAGCATTCTAATAGCAGGCCATGTGGTCTAGTTTGGATCTGGGCAGGACATGTGCTAAACTGCTTGATTTCTTTACGTTTTATGTCGTGCAGGTTGGTTCAAGGCTCTATTCCGAGGCTTGTGTTGATGCCCAATCTAGCCCAAGCAATGTGAAGCAGGTTGCAAATGCAACACCTCTTGTCAATGGTATGGCTTAACCGTGCTAATATGTTGACACTTGTTGTTTCTGCCTGTTTACTGGGTTGATGAATATCCTATGTGATTCTGTATTTAGACATTTAGTTCCATATAAATTTAATGAGTGTGATGAGTCTAAGAATATTGACTGCAATAATGAATTTGGTACATGTTATTAGTTCCATATAAGCAGGTGATGATGTTCAAATATTTCAGGCGCGACATTGTGTTCAGATAATTATACGTACTCAGCTGCTGGTTTGTTATTGAAGAATTTGAAATGTGGTTCGAACATTACTGACGGAAAACAACAGGTAACTTTTGATCTGCAGTCTGAAATGGGTCAAGCTCTGTCATGTTTTTTCCTTCTCTTGTGATCTGCAATCTGAAAAGTTAACTTGTATTTATTCATAATTCTCTTTCAGGATTATGACATCCTATCCAGAGGTGAGGATAGAATTACCAAACTTTTAACAAAATCTGCGGAGAATCCAGATGGACTTTTTCTGAAGGACTTGAAATGTCACCAGCTAGCTTCTGCTGATAACAGTGAAAAGGTAACTTTTTATCTGCATTATGAAATGGGTCAGAAAGCTCTGTCATGTTTTTTTTCCTCTTCCCAGTCGTGTTCAAGTTCAAGACATTACGTTTTATATTTAGTCATCATTTTCTTTCAGGAGGGTGCCATTTTAGAAAAAGGAGAAAAAAGAATGTGTGATCATCTCGAAAAATATGCAAAGAATGTTAGTTTTTTTTTCATCGTAAAGAAGTTGGCTAAAGCTTAAATCTGTCATAGCTATGGATTTGCTCTTCCATAATGAGATTTTCTGCCTTTACACGTGTTTTTTCCTCTAATTTTACAGATTGAGGAACTTGTTTTTTTTTGGGTCCATATGATCCCGTCCTAACCTTACTTATAGGTCCTTTAGTCATTCAGATATTTGCGCTATCTGTACACCAAGACGAAACTCCTTGAAAAGGCTTAGACTCTTGCATGATTAATTGTCATGGAATACCTGCTTTATTTTATTTTCTGCTCCAGGCATTTAATGGAATACTTTAGGGCATTTATGTGGTGATCATGTGGTGATCACAAATCATGTGGTGATCACAAATAACACTGGACGGTATAAATTTGGGTGCTCGACACGTGTCAATGCAAATTTTGAGTAATCTAAATTAGCAGGTTATTTCTTAATTCTCACATTTTGTTAATGTGTTAGTTGGTGCAATTTATATATCTAATTATGCTTGTGATGTTTTTATTCTGTGCTGATCGTGGTTTCAATAACTAAACAAATCAGTAGTGTTTCCGTATTTTGTTTTGCAAAACTAACATAGCATTTTATATATATACAGGACATAAGCTGGTTATGCCCAAGAACAGGTGAAGAGGATTCTAATGATATACCTGTAAGTAAAGTGAAAAGATCTAATACCTTCACCCACCGAAAGACATCAATTTTTTACTTATTGTGTTGTTTCCTTTTCCCTTTTCTCGGAATTTACAGAACAAGGTGACCATGTCCTTGGATGGAAAGCCAACTGATGTTGCTCTGTCGTTTGATTTATGTATGACACAGCTAAGGCTGTATCTTTGTCAGATGTATGCTTCTCTTGATATTTCTGAGGTCGTTGGGTATGAGAAAATCTTATCGGTAGCCACCTCGAGGCCAGCGTCATTCTANCGTGGTTTCAATAACTAAACAAATCAGTAGTGTTTTCGTATTTTGTTTTGCAAAACTAACATAGCATTTTATATATATACAGGACATAAGCTGGTTATGCCCAAGAACAGGTGAAGAGGATTCTAATGATATACCTATAAGTAAAGTGAAAAAATCTAATACCTCTACCCACCGAAAGACATCAATTTTTTACTTATTGTGTTGTTTCCTTTTCCCTTTTCTCGGAATTTACAGAACAAGGTGACCATGTCCTTGGATGGAAAGCCAACTGATGTTGCTCTGTCGTTTGATTTATGTATGACACAGCTAAGGCTGTATCTTTGTCAGATGTATGCTTCTCTTGATATTTCTGAGGTCGTTGGGTATGAGAAAATCTTATCGGTAGCCACCTCGAGGCCAGCGTCATTCTATTTGTCTATGAAGTATCTCAACAAGTACATTACTCTCATAGCCACCTCGAGGCCAGCGTCATTCTATTTGTCTATGAAGTATCTCAACAAGTACATTACTCTCATAATTGATCCATTCACAGGATGGCTTATGGCCATTGTTAGTCCAAACTATGCAATTCAGTTCAGCCGCAGCTGTCTTCCTTATGTGAGGTTGGCGAACACGGTAATTCTTCAAGCTGAGGGCAAATACAGACAGTTAACGTCTGATGCAAAATACAGAATTCCTATTGGAATTAATCATTTGAGAGAAGCAGTTGTTACATTAGCTGACTCTGATGGAACAGAGACACCAGCAATGCTCTTTTCTTTAGCAGTTCTGCTACACCACATTATGGAACCTGCAAAGATTCATAAAGCCTATAGCCTTGTGCACAAGACTCTTTCTGAGGGTACAGAAACAACATATCACTCTTCAGACCCATCAATTGTGCAATTGACAAAGAACCTGGGGCATATATCTCGCTTGGCAGGCCAAAGTGTGTTCAATATTTTGCTTGATCAAACTGACTCACCAATTCTTCCTTCAAGATTCAACGTTGAGGGAATTTGTAATATTCATGATGTTTTCAGTGAGTTATTCCTGATGACATACAGCTTGATTCCAAAAAAATATATTTGCTCTCCAACTGGTCTGATGTTTTGGAGTCCTGTCGGTCCTGGATGGGGGGATTCTGATATACGTCCTCTGGAAAATTTTCCAGCCGCCCTGCAATCAACAGATGGTGAAAGAGTGCTAGATCTTCTCAAAATTGAGCTGTTCTTTGGTGACCGGACAGGTGGTCCTCCATGTGCTAAGGCTTTTGAAGTGGTGAGAAGACGCCCCCCTGGTGAAGATGCCTCATTTACCTGGAGATTGGGACTTCCAATCAGAAGAAGACCGCTATGTGATGCGGTGAGCTTGATACCAAAGCTTGATGCTATACTAAGAAGGAAAGGTAAAGATCCTTTCATTTCTATGTACTCTCAGTTTGATGAGCTACATTTAACAACCATTCTTTCTGTTTTGAAGGAATTTAGGCCGCCAATTGGCCTGAACCTGTCAGGATGTATATATCCCTCTACCATGAGCTGTTGTTTGCCCTATGCGTTGAGCTGATGTTGATAGGAAATTTCGATGCTGATGTACAAAGGAAATTTTGACCCATGGTGAACCTTCATGAGTAGTCTTTTTGCACATTGAACAGATCTTTCTCCTGTTTAAGTACTTTTTTTGGGCGAGGAAGTACTGATCTACAGTTTGCCACGCGCAGTGTCCTTCTGCTAAGCATTGCTCATAGTGCTACTACTTTATGATAATCACAAGTAGTTGCAGTATTCTGTTTCTTATTTTTCTGGATTTGTATACTTCTTGATTGAACATCGCAATTCGCAATAGGAAAAATCTCTACAAGTTGATGTGGTTTCTTGACTGATGAGTTCCTAATATAGCGACACTGCAGTACTGAACAAGTGATTCTGAGTCCTGAGTCCATTGCACTTACGGTGTCCATTGCAGTACTGAACAAGTAGTTGCAGTATTCTGTTTCTTATCTTTCTGGATTTGTATACTTCCTGATTGAACATCGCAATTCGCAATAGGAAAAATCTCTACAAGTTGATGTGGTTTCTTGAGTGATGAGTTCCTAATATAGCGACACTGCAGTACTGAACAAGTGATTCTGAGTCCTGAGTCCATTGCACTTACGGTGTTATAGAAATATGGAATAGGGCAGCAGTGTCACAGGTCACAGGTCACTTGAAGATAGATGAACTTGATATATATGGCTTATTATGAGATTCTTTTCTGAGTTAATACAAATCATGCCTCCTAATTTTGCTCTAGAGCCTTCTTTTGAAAGGATGTCATCGGTAGACTCCAGATTTGAGCTGTTCTCTGAACAACTCCGCAAACCCTACCAAATTTCAAAAGTGAATAGAAAAACATTATTCAGAATTCAGATAAAGGAAATGCCCTTCGTTTTGTCATTTTCAGAGTAATATCCAGATGAGGAGAATCAAAATTATGATGAATGCGTGTGCTCTGATTGGTTCTTTGCAGAGGGCAGAAAACAAGTGGAGAAAATGACAGGCTACTCAGGCTGCAGTAATGGCAACAATATACTACTACGGAGTATATTATGGTACTTCAGTATCATACACCCAACAACACGTACATTACTACTGTATTAAACTATTTATACATGTTTTTCCAATGGATGAAAGATGGGCTGGTAGCAGCAGAAAAATACGGTCGGCATGTTGGTTTCATGTCTCAGCTTCTTTCTTATTTTAGCTTCTTCATGAATGTAAAGGTGGAAAACTGGAGAGTGGGAAGTGTTTCAGAGTTCAGCCTTTAAGGGTCTATTTGTTATGGAGGAATTTTAACGGAATTTCAACGTATAGAAATAGAAAAATTGGAGAAATAAGAATACATCACACTTCAATCGAAAGGAATTTTTTCCGGTGGTGGGTTGGGGATATTTGTGGCGGTGAATTTGTCGCCGAGTTTATCTACCAAAGACCCCACACGTCAGTCACTCGAAACAGAATACGTTTCGAATATCTCCGGTCAAAGGGAGATTACGCTTGTACCACACTGACACGGTGGGCCCACTCTCCGTGGAGCCTTAGTGTCAGTGAGAGTATGGGCTTTATCTTCTCCCTTTTATACGGCACGAGTACTTTTTAGGTTATATGGGCCGGGCCCGCAAAGGTGTGGGGTCCTATACCCCGGACGGATCCTCGTGGTGATCCTCGATCGCCGCCGCGGCCGCGCTCTCCCCCAAGTAATCCTCGGTCTCATTACCGCCGCCGCCGCTCTCTCCCCCAAGTAATCCTCGATCTCATCACCGCCGCCGCCGCTCTCTCCCCAGGTAATCCTCGATCTCATCACCGCCGCTCTCCGGGTCGCCGCCTCCGAACCACGCGAAAGCTCGAAGCCATCCTTCCTCTCCCGCAATGTATCGTGCGGCTTACAGCCTCGCTTCTAAGGCATGGTGAGTTAGCCGATCCACACGCGCGCTTGCATTCCATGGCGCAGTGTCGCACTGGAGTTCTGTGTTAATAGTGTTGCTGAAATGTGCGTTTTGCTTTGTGCAGTCAAGCCGTGGGAAGGGCTAGTAAGGTGAGCAGGTTTAGGCTGGGAAATGATGCGTTAGCATGCAGCTGTTTGCTTCTGTGTATATTGCTGATTGAATTGTAAATCTAGCATTCTAATAGCAGGCCATGTGGTCTAGTTTGGATCTGGGCAGGACATGTGCTAAACTGCTTGATTTCTTTACGTTTTATGTCGTGCAGGTTGGTTCAAGGCTCTATTCCGAGGCTTGTGTTGATGCCCAATCTAGCCCAAGCAATGTGAAGCAGGTTGCAAATGCAACACCTCTTGTCAATGGTATGGCTTAACCGTGCTAATATGTTGACACTTGTTGTTTCTGCCTGTTTACTGGGTTGATGAATATCCTATGTGATTCTGTATTTAGACATTTAGTTCCATATAAATTTAATGAGTGTGATGAGTCTAAGAATATTGACTGCAATAATGAATTTGGTACATGTTATTAGTTCCATATAAGCAGGTGATGATGTTCAAATATTTCAGGCGCGACATTGTGTTCAGATAATTATACGTACTCAGCTGCTGGTTTGTTATTGAAGAATTTGAAATGTGGTTCGAACATTACTGACGGAAAACAACAGGTAACTTTTGATCTGCAGTCTGAAATGGGTCAAGCTCTGTCATGTTTTTTCCTTCTCTTGTGATCTGCAATCTGAAAAGTTAACTTGTATTTATTCATAATTCTCTTTCAGGATTATGACATCCTATCCAGAGGTGAGGATAGAATTACCAAACTTTTAACAAAATCTGCGGAGAATCCAGATGGACTTTTTCTGAAGGACTTGAAATGTCACCAGCTAGCTTCTGCTGATAACAGTGAAAAGGTAACTTTTTATCTGCATTATGAAATGGGTCAGAAAGCTCTGTCATGTTTTTTTTCCTCTTCCCAGTCGTGTTCAAGTTCAAGACATTACGTTTTATATTTAGTCATCATTTTCTTTCAGGAGGGTGCCATTTTAGAAAAAGGAGAAAAAAGAATGTGTGATCATCTCGAAAAATATGCAAAGAATGTTAGTTTTTTTTTCATCGTAAAGAAGTTGGCTAAAGCTTAAATCTGTCATAGCTATGGATTTGCTCTTCCATAATGAGATTTTCTGCCTTTACACGTGTTTTTTCCTCTAATTTTACAGATTGAGGAACTTGTTTTTTTTTGGGTCCATATGATCCCGTCCTAACCTTACTTATAGGTCCTTTAGTCATTCAGATATTTGCGCTATCTGTACACCAAGACGAAACTCCTTGAAAAGGCTTAGACTCTTGCATGATTAATTGTCATGGAATACCTGCTTTATTTTATTTTCTGCTCCAGGCATTTAATGGAATACTTTAGGGCATTTATGTGGTGATCATGTGGTGATCACAAATAACACTGGACGGTATAAATTTGGGTGCTCGACACGTGTCAATGCAAATTTTGAGTAATCTAAATTAGCAGGTTATTTCTTAATTCTCACATTTTGTTAATGTGTTAGTTGGTGCAATTTATATATCTAATTATGCTTGTGATGTTTTTATTCTGTGCTGATCGTGGTTTCAATAACTAAACAAATCAGTAGTGTTTCCGTATTTTGTTTTGCAAAACTAACATAGCATTTTATATATATACAGGACATAAGCTGGTTATGCCCAAGAACAGGTGAAGAGGATTCTAATGATATACCTGTAAGTAAAGTGAAAAGATCTAATACCTCTACCCACCGAAAGACATCAATTTTTTACTTATTGTGTTGTTTCCTTTTCCCTTTTCTCGGAATTTACAGAACAAGGTGACCATGTCCTTGGATGGAAAGCCAACTGATGTTGCTCTGTCGTTTGATTTATGTATGACACAGCTAAGGCTGTATCTTTGTCAGATGTATGCTTCTCTTGATATTTCTGAGGTCGTTGGGTATGAGAAAATCTTATCGGTAGCCACCTCGAGGCCAGCGTCATTCTATTTGTCTATGAAGTATCTCAACAAGTACATTACTCTCATAGCCACCTCGAGGCCAGCGTCATTCTATTTGTCTATGAAGTATCTCAACAAGTACATTACTCTCATAATTGATCCATTCACTGGATGGCTTATGGCCATTGTTACTCCAAACTATGCAATTCAGTTCAGCCGCAGCTGTCTTCCTTATGTGAGGTTGGCGAACACAGTAATTCTTCAAGCTGAGGGCAAATACAGACAGTTAACGTCTGATGCAAAATACAGAATTCCTATTGGAATTAATCATTTGAGAGAAGCAGTTGTTACATTAGCTGACTCTGATGGAACAGAGACACCAGCAATGCTCTTTTCTTTAGCAGTTCTGCTACACCACATTATGGAACCTGCAAAGATTCATAAAGCTTACAGCCTTGTGCACAAGACTCTTTCTGAGGGTACAGAAACAACATATCACTCTTCAGACCCATCAATTGTGCAATTGACAAAGAACCTGGGGCATATATCTCGCTTGGCAGGCCAAAGTGTGTTCAATATTTTGCTTGATCAAACTGACTCACCAATTCTTCCTTCAAGATTCAATGTTGAGGGAATCTGTAATATTCATGATGTTTTCAGTGAGTTATTCCTGATGACATACAGCTTGATTCCAAAAAAATATATTTGCTCTCCAACTGGTCTGATGTTTTGGTGTCCTGTCGGTCCTGGATGGGGGGATTCTGATATACGTCCTCTGGAAAATTTTCCAGCCGCCCTGCAATCAACAGATGGTGAAAGAGTGCTAGATCTTCTCAAAATTGAGCTGTTCTTTGGTGACCGGACAGGTGGTCCTCCATGTGCTAAGGCTTTTGAAGTGGTGAGAAGACGCCCCCCTGGTGAAGATGCCTCATTTACCTGGAGATTGGGACTTCCAATCAGAAGAAGACCGCTATGTGATGCGGTGAGCTTGATACCAAAGCTTGATGCTATACTAAGAAGGAAAGGTAAAGATCCTTTCATTTCTATGTACTCTCAGTTTGATGAGCTACATTTAACAACCATTCTTTCTGTTTTGAAGGAATTTAGGCCGCCAATTGGCCTGAACCTGTCAGGATGTATATATCCCTCTACCATGAGCTGTTGTTTGCCCTATGCGTTGAGCTGATGTTGATAGGAAATTTCGATGCTGATGTACAAAGGAAATTTTGACCCATGGTGAACCTTCATGAGTAGTCTTTTTGCACATTGAACAGATCTTTCTCCTGTTTAAGTACTTTTTTTGGGCGAGGAAGTACTGATCTACAGTTTGCCACGCGCAGTGTCCTTCTGCTAAGCATTGCTCATAGTGCTACTACTTTATGATAATCACAAGTAGTTGCAGTATTCTGTTTCTTATTTTTCTGGATTTGTATACTTCTTGATTGAACATCGCAATTCGCAATAGGAAAAATCTCTACAAGTTGATGTGGTTTCTTGACTGATGAGTTCCTAATATAGCGACACTGCAGTACTGAACAAGTGATTCTGAGTCCTGAGTCCATTGCACTTACGGTGTCCATTGCAGTACTGAACAAGTAGTTGCAGTATTCTGTTTCTTATCTTTCTGGATTTGTATACTTCCTGATTGAACATCGCAATTCGCAATAGGAAAAATCTCTACAAGTTGATGTGGTTTCTTGAGTGATGAGTTCCTAATATAGCGACACTGCAGTACTGAACAAGTGATTCTGAGTCCTGAGTCCATTGCACTTACGGTGTTATAGAAATATGGAATAGGGCAGCAGTGTCACAGGTCACAGGTCACTTGAAGATAGATGAACTTGATATATATGGCTTATTATGAGATTCTTTTCTGAGTTAATACAAATCATGCCTCCTAATTTTGCTCTAGAGCCTTCTTTTGAAAGGATGTCATCGGTAGACTCCAGATTTGAGCTGTTCTCTGAACAACTCCGCAAACCCTACCAAATTTCAAAAGTGAATAGAAAAACATTATTCAGAATTCAGATAAAGGAAATGCCCTTCGTTTTGTCATTTTCAGAGTAATATCCAGATGAGGAGAATCAAAATTATGATGAATGCGTGTGCTCTGATTGGTTCTTTGCAGAGGGCAGAAAACAAGTGGAGAAAATGACAGGCTACTCAGGCTGCAGTAATGGCAACAATATACTACTACGGAGTATATTATGGTACTTCAGTATCATACACCCAACAACACGTACATTACTACTGTATTAAACTATTTATACATGTTTTTCCAATGGATGAAAGATGGGCTGGTAGCAGCAGAAAAATACGGTCGGCATGTTGGTTTCATGTCTCAGCTTCTTTCTTATTTTAGCTTCTTCATGAATGTAAAGGTGGAAAACTGGAGAGTGGGAAGTGTTTCAGAGTTCAGCCTTTAAGGGTCTATTTGTTATGGAGGAATTTTAACGGAATTTCAACGTATAGAAATAGAAAAATTGGAGAAATAAGAATACATCACACTTCAATCGAAAGGAATTTTTTCCGGTGGTGGGTTGGGGATATTTGTGGCGGTGAATTTGTCGCCGAGTTTATCTACCAAAGACCCCACACGTCAGTCACTCGAAACAGAATACGTTTCGAATATCTCCGGTCAAAGGGAGATTACGCTTGTACCACACTGACACGGTGGGCCCACTCTCCGTGGAGCCTTAGTGTCAGTGAGAGTATGGGCTTTATCTTCTCCCTTTTATACGGCACGAGTACTTTTTAGGTTATATGGGCCGGGCCCGCAAAGGTGTGGGGTCCTATACCCCGGACGGATCCTCGTGGTGATCCTCGATCGCCGCCGCGGCCGCGCTCTCCCCCAAGTAATCCTCGGTCTCATTACCGCCGCCGCCGCTCTCTCCCCCAAGTAATCCTCGATCTCATCACCGCCGCCGCCGCTCTCTCCCCAGGTAATCCTCGATCTCATCACCGCCGCTCTCCGGGTCGCCGCCTCCGAACCACGCGAAAGCTCGAAGCCATCCTTCCTCTCCCGCAATGTATCGTGCGGCTTACAGCCTCGCTTCTAAGGCATGGTGAGTTAGCCGATCCACACGCGCGCTTGCATTCCATGGCGCAGTGTCGCACTGGAGTTCTGTGTTAATAGTGTTGCTGAAATGTGCGTTTTGCTTTGTGCAGTCAAGCCGTGGGAAGGGCTAGTAAGGTGAGCAGGTTTAGGCTGGGAAATGATGCGTTAGCATGCAGCTGTTTGCTTCTGTGTATATTGCTGATTGAATTGTAAATCTAGCATTCTAATAGCAGGCCATGTGGTCTAGTTTGGATCTGGGCAGGACATGTGCTAAACTGCTTGATTTCTTTACGTTTTATGTCGTGCAGGTTGGTTCAAGGCTCTATTCCGAGGCTTGTGTTGATGCCCAATCTAGCCCAAGCAATGTGAAGCAGGTTGCAAATGCAACACCTCTTGTCAATGGTATGGCTTAACCGTGCTAATATGTTGACACTTGTTGTTTCTGCCTGTTTACTGGGTTGATGAATATCCTATGTGATTCTGTATTTAGACATTTAGTTCCATATAAATTTAATGAGTGTGATGAGTCTAAGAATATTGACTGCAATAATGAATTTGGTACATGTTATTAGTTCCATATAAGCAGGTGATGATGTTCAAATATTTCAGGCGCGACATTGTGTTCAGATAATTATACGTACTCAGCTGCTGGTTTGTTATTGAAGAATTTGAAATGTGGTTCGAACATTACTGACGGAAAACAACAGGTAACTTTTGATCTGCAGTCTGAAATGGGTCAAGCTCTGTCATGTTTTTTCCTTCTCTTGTGATCTGCAATCTGAAAAGTTAACTTGTATTTATTCATAATTCTCTTTCAGGATTATGACATCCTATCCAGAGGTGAGGATAGAATTACCAAACTTTTAACAAAATCTGCGGAGAATCCAGATGGACTTTTTCTGAAGGACTTGAAATGTCACCAGCTAGCTTCTGCTGATAACAGTGAAAAGGTAACTTTTTATCTGCATTATGAAATGGGTCAGAAAGCTCTGTCATGTTTTTTTTCCTCTTCCCAGTCGTGTTCAAGTTCAAGACATTACGTTTTATATTTAGTCATCATTTTCTTTCAGGAGGGTGCCATTTTAGAAAAAGGAGAAAAAAGAATGTGTGATCATCTCGAAAAATATGCAAAGAATGTTAGTTTTTTTTTCATCGTAAAGAAGTTGGCTAAAGCTTAAATCTGTCATAGCTATGGATTTGCTCTTCCATAATGAGATTTTCTGCCTTTACACGTGTTTTTTCCTCTAATTTTACAGATTGAGGAACTTGTTTTTTTTTGGGTCCATATGATCCCGTCCTAACCTTACTTATAGGTCCTTTAGTCATTCAGATATTTGCGCTATCTGTACACCAAGACGAAACTCCTTGAAAAGGCTTAGACTCTTGCATGATTAATTGTCATGGAATACCTGCTTTATTTTATTTTCTGCTCCAGGCATTTAATGGAATACTTTAGGGCATTTATGTGGTGATCATGTGGTGATCACAAATAACACTGGACGGTATAAATTTGGGTGCTCGACACGTGTCAATGCAAATTTTGAGTAATCTAAATTAGCAGGTTATTTCTTAATTCTCACATTTTGTTAATGTGTTAGTTGGTGCAATTTATATATCTAATTATGCTTGTGATGTTTTTATTCTGTGCTGATCGTGGTTTCAATAACTAAACAAATCAGTAGTGTTTCCGTATTTTGTTTTGCAAAACTAACATAGCATTTTATATATATACAGGACATAAGCTGGTTATGCCCAAGAACAGGTGAAGAGGATTCTAATGATATACCTGTAAGTAAAGTGAAAAGATCTAATACCTCTACCCACCGAAAGACATCAATTTTTTACTTATTGTGTTGTTTCCTTTTCCCTTTTCTCGGAATTTACAGAACAAGGTGACCATGTCCTTGGATGGAAAGCCAACTGATGTTGCTCTGTCGTTTGATTTATGTATGACACAGCTAAGGCTGTATCTTTGTCAGATGTATGCTTCTCTTGATATTTCTGAGGTCGTTGGGTATGAGAAAATCTTATCGGTAGCCACCTCGAGGCCAGCGTCATTCTATTTGTCTATGAAGTATCTCAACAAGTACATTACTCTCATAGCCACCTCGAGGCCAGCGTCATTCTATTTGTCTATGAAGTATCTCAACAAGTACATTACTCTCATAATTGATCCATTCACTGGATGGCTTATGGCCATTGTTACTCCAAACTATGCAATTCAGTTCAGCCGCAGCTGTCTTCCTTATGTGAGGTTGGCGAACACAGTAATTCTTCAAGCTGAGGGCAAATACAGACAGTTAACGTCTGATGCAAAATACAGAATTCCTATTGGAATTAATCATTTGAGAGAAGCAGTTGTTACATTAGCTGACTCTGATGGAACAGAGACACCAGCAATGCTCTTTTCTTTAGCAGTTCTGCTACACCACATTATGGAACCTGCAAAGATTCATAAAGCTTACAGCCTTGTGCACAAGACTCTTTCTGAGGGTACAGAAACAACATATCACTCTTCAGACCCATCAATTGTGCAATTGACAAAGAACCTGGGGCATATATCTCGCTTGGCAGGCCAAAGTGTGTTCAATATTTTGCTTGATCAAACTGACTCACCAATTCTTCCTTCAAGATTCAATGTTGAGGGAATCTGTAATATTCATGATGTTTTCAGTGAGTTATTCCTGATGACATACAGCTTGATTCCAAAAAAATATATTTGCTCTCCAACTGGTCTGATGTTTTGGTGTCCTGTCGGTCCTGGATGGGGGGATTCTGATATACGTCCTCTGGAAAATTTTCCAGCCGCCCTGCAATCAACAGATGGTGAAAGAGTGCTAGATCTTCTCAAAATTGAGCTGTTCTTTGGTGACCGGACAGGTGGTCCTCCATGTGCTAAGGCTTTTGAAGTGGTGAGAAGACGCCCCCCTGGTGAAGATGCCTCATTTACCTGGAGATTGGGACTTCCAATCAGAAGAAGACCGCTATGTGATGCGGTGAGCTTGATACCAAAGCTTGATGCTATACTAAGAAGGAAAGGTAAAGATCCTTTCATTTCTATGTACTCTCAGTTTGATGAGCTACATTTAACAACCATTCTTTCTGTTTTGAAGGAATTTAGGCCGCCAATTGGCCTGAACCTGTCAGGATGTATATATCCCTCTACCATGAGCTGTTGTTTGCCCTATGCGTTGAGCTGATGTTGATAGGAAATTTCGATGCTGATGTACAAAGGAAATTTTGACCCATGGTGAACCTTCATGAGTAGTCTTTTTGCACATTGAACAGATCTTTCTCCTGTTTAAGTACTTTTTTTGGGCGAGGAAGTACTGATCTACAGTTTGCCACGCGCAGTGTCCTTCTGCTAAGCATTGCTCATAGTGCTACTACTTTATGATAATCACAAGTAGTTGCAGTATTCTGTTTCTTATTTTTCTGGATTTGTATACTTCTTGATTGAACATCGCAATTCGCAATAGGAAAAATCTCTACAAGTTGATGTGGTTTCTTGACTGATGAGTTCCTAATATAGCGACACTGCAGTACTGAACAAGTGATTCTGAGTCCTGAGTCCATTGCACTTACGGTGTCCATTGCAGTACTGAACAAGTAGTTGCAGTATTCTGTTTCTTATCTTTCTGGATTTGTATACTTCCTGATTGAACATCGCAATTCGCAATAGGAAAAATCTCTACAAGTTGATGTGGTTTCTTGAGTGATGAGTTCCTAATATAGCGACACTGCAGTACTGAACAAGTGATTCTGAGTCCTGAGTCCATTGCACTTACGGTGTTATAGAAATATGGAATAGGGCAGCAGTGTCACAGGTCACAGGTCACTTGAAGATAGATGAACTTGATATATATGGCTTATTATGAGATTCTTTTCGGAGTTAATACAAATCATGCCTCCTAATTTTGCTCTCGAGCCTTCTTTTGAAAGGATGTCATCGGTAGACTCCAGATTTGAGCTGTTCTCTGAACAACTCCGCAAACCCTACCAAATTTCAAAAGTGAATAGAAAAACATTATTCAGAATTCAGATAAAGGAAATGCCCTTCGTTTTGTCATTTTCAGAGTAATATCCAGATGAGGAGAATCAAAATTATGATGAATGCGTGTGCTCTGATTGGTTCTTTGCAGAGGGCAGAAAACAAGTGGAGAAAATGACAGGCTACTCAGGCTGCAGTAATGGCAACAATATACTACTACGGAGTATATTATGGTACTTCAGTATCATACACCCAACAACACGTACATTACTACTGTATTAAACTATTTATACATGTTTTTCCAATGGATGAAAGATGCGCTGGTAGCAGCAGAAAAATACGGTCGGCATGTTCGTTTCATGTCTCAGCTTCTTTCTTATTTTAGCTTCTTCAGGAATGTAAAGGTGGAAAACTGGAGAGTGGGAAGTGTTTCAGAGTTCAGCCTTTAAGGGTCTATTTGTTATGGAGGAATTTTAACGGAATTTCAACGTATAGAAATAGAAAAATTGGAGAAATAAGAATACATCACACTTCAATCGAAAGGAATTTTTTCCGGTGGTGGGTTGGGGATATTTGTGGCGGTGAATTTGTCGCCGAGTTTATCTACGAAAGACCCCACACGTCAGTCACTCGAAACAGAATACGTTTCGAATATCTCCGGTCAAAGGGAGATTACGCTTGTACCACACTGACACGGTGGGCCCACTCTCCATGGAGCCTTAGTGTCAGTGAGAGTATGGGCTTTATCTTCTCCCTTTTATTCGGCACGAGTACTTTTTAGATTATATGGGCCGGGCCCGCAAAGGTGTGGGGTCCTATACCCCGGACGGATCCTCGTGGTGATCCTCGATCGCCGCCACGGCCGCGCTCTCCCCCATGTAATCCTCAGTCTCATTACCGCCGCCGCCGCTCTCTTCCCCAAGTAATCCTCGATCTCATCACCGCCGCCGCCGCTCTCTCCCCAGGTAATCCTCGATCTCATCACCGCCGCTCTCCGGGTCGCCGCCTCCGAACCACGCGAAAGCTCGAAGCCATCCTTCCTCTCCCGCAATGTATCATGTGGCTTACAGCCTCGCTTCTAAGGCATGGTGAGTTAGCCGATCCACACGCGTGCTTGCATTCCATTTCGCAGTGTCGCACTGGAGTTCTGTGTTAATAGTGTTGCTGAAATGTGCGTTTTGCTTTGTGCAGTCAAGCCGTGGGAAGGGCTAGTAAGGTGAGCAGGTTTAGGCTGGGAAATGATGCGTTAGCATGCATCTGTTTGCTTCTGTGTATATTGCTGATTGAATTGTAAATCTAGCATTCTAATAGCAAGCCATGTGGTCTAGTTTGGATCTGGGCAGGACATGTGCTAAACTGCTTGATTTCTTTACGTTTTATGTCGTGCAGGTTGGTTCAAGGCTCTATTCCGAGGCTTGTGTTGATGCCCAATCTAGCCCAAGCAATGTGAAGCAGGTTGCAAATGCAACACCTCTTGTCAATGGTATGGCTTAACCGTGCTAATATGTTGACACTTGTTGTTTCTGCCTGTTTACTGGGTTGATGAATATCCTATGTGATTCTGTATTTAGACATTTAGTTCCATATAAATTTAATGAGTGTGATGAGTCTAAGAATATTGACTGCAATAATGAATTTGGTACATGTTATATGTTCCATATAAGCAGGTGATGATGTTCAAATATTTCAGGCGCGACATTGTGTTCAGATAATTATACGTACTCAGCTGCTGGTTTGTTATTGAAGAATTTGAAATGTGGTTCGAACATTAAATAACTAAACAAATCAGTAGTGTTTCCGTATTTTGTTTTGCAAAACTAACATAGCATTTTATATATATACAGGACATAAGCTGGTTATGCCCAAGAACAGGTGAAGAGGATTCTAATGATATACCTGTAAGTAAAGTGAAAAGATCTAATACCTCTACCCACCGAAAGACATCAATTTTTTACTTATTGTGTTGTTTCCTTTTCCCTTTTCTCGGAATTTACAGAACAAGGTGACCATGTCCTTGGATGGAAAGCCAACTGATGTTGCTCTGTCGTTTGATTTATGTATGACACAGCTAAGGCTGTATCTTTGTCAGATGTATGCTTCTCTTGATATTTCTGAGGTCGTTGGGTATGAGAAAATCTTATCGGTAGCCACCTCGAGGCCAGCGTCATTCTATTTGTCTATGAAGTATCTCAACAAGTACATTACTCTCATAGCCACCTCGAGGCCAGCGTCATTCTATTTGTCTATGAAGTATCTCAACAAGTACATTACTCTCATAATTGATCCATTCACTGGATGGCTTATGGCCATTGTTACTCCAAACTATGCAATTCAGTTCAGCCGCAGCTGTCTTCCTTATGTGAGGTTGGCGAACACGGTAATTCTTCAAGCTGAGGGCAAATACAGACAGTTAACGTCTGATGCAAAATACAGAATTCCTATTGGAATTAATCATTTGAGAGAAGCAGTTGTTACATTAGCTGACTCTGATGGAACAGAGACACCAGCAATGCTCTTTTCTTTAGCAGTTCTGCTACACCACATTATGGAACCTGCAAAGATTCATAAAGCTTACAGCCTTGTGCACAAGACTCTTTCTGAGGGTACAGAAACAACATATCACTCTTCAGACCCATCAATTGTGCAATTGACAAAGAACCTGGGGCATATATCTCGCTTGGCAGGCCAAAGTGTGTTCAATATTTTGCTTGATCAAACTGACTCACCAATTCTTCCTTCAAGATTCAATGTTGAGGGAATCTGTAATATTCATGATGTTTTCAGTGAGTTATTCCTGATGACATACAGCTTGATTCCAAAAAAATATATTTGCTCTCCAACTGGTCTGATGTTTTGGTGTCCTGTCGGTCCTGGATGGGGGGATTCTGATATACGTCCTCTGGAAAATTTTCCAGCCGCCCTGCAATCAACAGATGGTGAAAGAGTGCTAGATCTTCTCAAAATTGAGCTGTTCTTTGGTGACCGGACAGGTGGTCCTCCATGTGCTAAGGCTTTTGAAGTGGTGAGAAGACGCCCCCCTGGTGAAGATGCCTCATTTACCTGGAGATTGGGACTTCCAATCAGAAGAAGACCGCTATGTGANATGTGGTTCGAACATTACTGACGGAAAACAACAGGTAACTTTTGATCTGCAGTCTGAAATGGGTCAAGCTCTGTCATGTTTTTTCCTTCTCTTGTGATCTGCAATCTGAAAAGTTAACTTGTATTTATTCATAATTCTCTTTCAGGATTATGACATCCTATCCAGAGGTGAGGATAGAATTACCAAACTTTTAACAAAATCTGCGGAGAATCCAGATGGACTTTTTCTGAAGGACTTGAAATGTCACCAGCTAGCTTCTGCTGATAACAGTGAAAAGGTAACTTTTTATCTGCATTATGAAATGGGTCAGAAAGCTCTGTCATGTTTTTTTTCCTCTTCCCAGTCGTGTTCAAGTTCAAGACATTACGTTTTATATTTAGTCATCATTTTCTTTCAGGAGGGTGCCATTTTAGAAAAAGGAGAAAAAAGAATGTGTGATCATCTCGAAAAATATGCAAAGAATGTTAGTTTTTTTTTCATCGTAAAGAAGTTGGCTAAAGCTTAAATCTGTCATAGCTATGGATTTGCTCTTCCATAATGAGATTTTCTGCCTTTACACGTGTTTTTTCCTCTAATTTTACAGATTGAGGAACTTGTTTTTTTTTGGGTCCATATGATCCCGTCCTAACCTTACTTATAGGTCCTTTAGTCATTCAGATATTTGCGCTATCTGTACACCAAGACGAAACTCCTTGAAAAGGCTTAGACTCTTGCATGATTAATTGTCATGGAATACCTGCTTTATTTTATTTTCTGCTCCAGGCATTTAATGGAATACTTTAGGGCATTTATGTGGTGATCATGTGGTGATCACAAATCATGTGGTGATCACAAATAACACTGGACGGTATAAATTTGGGTGCTCGACACGTGTCAATGCAAATTTTGAGTAATCTAAATTAGCAGGTTATTTCTTAATTCTCACATTTTGTTAATGTGTTAGTTGGTGCAATTTATATATC
Source organism: Oryza officinalis (assembly GCA_008326285.1). Taxonomy (NCBI): domain Eukaryota; kingdom Viridiplantae; phylum Streptophyta; class Magnoliopsida; order Poales; family Poaceae; genus Oryza; species Oryza officinalis. The sequence continues at coordinate 25,581,831 of BDMV01000003.1, read as the reverse complement.
TAATTATGCTTGTGATGTTTTTATTCTGTGCTGATCGTGGTTTCAATAACTAAACAAATCAGTAGTGTTTCCGTATTTTGTTTTGCAAAACTAACATAGCATTTTATATATATACAGGACATAAGCTGGTTATGCCCAAGAACAGGTGAAGAGGATTCTAATGATATACCTGTAAGTAAAGTGAAAAGATCTAATACCTCTACCCACCGAAAGACATCAATTTTTTACTTATTGTGTTGTTTCCTTTTCCCTTTTCTCGGAATTTACAGAACAAGGTGACCATGTCCTTGGATGGAAAGCCAACTGATGTTGCTCTGTCGTTTGATTTATGTATGACACAGCTAAGGCTGTATCTTTGTCAGATGTATGCTTCTCTTGATATTTCTGAGGTCGTTGGGTATGAGAAAATCTTATCGGTAGCCACCTCGAGGCCAGCGTCATTCTATTTGTCTATGAAGTATCTCAACAAGTACATTACTCTCATAGCCACCTCGAGGCCAGCGTCATTCTATTTGTCTATGAAGTATCTCAACAAGTACATTACTCTCATAATTGATCCATTCACTGGATGGCTTATGGCCATTGTTACTCCAAACTATGCAATTCAGTTCAGCCGCAGCTGTCTTCCTTATGTGAGGTTGGCGAACACGGTAATTCTTCAAGCTGAGGGCAAATACAGACAGTTAACGTCTGATGCAAAATACAGAATTCCTATTGGAATTAATCATTTGAGAGAAGCAGTTGTTACATTAGCTGACTCTGATGGAACAGAGACACCAGCAATGCTCTTTTCTTTAGCAGTTCTGCTACACCACATTATGGAACCTGCAAAGATTCATAAAGCTTACAGCCTTGTGCACAAGACTCTTTCTGAGGGTACAGAAACCGCTATGTGATGCGGTGAGCTTGATACCAAAGCTTGATGCTATACTAAGAAGGAAAGGTAAAGATCCTTTCATTTCTATGTACTCTCAGTTTGATGAGCTACATTTAACAACCATTCTATCTGTTTTGAAGGAATTTAGGCCACCAATTGGCCTGAACCTGTCAGGATGTATATACCCCTCTACCATGAGCTGTTGTTTGCCCTATGCGTTGAGCTGATGTTGATAGGAAATTTCGATGCTGATGTACAAAGGAAATTTTGACCCATGGTGAACCTTCATGAGTAGTCTTTTTGCACATTGAACAGATCTTTCTCCTGTTTAAGTACTTTTTTTGGGCGAGGAAGTACTGATCTACAGTTTGCCACGCGCAGTGTCCTTCTGCTAAGCATTGCTCATAGTGCTACTACTTTGTGATAATCACAAGTAGTTGCAGTATTCTGTTTCTTATTTTTCTGGATTTGTATACTTCTTGATTGAACATCGCAATTCGCAATAGGAAAAATCTCTACAAGTTGATGTGGTTTCTTGACTGATGAGTTCCTAATATAGCGACACTGCAGTACTGAACTAGTGATTCTGAGTCCTGAGTCCATTGCACTTACGGTGTCCATTGCAGTACTGAACAAGTAGTTGCAGTATTCTGTTTCTTATCTTTCTGGTTTTGTATACTTCTTGATTGAACATCGCAATTCGCAATAGGAAAAATCTCTACAAGTTGATGTGGTTTCTTGAGTGATGAGTTCCTAATATAGCGACACTGCAGTACTGAACAAGTGATTCTGAGTCCTGAGTCCATTGCACTTACGGTGTTATAGAAATATGGAATAGGGCAGCAGTGTCACAGGTCACAGGTCACTTGAAGATAGATGAAATTGATATATATGGCTTATTATGAGATTCTTTTCTGAGTTAATACAAATCATGCCTCCTAATTTTGCTCTAGAGCCTTCTTTTGAAAGGATGTCATCGGTAGACTCCAGATTTGAGCTGTTCCCTGAACAACTCCGCAAACCCTACCAAATTTCAAAAGTGAATAGAAAAACATTATTCAGAATTCAGATAAAGGAAATGCCCTTCGTTTTGTCATTTTCAGAGTAATATCCAGATGAGGAGAATCAAAATTATGATGAATGCGTGTGCTCTGATTGGTTCTTTGCAGAGGGCACAAAACAAGTGGAGAAAATGACAGGCTACTCGGGCTGCAGTAATGGCAACAATATACTACTACGGAGTATATTATGGTACTTCAGTATCATACACCCAACAACACGTACATTACTACTGTATTAAACTATTTATACATGTTTTTCCAATGGATGAAAGATGGGCTGGTAGCAGCAGAAAAATACGGTCGGCATGTTGGTTTCATGTCTCAGCTTCTTTCTTGTTTTAGCTTCTTCATGAATGTAAAGGTGGAAAACTAGAGAGTGGGAAGTGTTTCAGAGTTCAGCCTTTAAGGGTCTATTTGTTATGGAGGAATTTTAAGGGAATTTCAACGTATAGAAATAGAAAAATTGGAGAAATAAGAATACATCACACTTCAATCGAAAGGAATTTTTTCCGGTGGTGGGTTGGGGATATTTGTGGCGGTGAATTTGTCGCCGAGTTTATCTACCAAGGACCCCACACGTCAGTCACTCGAAACAGTATACGTTTCGAATATCTCCGGTCAAAGGGAGATTACGCTTGTACCACACTGACACGGTGGGCCCACTCTCCGTGGAGCCTTAGTGTCAGTGAGAGTATGGGCTTTATCTTCTCCCTTTTATACGGCACGAGTACATTTTAGGTTATATGGGCCGGGCCCGCAAAGGTGTGGGGTCCTATACCCCGGACGGATCCTCGTGGTGATCCTCGATCGCCGCCGCGGCCGCACTCTCCCCCAAGTAATCCTCGGTCTCATTACCGCCGCCGCCGCTCTCTCCCCCAAGTAATCCTCGATCTCATCACCGCCGCCGCCGCTCTCTCCCCAGGTAATCCTCGATCTCATCACCGCCGCTCTCCGGGTCGCCGCCTCCGAACCACGCGAAAGCTCGAAGCCATCCTTCCTCTCCCGCAATGTATCGTGCGGCTTACAGCCTCGCTTCTAAGGCATGGTGAGTTAGCCGATCCACACGCGCGCTTGCATTCCATGGCGCAGTGTCGCACTGGAGTTCTGTGTTAATAGTGTTGCTGAAATGTGCGTTTTGCTTTGTGCAGTCAAGCCGTGGGAAGGGCTAGTAAGGTGAGCAGGTTTAGGCTGGGAAATGATGCGTTAGCATGCAGCTGTTTGCTTCTGTGTATATTGCTGATTGAATTGTAAATCTAGCATTCTAATAGCAGGCCATGTGGTCTAGTTTGGATCTGGGCAGGACATGTGCTAAACTGCTTGATTTCTTTACGTTTTATGTCGTGCAGGTTGGTTCAAGGCTCTATTCCGAGGCTTGTGTTGATGCCCAATCTAGCCCAAGCAATGTGAAGCAGGTTGCAAATGCAACACCTCTTGTCAATGGTATGGCTTAACCGTGCTAATATGTTGACACTTGTTGTTTCTGCCTGTTTACTGGGTTGATGAATATCCTATGTGATTCTGTATTTAGACATTTAGTTCCATATAAATTTAATGAGTGTGATGAGTCTAAGAATATTGACTGCAATAATGAATTTGGTACATGTTATTAGTTCCATATAAGCAGGTGATGATGTTCAAATATTTCAGGCGCGACATTGTGTTCAGATAATTATACGTACTCAGCTGCTGGTTTGTTATTGAAGAATTTGAAATGTGGTTCGAACATTACTGACGGAAAACAACAGGTAACTTTTGATCTGCAGTCTGAAATGGGTCAAGCTCTGTCATGTTTTTTCCTTCTCTTGTGATCTGCAATCTGAAAAGTTAACTTGTATTTATTCATAATTCTCTTTCAGGATTATGACATCCTATCCAGAGGTGAGGATAGAATTACCAAACTTTTAACAAAATCTGCGGAGAATCCAGATGGACTTTTTCTGAAGGACTTGAAATGTCACCAGCTAGCTTCTGCTGATAACAGTGAAAAGGTAACTTTTTATCTGCATTATGAAATGGGTCAGAAAGCTCTGTCATGTTTTTTTTCCTCTTCCCAGTCGTGTTCAAGTTCAAGACATTACGTTTTATATTTAGTCATCATTTTCTTTCAGGAGGGTGCCATTTTAGAAAAAGGAGAAAAAAGAATGTGTGATCATCTCGAAAAATATGCAAAGAATGTTAGTTTTTTTTTCATCGTAAAGAAGTTGGCTAAAGCTTAAATCTGTCATAGCTATGGATTTGCTCTTCCATAATGAGATTTTCTGCCTTTACACGTGTTTTTTCCTCTAATTTTACAGATTGAGGAACTTGTTTTTTTTTGGGTCCATATGATCCCGTCCTAACCTTACTTATAGGTCCTTTAGTCATTCAGATATTTGCGCTATCTGTACACCAAGACGAAACTCCTTGAAAAGGCTTAGACTCTTGCATGATTAATTGTCATGGAATACCTGCTTTATTTTATTTTCTGCTCCAGGCATTTAATGGAATACTTTAGGGCATTTATGTGGTGATCATGTGGTGATCACAAATAACACTGGACGGTATAAATTTGGGTGCTCGACACGTGTCAATGCAAATTTTGAGTAATCTAAATTAGCAGGTTATTTCTTAATTCTCACATTTTGTTAATGTGTTAGTTGGTGCAATTTATATATCTAATTATGCTTGTGATGTTTTTATTCTGTGCTGATCGTGGTTTCAATAACTAAACAAATCAGTAGTGTTTCCGTATTTTGTTTTGCAAAACTAACATAGCATTTTATATATATACAGGACATAAGCTGGTTATGCCCAAGAACAGGTGAAGAGGATTCTAATGATATACCTGTAAGTAAAGTGAAAAGATCTAATACCTCTACCCACCGAAAGACATCAATTTTTTACTTATTGTGTTGTTTCCTTTTCCCTTTTCTCGGAATTTACAGAACAAGGTGACCATGTCCTTGGATGGAAAGCCAACTGATGTTGCTCTGTCGTTTGATTTATGTATGACACAGCTAAGGCTGTATCTTTGTCAGATGTATGCTTCTCTTGATATTTCTGAGGTCGTTGGGTATGAGAAAATCTTATCGGTAGCCACCTCGAGGCCAGCGTCATTCTATTTGTCTATGAAGTATCTCAACAAGTACATTACTCTCATAGCCACCTCGAGGCCAGCGTCATTCTATTTGTCTATGAAGTATCTCAACAAGTACATTACTCTCATAATTGATCCATTCACTGGATGGCTTATGGCCATTGTTACTCCAAACTATGCAATTCAGTTCAGCCGCAGCTGTCTTCCTTATGTGAGGTTGGCGAACACAGTAATTCTTCAAGCTGAGGGCAAATACAGACAGTTAACGTCTGATGCAAAATACAGAATTCCTATTGGAATTAATCATTTGAGAGAAGCAGTTGTTACATTAGCTGACTCTGATGGAACAGAGACACCAGCAATGCTCTTTTCTTTAGCAGTTCTGCTACACCACATTATGGAACCTGCAAAGATTCATAAAGCTTACAGCCTTGTGCACAAGACTCTTTCTGAGGGTACAGAAACAACATATCACTCTTCAGACCCATCAATTGTGCAATTGACAAAGAACCTGGGGCATATATCTCGCTTGGCAGGCCAAAGTGTGTTCAATATTTTGCTTGATCAAACTGACTCACCAATTCTTCCTTCAAGATTCAATGTTGAGGGAATCTGTAATATTCATGATGTTTTCAGTGAGTTATTCCTGATGACATACAGCTTGATTCCAAAAAAATATATTTGCTCTCCAACTGGTCTGATGTTTTGGTGTCCTGTCGGTCCTGGATGGGGGGATTCTGATATACGTCCTCTGGAAAATTTTCCAGCCGCCCTGCAATCAACAGATGGTGAAAGAGTGCTAGATCTTCTCAAAATTGAGCTGTTCTTTGGTGACCGGACAGGTGGTCCTCCATGTGCTAAGGCTTTTGAAGTGGTGAGAAGACGCCCCCCTGGTGAAGATGCCTCATTTACCTGGAGATTGGGACTTCCAATCAGAAGAAGACCGCTATGTGATGCGGTGAGCTTGATACCAAAGCTTGATGCTATACTAAGAAGGAAAGGTAAAGATCCTTTCATTTCTATGTACTCTCAGTTTGATGAGCTACATTTAACAACCATTCTTTCTGTTTTGAAGGAATTTAGGCCGCCAATTGGCCTGAACCTGTCAGGATGTATATATCCCTCTACCATGAGCTGTTGTTTGCCCTATGCGTTGAGCTGATGTTGATAGGAAATTTCGATGCTGATGTACAAAGGAAATTTTGACCCATGGTGAACCTTCATGAGTAGTCTTTTTGCACATTGAACAGATCTTTCTCCTGTTTAAGTACTTTTTTTGGGCGAGGAAGTACTGATCTACAGTTTGCCACGCGCAGTGTCCTTCTGCTAAGCATTGCTCATAGTGCTACTACTTTATGATAATCACAAGTAGTTGCAGTATTCTGTTTCTTATTTTTCTGGATTTGTATACTTCTTGATTGAACATCGCAATTCGCAATAGGAAAAATCTCTACAAGTTGATGTGGTTTCTTGACTGATGAGTTCCTAATATAGCGACACTGCAGTACTGAACAAGTGATTCTGAGTCCTGAGTCCATTGCACTTACGGTGTCCATTGCAGTACTGAACAAGTAGTTGCAGTATTCTGTTTCTTATCTTTCTGGATTTGTATACTTCCTGATTGAACATCGCAATTCGCAATAGGAAAAATCTCTACAAGTTGATGTGGTTTCTTGAGTGATGAGTTCCTAATATAGCGACACTGCAGTACTGAACAAGTGATTCTGAGTCCTGAGTCCATTGCACTTACGGTGTTATAGAAATATGGAATAGGGCAGCAGTGTCACAGGTCACAGGTCACTTGAAGATAGATGAACTTGATATATATGGCTTATTATGAGATTCTTTTCTGAGTTAATACAAATCATGCCTCCTAATTTTGCTCTAGAGCCTTCTTTTGAAAGGATGTCATCGGTAGACTCCAGATTTGAGCTGTTCTCTGAACAACTCCGCAAACCCTACCAAATTTCAAAAGTGAATAGAAAAACATTATTCAGAATTCAGATAAAGGAAATGCCCTTCGTTTTGTCATTTTCAGAGTAATATCCAGATGAGGAGAATCAAAATTATGATGAATGCGTGTGCTCTGATTGGTTCTTTGCAGAGGGCAGAAAACAAGTGGAGAAAATGACAGGCTACTCAGGCTGCAGTAATGGCAACAATATACTACTACGGAGTATATTATGGTACTTCAGTATCATACACCCAACAACACGTACATTACTACTGTATTAAACTATTTATACATGTTTTTCCAATGGATGAAAGATGGGCTGGTAGCAGCAAAAAAATACGGTCGGCATGTTGGTTTCATGTCTCAGCTTCTTTCTTATTTTAGCTTCTTCATGAATGTAAAGGTGGAAAACTGGAGAGTGGGAAGTGTTTCAGTGTTCAGCCTTTAAGGGTCTATTTGTTATGGAGGAATTTTAACGGAATTTCAACGTATAGAAATAGAAAAATTGGAGAAATAAGAATACATCACACTTCAATCAAATGGAATTTTTTTCCGGTGGTGGGTTGGGGATATTTGTGACGGTGAATTTGTCGCCGAGTTTATCTACCAAAGACCCCACACGTCAGTCACTCGAAACAGAATACGTTTCGAATATCTCCGGTCAAAGGGAGATTACGCTTGTACCACACTGACACGGTGGGCCCACTCTCCGTGGAGCCTTAGTGTCAGTGAGAGTATGGGCTTTATCTTTCACTTTTATACGGCACGAGTATTTTTTAGGTTATATGGGCCGGGCCCGCAAAGGTGTGGGGTCCTATACCCCGGACGGATCCTCGTGGTGATCCACGATCGCCGCCGCGGCCGCGCTCTCCCCCAAGTAATCCTCAGTCTCATTACTGCCGCCGCCGCTCTCTCCCCCAAGTAATCCTCGACCTCATCACCGCCGCCGCCGCTCTCTCCCCAGGTAATCCTCGATCTCATCACCGCCGCTCTCCGGGTCGCCGCCTCCGAACCACGCGAAAGCTCGAAGCCATCCTTCCTCTCCCGCAATGTATCGTGCGGCTTACAGCCTCGCTTCTAAGGCATGGTGAGTTAGCCGATCCACACGCGCCCTTGCATTCCATGGCGCAGTGTCGCACTGGAGTTCTGTGTTAATAGTGTTGCTGAAATGTGCGTTTTGCTTTGTGCAGTCAAGCCGTGGGAAGGGCTAGTAATTTGAGCAGGTTTAGGCTGGGAAATGATGCGTTAGCATGCAGCTGTTTGCTTCTGTGTATATTGCTGATTGAATTGTAAATCTAGCATTCTAATAGCAGGCCATGTGGTCTAGTTTGGATCTGGGCAGGACATGTGCTAAACTGCTTGATTTATTTACGTTTTATGTCGTGCAGGTTGGCTCAAGGCTCTATTCCGTGGCTTGTGTTGATGCCCAATCTAGCCCAAGCAATGTGAAGCAGGTTGCAAATGCAACACCTCTTGTCAATGGTATGGCTTAACCGTGCTAATATGTTGACACTTGTTGTTTCTGCCTGTTTACTGGGTTGATGAATAACCTATGTGATTCTGTATTTAGACATTTAGTTCCATATAAATTTAATGAGTGTGATGAGTCTAAGAATATTGACTGCAATAATGAATTTGGTACATGTTATTAGTTCCATATAAGCAGGTGATGATGTTCAAATATTTCAGGCGCGACATTGTGTTCAGATAATTATATGTACTCAGCTGTTGGTTTGTTATTGAAGAATTTGAAATGTGGTTCGGACATTACTGACGGAAAACAACAGGTAACTTTTGATCTGCAGTCTGAAATGGGTCAAGCTCTGTCATGTTTTTTCCTTCTCTTGTGATCTGCAATCTAAAAAGTTAACTTGTATTTATTCATAATTCTCTTTCAGGATTATGACATCCTATCCAGAGGTGAGGATAGAATTACCAAACTTTTAACCAAATCTGCGGAGAATCCAGATGGAGTTTTTCTGAAGGACTTGAAATGTCACCAGCTAGCTTCTGCTGATAACAGTGAAAAGGTAACTTTTTATCTGCATTATGAAATGGGTCAGAAAGCTCTGTCATGTTTTTTTTCCTCTTCCCAGTCATGTTCAAGTTCAAGACATTACGTTTTATATTTAGTCATCATTTTCTTTCAGGAGGGTGCCATTTTAGAAAAAGGAGAAAAAAGAATGTGTGATCATCTCGAAAAATATGCAAAGAATGTTAGTTTTTTTTTCATCGTAAAGAAGTTGGCTAAAGCTTAAATCTGTCATAGCTATGGATTTGCTCTTATATAATGAGATTTTCTGCCTTTACACGTGTTTTTTCCTCTAATTCTACAGATTGAGGAACTTGTTTTTTTTTGGGTCCATATGATCCTGTCCTAACCTTACTTATAGGTCCTTTAGTCATTCAGATATTTGCGCTATCTGTACACCAAGACGAAACTCATTGAAAAGGCTTAGACTCTTGCATGATTAATTGTCATGGAATACCTGCTTTATTTTATTTTCTGCTCCAGGCATTTAATGGAATACTTTAGGGCATTTTTGTGGTGATCATGTGGTGATCACAAAATCATGTGGTGATCACAAATAACACTGGACGGTATAAATTTGTGTGCTCGACACGTGTCAATTCAAATTTTGAGTAATCTAAATTAGCAGGTTATTTCTTAATTCTCACATTTTGTTAATGTGTTAGTTGGTGCAATTTATGTATCTAATTATGCTTGTGATGTTTTTATTCTGTGCTGATCGTGGTTTCAATAACTAAACAAATCAGTAGTGTTTCCGTATTTTGTTTTGCAAAACTAACATAGCATTTTATATATATACAGGACATAAGCTGGTTATGCCCAAGAACAGGTGAAGAGGATTCTAATGATATACCTGTAAGTAAAGTGAAAAGATCTAATACCTCTACCCACCGAAAGACATCAATTTTTTACTTATTGTGTTGTTTCCTTTTCCCTTTTCTCGGAAATTACAGAACAAGGTGACCATGTCCTTGGATGGAAAGCCAACTGATGTTGCTCTGTCGTTTGATTTATGTATGACACAGCTAAGGCTGTATCTCTGTCAGATGTATGCTTCTCTTGATATTTCTGAGGTCGTTGGGTATGAGAAAATCTTATCGGTAGCCACCTCGAGGCCAGCGTCATTCTATTTGTCTATGAAGTATCTCAACAAGTACATTACTCTCATAGCCACCTCGAGGCCAGCGTCATTCTATTTGTCTATGAAGTATCTCAACAAGTACATTACTCTCATAATTGATCCATTCACTGGATGGCTTATGGCCATTGTTACTCCAAACTATGCAATTCAGTTCAGCCGCAGCTGTCTTCCTTATGTGAGGTTGGCGAACACAGTAATTCTTCAAGCTGAGGGCAAATACAGACAGTTAACGTCTGATGCAAAATACAGAATTCCTATTGGAATTAATCATTTGAGAGAAGCAGTTGTTACATTAGCTGACTCTGATGGAACAGAGACACCAGCAATGCTCTTTTCTTTAGCAGTTCTGCTACACCACATTATGGAACCTGCAAAGATTCATAAAGCTTACAGCCTTGTGCACAAGACTCTTTCTGAGGGTACAGAAACAACATATCACTCTTCAGACCCATCAATTGTGCAATTGACAAAGAACCTGGGGCATATATCTCGCTTGGCAGGCCAAAGTGTGTTCAATATTTTGCTTGATCAAACTGACTCACCAATTCTTCCTTCAAGATTCAATGTTGAGGGAATCTGTAATATTCATGATGTTTTCAGTGAGTTATTCCTGATGACATACAGCTTGATTCCAAAAAAATATATTTGCTCTCCAACTGGTCTGATGTTTTGGTGTCCTGTCGGTCCTGGATGGGGGGATTCTGATATACGTCCTCTGGAAAATTTTCCAGCCGCCCTGCAATCAACAGATGGTGAAAGAGTGCTAGATCTTCTCAAAATTGAGCTGTTCTTTGGTGACCGGACAGGTGGTCCTCCATGTGCTAAGGCTTTTGAAGTGGTGAGAAGACGCCCCCCTGGTGAAGATGCCTCATTTACCTGGAGATTGGGACTTCCAATCAGAAGAAGACCGCTATGTGATGCGGTGAGCTTGATACCAAAGCTTGATGCTATACTAAGAAGGAAAGGTAAAGATCCTTTCATTTCTATGTACTCTCAGTTTGATGAGCTACATTTAACAACCATTCTTTCTGTTTTGAAGGAATTTAGGCCGCCAATTGGCCTGAACCTGTCAGGATGTATATATCCCTCTACCATGAGCTGTTGTTTGCCCTATGCGTTGAGCTGATGTTGATAGGAAATTTCGATGCTGATGTACAAAGGAAATTTTGACCCATGGTGAACCTTCATGAGTAGTCTTTTTGCACATTGAACAGATCTTTCTCCTGTTTAAGTACTTTTTTTGGGCGAGGAAGTACTGATCTACAGTTTGCCACGTGCAGTGTCCTTCTGCTAAGCATTGCTCATAGTGCTACTACTTTATGATAATCACAAGTAGTTGCAGTATTCTGTTTCTTATTTTTCTGGGTTTGTATACTTCTTGATTGAACATCGCAATTCGCAATAGGAAAAATCTCTACAAGTTGATGTGGTTTCTTGACTGATGAGTTCCTAATATAGCGACACTGCAGTACTGAACAAGTGATTCTGAGTCCTGAGTCCATTGCACTTACGGTGTTATAGAAATATGGAATAGGGCAGCAGTGTCACCGGTCACAGGTCACTTGAAGATAGATGAACTTGATATATATGGCTTATTATGAGATTCTTTTCTGAGTTAATACAAATCATGCCTCCTAATTTTGCTCTAGAGCCTTCTTTTGAAAGGATGTCATCGGTAGACTCCAGATTTGAGCTGTTCTCTGAACAACTCCGCAAACCCTACCAAATTTCCAAAGTGAATAGAAAAACATTATTCAGAATTCAGATAAAGGAAATGCCCTTCGTTTTGTCATTTTCAGAGTAATATCCAGATGAGGAGAATCAAAATTATGATGAATGTGTGTGCTCTGATTGGTTCTTTGCAGAGGGCAGAAAACAAGTGGAGAAAATGACAGGCTACTCAGGCTGCAGTAATGGCAACAATATACTACTATGGAGTATATTATGGTACTTCAGTATCATACACCCAACAACACGTACATTACTACTGTATTAAACTATTTATACATGTTTTTCCAATGGATGAAAGATAGGCTAGTAGCAGCAGAAAAATACGGTCGGCATGTTGGTTTCATGTCTCAGCTTCTTTCTTATTTTAGCTTCTTCATGAATGTAAAGGTGGAAAACTGGAGAGTGGGAAGTGTTTCAGAGTTCAGCCTTTAAGGGTCTATTTGTTATGGAGGAATTTTAACAGAATTTCAACGTATAGAAATAGAAAAATTGGAGAAATAAGAATACATCACACTTCAATCGAAAGGAATTTTTTCCGGTGGTGGGTTGGGGATATTTGTGGCGGTGAATTTGTCGCCGAGTTTATCTACCAAAGACCCCACACGTCAGTCACTCGAAACAGAATACGTTTCGAATATCTCCGGTCAAAGGGAGATTACGCTTGTACCACACTGACACGGTGGGCCCACTCTCCGTGGAGCCTTAGTGTCAGTGAGAGTATGGGCTTTATCTTCTCTCTTTTATACGGCACGAGTACTTTTTAGGTTATATGGGCCGGGCCCGCAAAGGTGTGGGGTCCTATACCCCGGACGGATCCTCGTGGTGATCCTCGATCGCCGCCGTGGCCGCGCTCTCCCCCAAGTAATCCTCGGTCTCATTACCGCCGCCGCCGCTCTCTCCCCCAAGTAATCCTCGATCTCATCACCGCCGCCGCCGCTCTCTCCCCAGGTAATCCTCGATCTCATCACCGCCGCTCTCCGGGTCGCCGCCTCCGAACCACGCGAAAGCTCGAAGCCATCCTTCCTCTCCCGCAATGTATCGTGCGGCTTACAGCCTCGCTTCTAAGGCATGGTGAGTTAGCCGATCCACACGCGCGCTTGCATTCCATGGCGCAGTGTCGCACTGGAGTTCTGTGTTAATAGTGTTGCTGAAATGTGCGTTTTGCTTTGTGCAGTCAAGCCGTGGGAAGGGCTAGTAAGGTGAGCAGGTTTAGGCTGGGAAATGATGCGTTAGCATGCAGCTGTTTGCTTCTGTGTATATTGCTGATTGAATTGTAAATCTAGCATTCTAATAGCAGGCCATGTGGTCTAGTTTGGATCTGGGCAGGACATGTGCTAAACTGCTTGATTTCTTTACGTTTTATGTCGTGCAGGTTGGTTCAAGGCTCTATTCCGAGGCTTGTGTTGATGCCCAATCTAGCCCAAGCAATGTGAAGCAGGTTGCAAATGCAACACCTCTTGTCAATGGTATGGCTTAACCGTGCTAATATGTTGACACTTGTTGTTTCTGCCTGTTTACTGGGTTGATGAATATCCTATGTGATTCTGTATTTAGACATTTAGTTCCATATAAATTTAATGAGTGTGATGAGTCTAAGAATATTGACTGCAATAATGAATTTGGTACATGTTATTAGTTCCATATAAGCAGGTGATGATGTTCAAATATTTCAGGCGCGACATTGTGTTCAGATAATTATACGTACTCAGCTGCTGGTTTGTTATTGAAGAATTTGAAATGTGGTTCGAACATTACTGACGGAAAACAACAGGTAACTTTTGATCTGCAGTCTGAAATGGGTCAAGCTCTGTCATGTTTTTTCCTTCTCTTGTGATCTGCAATCTGAAAAGTTAACTTGTATTTATTCATAATTCTCTTTCAGGATTATGACATCCTATCCAGAGGTGAGGATAGAATTACCAAACTTTTAACAAAATCTGCGGAGAATCCAGATGGACTTTTTCTGAAGGACTTGAAATGTCACCAGCTAGCTTCTGCTGATAACAGTGAAAAGGTAACTTTTTATCTGCATTATGAAATGGGTCAGAAAGCTCTGTCATGTTTTTTTTCCTCTTCCCAGTCGTGTTCAAGTTCAAGACATTACGTTTTATATTTAGTCATCATTTTCTTTCAGGAGGGTGCCATTTTAGAAAAAGGAGAAAAAAGAATGTGTGATCATCTCGAAAAATATGCAAAGAATGTTAGTTTTTTTTTCATCGTAAAGAAGTTGGCTAAAGCTTAAATCTGTCATAGCTATGGATTTGCTCTTCCATAATGAGATTTTCTGCCTTTACACGTGTTTTTTCCTCTAATTTTACAGATTGAGGAACTTGTTTTTTTTTGGGTCCATATGATCCCGTCCTAACCTTACTTATAGGTCCTTTAGTCATTCAGATATTTGCGCTATCTGTACACCAAGACGAAACTCCTTGAAAAGGCTTAGACTCTTGCATGATTAATTGTCATGGAATACCTGCTTTATTTTATTTTCTGCTCCAGGCATTTAATGGAATACTTTAGGGCATTTATGTGGTGATCATGTGGTGATCACAAATAACACTGGACGGTATAAATTTGGGTGCTCGACACGTGTCAATGCAAATTTTGAGTAATCTAAATTAGCAGGTTATTTCTTAATTCTCACATTTTGTTAATGTGTTAGTTGGTGCAATTTATATATCTAATTATGCTTGTGATGTTTTTATTCTGTGCTGATCGTGGTTTCAATAACTAAACAAATCAGTAGTGTTTCCGTATTTTGTTTTGCAAAACTAACATAGCATTTTATATATATACAGGACATAAGCTGGTTATGCCCAAGAACAGGTGAAGAGGATTCTAATGATATACCTGTAAGTAAAGTGAAAAGATCTAATACCTCTACCCACTGAAAGACATCAATTTTTTACTTATTGTATTGTTTCCTTTTCCCTTTTCTCGGAATATACAGAACAAGGTGACCATGTCCTTGGATGGAAAGCCAACTGATGTTGCTCTGTCGTTTGATTTATGTATGACACAGCTAAGGCTGTATCTTTGTCAGATGTATGCTTCTCTTGATATTTCTGAGGTCGTTGGGTATGAGAAAATCTTATCGGTAGCCACCTCGAGGCCAGCGTCATTCTATTTGTCTATGAAGTATCTCAACAAGTACATTACTCTCATAGCCACCTCGAGGCCAGCGTCATTCTATTTGTCTATGAAGTATCTCAACAAGTACATTACTCTCATAATTGATCCATTCACTAGATGGCTTATGGCCATTGTTACTCCAAACTATGCAATTCAGTTCAGCCGCAGCTGTCTTCCTTATGTGAGGTTGGCGAACACGGTAATTCTTCAAGCTGAGGGCAAATACAGACAGTTAACGTCTGATGCAAAATACAGAATTCCTATTGGAATTAATCATTTGAGAGAAGAAGTTGTTACATTAGCTGACTCTGATGGAACAGAGACACCAGCAATGCTCTTTTCTTTGGCAGTTCTGCTACACCACATTATGGAACCTGCAATGATTCATAAAGCTTATAGCCTTGTGCACAAGACTCTTTCTGAGGGTACAGAAACAACATATCACTCTTCAGACCCATCAATTGTGCAATTGACAAAGAACCTGGGGCATATATCTCGCTTGGCAGGCCAAAGTGTGTTCAATATTTTGCTTGATCAAACTGACTCACCAATTCTTCCTTCAAGATTCAATGTTGAGGGAATCTGTAATATTCATGATGTTTTCAGTGAGTTATTCCTGATGACATACAGCTTGATTCCAAAAAAATATATTTGCTCTCCAACTGGTCTGATGTTTTGGTGTCCTGTCGGTCCTGGATGGGGGGATTCTGATATACGTCCTCTGGAAAATTTTCCAGCCGCCCAGCAATCAACAGATGGTGAAAGAGTGCTAGATCTTCTCAAAATTGAGCTGTTCTTTGGTGACCGTACAGGTGGTCCTCCAAGTGCTATGGCTTTTGAAGTGGTGAGAAGACGCCCCCCTGGTGAAGATGCCTCATTTACCTGGAGATTGGGACATCCAATCAGAAGAAGACCGCTATGTGAAGCGGTGAGCTGGATACCAAAGCTTGATGCTATACTAAGAAGGAAAGGTAAAGATCCTTTCATTTCTATGTACTCTCAGTTTGATGAGCTACATTTAACAACCATTCTTTCTGTTTTGACGGAATTTAGGCCGCCAATTGGCCTGAACCTGTCAGGATGTACATATCCCTCTACCATGAGCTGTTGTTTGCCCTATGCGTTGAGCTGATGTTGATAGGAAATTTCGATGCTGATGTACAAAGGAAATTTTGACCCATGGTGAACCTTCATGAGTAGTCTTTTTGCACATTGAACAGATCTTTCTCCTGTTTAAGTACTTTTTTTGGGTGAGGAAGTACTGATCTACAGTTTGCCACGCGCAGTGTCCTTCTGCTAAGCATTGCTCATAGTGCTACTACTTTATGATAATCACAAGTAGTTGCAGTATTCTGTTTCTTATTTTTCTGGATCTGTATACTTCTTGATTGAACATCGCAATTCGCAATAGGAAAAATCTCTACAAGTTGATGTGGTTTCTTGACTGATGAGTTCCTAATATAGCGACACTGCAGTACTGAACAAGTGATTCTGAGTCCTGAGTCCATTGCACTTACGGTGTTATAGAAATATGGAATAGGGCAGCAGTGTCACAGGTCACAGGTCACTTGAAGATAGATGAACTTGATATATATGGCTTATTATGAGATTCTTTTCTGAGTTAATACAAATCATGGCTCCTAATCTTGCTCTAGAGCCTTCTTTTGAAAGGATGTCATCGGTAGACTCCAGATTTGAGCTGTTCTCTGAACAACTCCGCAAACCCTACCAAATTTTAAAAGTGAATAGAAAAACATTATTCAGAATTCAGATAAAGGAAATGCCCTTCGTTTTGTCATTTTCAGAGTAATATCCAAATGAGGAGAATCAAAATTATGATGAATGCGTGTGCTCTGATTGGTTCTTTGCAGAGGGCAGAAAACAAGTGGAGAAAATGACAGGCTACTCAGGCTGCAGTAATGGCAACAATATACTACAACGGAGTATATTATGGTACTTCAGTATCATACACCCAACAACACGTACATTACTACTGTATTAAACTATTTATACATGTTTTTCCAATGGATGAAAGATGGGCTGGTAGCAGCAGAAAAATACGGTCGGCATGTTGGTTTCATGTCTCAGCTTCTTTCTTATTTTAGCTTCTTCATGAATGTAAAGGTGGAAAAGTGGAGAGTGGGAAGTGTTTCAGAGTTCAACCTTTAAGGGTCTATTTGTTATGGAGGAATTTTAACGGAATTTCAACGTATAGAAATAGAAAAATTGGAGAAATAAGAATACATCACACTTCAATCGAAAGGAATTTTTTCCGGTGGTGGGTTGGGGATATTTGTGGCGGTGAATTTGTCGCCGAGTTTATCTACCAAAGACCCCACACGTCAGTCACTCGAAACAGAATACGTTTCGAATATCTCCGGTCAAAGGGAGATTACGCTTGTACCACACTGACACGGTGGGCCCACTCTCCGTGGAGCCTTAGTGTCAGTGAGAGTATGGGCTTTATCTTCTCCCTTTTATACGGCACGAGTACTTTTTAGGTTATATGGGCCGGGCCCGCAAAGGTGTGGGGTCCTATACCCCGGACGGATCCTCGTGGAGATCCTCGATCTCCGCCGCGGCCGCGCTCTCCCCCAAGTAATCCTCGGTCTCATTACCGCCGCCGCCGCTCTCTCCCCCAAGTAATCCTCGATCTCATCACCGCCACCGCCGCTCTCTCCCCAGGTAATCCTCGATCTCATCACCGCCGCTCTCCGGGTCGCCGCCTCCGAACCACGCGAAAGCTCGAAGCCATCCTTCCTCTCCCGCAATGTATCGTGCGGCTTACAGCCTCGCTTCTAAGGCATGGTGAGTTAGCCGATTCACACGCGCGCTTGCATTCCATGGCGCAGTGTCGCACCGGAGTTCTGTGTTAATAGTGTTGCTGAAATGTGCATTTTGCTTTGTGCAGTCAAGCCGTGGGAAGGGCTAGTAAGGTGAGCAGGTTTAGGCTGGGAAATGATGCATTAGCATGCAGCTGTTTGCTTCTGTGTATATTGCTGATTGAATTGTAAATCTAGCATTCTAATAGCAGGCCATGTGGTCTAGTTTGGATCTGGGCAGGACATGAGCTAAACTGCTTGATTTCTTTACGTTTTATGTCGTGCAGGTTGGTTCAAGGCTCTATTCCGAGGCTTGTGTTGATGCCCAATCTAGCCCAAGCAATGTGAAGCAGGTTGCAAATGCAACACCTCTTGTCAATGGTATGGCTTAACCGTGCTAATATGTTGACACTTGTTGTTTCTGCCTGTTTACTGGGTTGATGAATATCCTATGTGATTCTGTATTTAGACATTTAGTTCCATATAAATTTAATGAGTGTGATGAGTCTAAGAATATTGACTGCAATAATGAATTTGGTACATGTTATTAGTTCCATATAAGCAGGTGATGATGTTCAAATATTTCAGGCGCGACATTGTGTTCAGATAATTATACGTACTCAGCTGCTGGTTTCTTATTGAAGAATTTGAAATGTGGTTCGAACATTACTGACGGAAAACAACAGGTAACTTTTGATCTGCAGTCTGAAATGGGTCAAGCTCTGTCATGTTTTTTCCTTCTCTTGTGATCTGCAATCTGAAAAGTTTACTTGTATTTATTCATAATTCTCTTTCAGGATTATGACATCCTATCCAGAGGTGAGGATAGAATTACCAAACTTTTAACAAAATCTGCGGAGAATCTAGATGGACTTTTTCTGAAGGACTTGAAATGTCACCAGCTAGCTTCTGCTGATAACAGTGAAAAGGTAACTTTTTATCTGCATTATGAAATGGGTCAGAAAGCTCCGTCATGTTTTTTTTCCTCTTCCCAGTCGTGTTCAAGTTCAAGACATTACGTTTTATATTTAGTCATCATTTTCTTTCAGGAGGGTGCCATTTTAGAAAAAGGAGAAAAAAGAATGTGTGATCATCTCGAAAAATATGCAAAGAATGTTAGTTTTTTTTTAATCGTAAAGAAGTTGGCTAAAGCTTAAATCTGTCATAGCTATGGATTTGCTCTTCCATAATGAGATTTTCTGCCTTTACACGTGTTTTTTCCTCTAATTTTACAAATTGAGGAACTTGTTTTTTTTTGGGTCCATATGATCCCGTCCTAACCTTACTTATAGGTCCTTTAGTCATTCAGATATTTGCGCTATCTGTACACCAAGACGAAACTCCTTGAAAAGGCTTAGACTCTTGCATGATTAATTGTCATGGAATACCTGCTTTATTTTATTTTCTGCTCCAGGCATTTAATGGAATACTTTAGGGCATTTATGTGGTGATCATGTGGTGATCACAAGTAACACTGGACGGTATAAATTTTGGTTCTCGACACGTGTCAATGCAAATTTTGAGTAATCTAAATTAGCAGGTTATTTCTTAATTCTCACATTTTGTTAATGTGTTAGTTGGTGCAATTTATATATCTAATTATGCTTGTGATGTTTTTATTCTGTGCTGATCGTGGTTTCAATAACTAAACAAATCAGTAGTGTTTCCGTATTTTGTTTTGCAAAACTAACATAGCATTTTATATATATACAGGACATAAGCTGGTTATGCCCAAGAACAGGTGAAGAGGATTCTAATGATATACCTGTAAGTAAAGTGAAATGATCTAATACCTCTACGCACCGAAAGACATCAATTTTTTACTTATTGTGTTGTTTCCTTTTCCCTTTTCTCGGAATTTACAGAACAAGGTGACCATGTCCTTGGATGGAAAGCCAACTGATGTTGCTCTATCGTTTGATCTATGTATGACACAGCTAAGGCTGTATCTTTGTCAGATGTATGCTTCTCTTGATATTTCTGAGGTCGTTGGGTATGAGAAAATCTTATCGGTAGCCACCTCGAGGCCAGCGTCATTCTATTTGTCTATGAAGTATCTCAACAAGTACATTACTCTCATAATTGATCCATTCACTGGATGGCTTATGGCCATTGTTACTCCAAACTATGCAATTCAGTTCAGCCGCAGCTGTCTTCCTTATGTGAGGTTGGCGAACACAGTAATTCTTCAAGCTGAGGGCAAATACAGACAGTTAACGTCTGATGCAAAATACAGAATTCCTATTGGAATTAATCATTTGAGAGAAGCAGTTGTTACATTAGCTGACTCTGATGGAACAGAGACACCAGCAATGCTCTTTTCTTTAGCAGTTCTGCTACACCACATTATGGAACCTGCAAAGATTCATAAAGCTTACAGCCTTGTGCACAAGACTCTTTCTGAGGGTACAGAAACAACATATCACTCTTCAGACCCATCAATTGTGCAATTGACAAAGAACCTGGGGCATATATCTCGCTTGGCAGGCCAAAGTGTGTTCAATATTTTGCTTGATCAAACTGACTCACCAATTCTTCCTTCAAGATTCAATGTTGAGGGAATCTGTAATATTCATGATGTTTTCAGTGAGTTATTCCTGATGACATACAGCTTGATTCCAAAAAAATATATTTGCTCTCCAACTGGTCTGATGTTTTGGTGTCCTGTCGGTCCTGGATGGGGGGATTCTGATATACGTCCTCTGGAAAATTTTCCAGCCGCCCTGCAATCAACAGATGGTGAAAGAGTGCTAGATCTTCTCAAAATTGAGCTGTTCTTTGGTGACCGGACAGGTGGTCCTCCATGTGCTAAGGCTTTTGAAGTGGTGAGAAGACGCCCCCCTGGTGAAGATGCCTCATTTACCTGGAGATTGGGACTTCCAATCAGAAGAAGACCGCTATGTGATGCGGTGAGCTTGATACCAAAGCTTGATGCTATACTAAGAAGGAAAGGTAAAGATCCTTTCATTTCTATGTACTCTCAGTTTGATGAGCTACATTTAACAACCATTCTTTCTGTTTTGAAGGAATTTAGGCCGCCAATTGGCCTGAACCTGTCAGGATGTATATATCCCTCTACCATGAGCTGTTGTTTGCCCTATGCGTTGAGCTGATGTTGATAGGAAATTTCGATGCTGATGTACAAAGGAAATTTTGACCCATGGTGAACCTTCATGAGTAGTCTTTTTGCACATTGAACAGATCTTTCTCCTGTTTAAGTACTTTTTTTGGGCGAGGAAGTACTGATCTACAGTTTGCCACGCGCAGTGTCCTTCTGCTAAGCATTGCTCATAGTGCTACTACTTTATGATAATCACAAGTAGTTGCAGTATTCTGTTTCTTATTTTTCTGGATTTGTATACTTCTTGATTGAACATCGCAATTCGCAATAGGAAAAATCTCTACAAGTTGATGTGGTTTCTTGACTGATGAGTTCCTAATATAGCGACACTGCAGTACTGAACAAGTGATTCTGAGTCCTGAGTCCATTGCACTTACGGTGTCCATTGCAGTACTGAACAAGTAGTTGCAGTATTCTGTTTCTTATCTTTCTGGATTTGTATACTTCCTGATTGAACATCGCAATTCGCAATAGGAAAAATCTCTACAAGTTGATGTGGTTTCTTGAGTGATGAGTTCCTAATATAGCGACACTGCAGTACTGAACAAGTGATTCTGAGTCCTGAGTCCATTGCACTTACGGTGTTATAGAAATATGGAATAGGGCAGCAGTGTCACAGGTCACAGGTCACTTGAAGATAGATGAACTTGATATATATGGCTTATTATGAGATTCTTTTCTGAGTTAATACAAATCATGCCTCCTAATTTTGCTCTAGAGCCTTCTTTTGAAAGGATGTCATCGGTAGACTCCAGATTTGAGCTGTTCTCTGAACAACTCCGCAAACCCTACCAAATTTCAAAAGTGAATAGAAAAACATTATTCAGAATTCAGATAAAGGAAATGCCCTTCGTTTTGTCATTTTCAGAGTAATATCCAGATGAGGAGAATCAAAATTATGATGAATGCGTGTGCTCTGATTGGTTCTTTGCAGAGGGCAGAAAACAAGTGGAGAAAATGACAGGCTACTCAGGCTGCAGTAATGGCAACAATATACTACTACGGAGTATATTATGGTACTTCAGTATCATACACCCAACAACACGTACATTACTACTGTATTAAACTATTTATACATGTTTTTCCAATGGATGAAAGATGGGCTGGTAGCAGCAGAAAAATACGGTCGGCATGTTGGTTTCATGTCTCAGCTTCTTTCTTATTTTAGCTTCTTCATGAATGTAAAGGTGGAAAACTGGAGAGTGGGAAGTGTTTCAGAGTTCAGCCTTTAAGGGTCTATTTGTTATGGAGGAATTTTAACGGAATTTCAACGTATAGAAATAGAAAAATTGGAGAAATAAGAATACATCACACTTCAATCGAAAGGAATTTTTTCCGGTGGTGGGTTGGGGATATTTGTGGCGGTGAATTTGTCGCCGAGTTTATCTACCAAAGACCCCACACGTCAGTCACTCGAAACAGAATACGTTTCGAATATCTCCGGTCAAAGGGAGATTACGCTTGTACCACACTGACACGGTGGGCCCACTCTCCGTGGAGCCTTAGTGTCAGTGAGAGTATGGGCTTTATCTTCTCCCTTTTATACGGCACGAGTACTTTTTAGGTTATATGGGCCGGGCCCGCAAAGGTGTGGGGTCCTATACCCCGGACGGATCCTCGTGGTGATCCTCGATCGCCGCCGCGGCCGCGCTCTCCCCCAAGTAATCCTCGGTCTCATTACCGCCGCCGCCGCTCTCTCCCCCAAGTAATCCTCGATCTCATCACCGCCGCCGCCGCTCTCTCCCCAGGTAATCCTCGATCTCATCACCGCCGCTCTCCGGGTCGCCGCCTCCGAACCACGCGAAAGCTCGAAGC
Organism: Oryza officinalis; assembly: GCA_008326285.1. Classification (NCBI taxonomy): domain Eukaryota; kingdom Viridiplantae; phylum Streptophyta; class Magnoliopsida; order Poales; family Poaceae; genus Oryza; species Oryza officinalis. The sequence continues at coordinate 25,559,069 of BDMV01000003.1, read as the reverse complement.
CATCCTTCCTCTCCCGCAATGTATCGTGCGGCTTACAGCCTCGCTTCTAAGGCATGGTGAGTTAGCCGATCCACACGCGCGCTTGCATTCCATGGCGCAGTGTCGCACTGGAGTTCTGTGTTAATAGTGTTGCTGAAATGTGCGTTTTGCTTTGTGCAGTCAAGCCGTGGGAAGGGCTAGTAAGGTGAGCAGGTTTAGGCTGGGAAATGATGCGTTAGCATGCAGCTGTTTGCTTCTGTGTATATTGCTGATTGAATTGTAAATCTAGCATTCTAATAGCAGGCCATGTGGTCTAGTTTGGATCTGGGCAGGACATGTGCTAAACTGCTTGATTTCTTTACGTTTTATGTCGTGCAGGTTGGTTCAAGGCTCTATTCCGAGGCTTGTGTTGATGCCCAATCTAGCCCAAGCAATGTGAAGCAGGTTGCAAATGCAACACCTCTTGTCAATGGTATGGCTTAACCGTGCTAATATGTTGACACTTGTTGTTTCTGCCTGTTTACTGGGTTGATGAATATCCTATGTGATTCTGTATTTAGACATTTAGTTCCATATAAATTTAATGAGTGTGATGAGTCTAAGAATATTGACTGCAATAATGAATTTGGTACATGTTATTAGTTCCATATAAGCAGGTGATGATGTTCAAATATTTCAGGCGCGACATTGTGTTCAGATAATTATATGTACTCAGCTGCTGGTTTGTTATTGAAGAATTTGAAATGTGGTTCGAACATTACTGACGGAAAACAACAGGTAACTTTTGATCTGCAGTCTGAAATGGGTCAAGCTCTGTCATGTTTTTTCCTTCTCTTGTGATCTGCAATCTGAAAAGTTTACTTGTATTTATTCATAATTCTCTTTCAGGATTATGACATCCTATCCAGAGGTGAGGATAGACTTACCAAACTTTTAACAAAATCTGCGGAGAATCCAGATGGACTTTTTCTGAAGGACTTGAAATGTCACCAGCTAGCTTCTGCTGATAACAGTGAAAAGGTAACTTTTTATCTGCATTATGAAATGGGTCAGAAAGCTCTGTCATGTTTTTTTTCCTCTTCCCAGTCGTGTTCAAGTTCAAGACATTACGTTTTATATTTAGTCATCATTTTCTTTCAGGAGGGTGCCATTTTAAAAAAAGGAGAAAAAAGAATGTGTGATCATCTCGAAAAATATGCAAAGAATGTTAGTTTTTTTTCATCGTAAAGAAGTTGGCTAAAGCTTAAATCTGTCATAGCTATGGATTTGCTCTTCCATAATGAGATTTTCTACCTTTACACGTGTTTTTTCCTCTAATTTTACAGATTGAGGAACTTGTTTTTTTTTGGGTCCATATGATCCCGTCCTAACCTTACTTATAGGTCCTTTAGTCATTCAGATATTTGCGCTATCTGTACACCAAGACGAAACTCCTTGAAAAGGCTTAGACTCTTGCATGATTAATTGTCATGGAATACCTGCTTTATTTTATTTTCTGCTCCAGGCATTTAATGGAATACTTTAGGGCATTTATCTGGTGATCATGTGGTGATCACAAAATCATGTGGTGATCACAAATAACACTGGACGGTATAAATTTGGGTGCTCGACACGTGTCAATGCAAATTTTGAGTAATCTAAATTAGCAGGTTATTTCTTAATTCTCACATTTTGTTAATGTGTTAGTTGGGGCAATTTATATATCTAATTATGCTTGTGATGTTTTTATTCTGTGCTGATCGTGGTTTCAATAACTAAACAAATCAGTAGTGTTTCCGTATTTTGTTTTGCAAAACTAACATAGCATTATATATATATATACAGGACATAAGCTGGTTATGCCCAAGAACAGGTGAAGAGGATTCTAATGATATACCTGTAAATAAAGTGAAAAGATCTAATACCTCTACCCACCGAAAGACATCAATCTTTTACTTATTGTGTTGTTTCCTTTTCCCTTTTCTCGGAATTTACAGAACAAGGTGACCATGTCCTTGGATGGAAAGCCAACTGATGTTGCTCTGTCGTTTGATTTATGTATGACACAGCTAAGGCTGTATCTTTGCCAGATGTATGCTTCTCTTGATATTTCTGAGGTCGTTGGGTATGAGAAAATCTTATCGGTAGCCACCTCGTGGCCAGCGTCATTCTATTTGTCTATGAAGTATCTCAACAAGTACATTACTCTCATAATTGATCCATTCATTGGATGGCTTATGGCCATTGTTACTCCAAACTATGCAATTCAGTTCAGCCGCAGCTGTCTTCCTTATGTGAGGTTGGCGAACACAGTAATTCTTCAAGCTGAGGGGAAATACAGACAGTTAACGTCTGATGCAAAATACAGAATTCCTATTGGAATTAATCATTTGAGAGAAGCAGTTGTTACATTAGCTGACTCAGATGGAACAGAGACACCAGCAATGCTCTTTTCTTTAGCAGTTCTGCTACACCACATTATGGAACCTGCAAAGATTCATAAAGCTTACAGCCTTGTGCACAAGACTCTTTCTGAGGGTACAGAAACAACATATCACTCTTCAGACCAATCAATTGTGCAATTGACAAAGAACCTGGGGCATATATCTCGCTTGGCAGGCCAAAGTGTGTTCAATATTTTGCTTGATCAAACTGACTCACCAATTCATCCTTCAAGATTCAATGTTGAGGGAATCTGTAATATTCATGATGTTTTCAGTGAGTTATTCCTGATGACATACAGCTTGATTCCCAAAAAATATATTTGCTCTCCAACTGGTCTGATGTTTTGGTGTCCTGTCGGTCCTGGATGGGGGGATTCTGATATACGTCCTCTGGAAAATTTTCTAGCCGCCCTGCAATCAACAGATGGTGAAAGAGTGCTAGATCTTCTCAAAATTGAGCTGTTCTTTGGTGACCGGACAGGTGGTCCTCCATGTCCTAAGGCTTTTGAAGTGGTGAGAAGACGCCCCCCTGGTGAAGATGCCTCATTTACCTGGAGATTGGGACTTCCAATCAGAAGAAGACCGCTATGTGATGCGGTGAGCTTGATACCAAAGCTTGATGCTATACTAAGAAGGAAAGGTAAAGATCCTTTCATTTCTATGTACTCTCAGTTTGATGAGCTACATTTAACAACCATTCTTTCTGTTTTGAAGGAATTTAGGCCGCCAATTGGCCTGAACCTGTCGGGATGTATATATCCCTCTACCATGAGCTGTTGTTTGCCCTATGCGTTGAGCTGATGTTGATAGGAAATTTCGATGCTGATGTACAAAGGAATTTTGACCCATGGTGAACATTCATGAGTAGTCTTTTTGCACATTGAACAGATCTTTCTCCTGTTTAAGTACTTTTTTTGGGCGAGGAAGTACTGATCTACAGTTTGCCACGCGCAGTGTCCTTCTGCTAAGCATTGCTCATAGTGCTACTACTTCATGATAATCACAAGTAGGTGCAGTATTCTGTTTCTTATTTTTCTGGATTTGTATACTTCTTGATTGAACATCGCAATTCGCAATAGGAAAAATCTCTACAAGTTGATGTGGTTTCTTGACTGATGAGTTCCTAATATAGCGACACTGCAGTACTGAACAAGTGATTCTGAGTCCTGAGTCCATTGCACTTACGGTGTCCATTGCAGTACTGAACAAGTAGTTGCAGTATTCTGTTTCTTATCTTTCTGGATTTGTATACTTCCTGATTGAACATCGCAATTCGCAATAGGAAAAATCTCTACAAGTTGATGTGGTTTCTTGAGTGATGAGTTCCTAATATAGCGACACTGCAGTACTGAACAAGTGATTCTGAGTCCTGAGTCCATTGCACTTACGGTGTTATAGAAATATGGAATACGGCAACAGTGTCACAGGTCACAGGTCACTTGAAGATAGATGAACTTGATATATATGGCTTATTATGAGATTCTTTTCTGAGTTAATACAAATCATGCCTCCTAATTTTGCTCTAGAGCCTTCTTTTGAAAGGATGTCATCGGTAGACTCCAGATTTGAGCTGTTCTCTGAACAACTCCGCAAACCCTACCAAATTTCAAAAGTGAATAGAAAAACATTATTCAGAATTCAGATAAAGGAAATGCCCTTCGTTTTGTCATTTTCAGAGTAATATCCAGATGAGGAGAATCAAAATTATGATGAATGCGTGTGCTCTGATTGGTTCTTTGCAGAGGGCAGAAAACAAGTGGAGAAAATGACAGGCTACTCAGGCTGCAGTAATGGCAACAATATACTACTACGGAGTATATTATGGTACTTCAGTATCATACACCCAACAACATGTACATTACTACTGTATTAAACTATTTATACATGTTTTTCCAATGGATGAAAGATGGGCTGGTAGCAGCAGAAAAATACGGTCGGCATGTTGGTTTCATGTCTCAGCTTCTTTCTTATTTTAGCTTCTTCATGAATGTAAAGGTGGAAAACTGGAGAGTGGGAAGTGTTTCAGAGTTCAGCCTTTAAGGGTCTATTTGTTATGGAGGAATTTTAACGGAATTTCAACGTATAGAAATAGAAAAATTGGAGAAATAAGAATACATCACACTTCAATCGAAAGGAATTTTTTCCGGTGGTGGGTTGGGGATATTTGTGGCGGTGAATTTGTCGCCGAGTTTATCTACCAAAGACCCCACACGTCAGTCACTCGAAACAGAATACGTTTCGAATATCTCCGGTCAAAGGGAGATTACGCTTGTACCACACTGACACGGTGGGCCCACTCTCCGTGGAGCCTTAGTGTCAGTGAGAGTATGGGCTTTATCTTCTCCCTTTTATACGGCACGAGTACTTTTTAGGTTATATGGGCCGGGCCCGCAAAGGTGTGGGGTCCTATACCCCGGACGGATCCTCGTGGTGATCCTCGATCGCCGCCGCGGCCGCGGTCGCGGTCGCTC